>JAYKAV010003166.1:1952025-1974610 GCA_035582835.1 Phoebastria nigripes | reverse complement strand
TTTTTTTTTTTTTTTCTTTTTTTGATGCTTTGCTGTCTAGCCAGTGTCTTAGGAAGAGCCGGATAAAACGAGTGTAGCTTGTATGGCTTACTTGAACTAGAACTAGTCTTAAATATAGCCCAATTGCAAATGCGTGTACCAAAGACAGTCCTTAACTGTATCTGAAAGTGGCTTGCCATTAATTAGGAGGGAACTACACAATAGTTGATGTTGAGTGTGTGTTTCCTTGTTTCATTTGGAGGCAGGTGGTTTTTCTCCCCCAAATGGGGACTATGTCTGCATGTAGCCATGATTTAATTTATGGTCAGCCAGTATTGAGGAGGTCCAGAGGATAATTACTAAACTGAATGTCAAACATACAAGTCTTAATATAACGTTCCTTCGTTGTTGGACAGGTTTAAGTTTTGATGTCTGACTCCACAGTGTGTTTTTGTTCAGAGCATGACATCTGGTTTTCCTCATCTTGTGTGAGGATGCCCGAGATCTAAACAAAAATGAGTCTCGTGTTTTAGGCATATAGTCTAAACACAGATTAAACTATATTTTTGTATTTGACCTCACTTTTTATAAAGAATCCTCTTGTTCAACTTCTGCGCTTTGTCCAATGCAAAGTCTTAAAAATGAAGTTTTAACAATTCTGTTGTGTTTTATTATGTATATTTGTTACTGTATTGTACATCTTATCTTGAGTCAGTATTTGCCTGTTGCTGACTGTTCATGATGTTCAGATTCATTAAATGTCGCTGGCTGTATTTATGCAAATACTCTATCATAGCTCATTATTTTGAGTCACTTTGCTTGGTTTTTGATTAGTATTGTGTGGGAGATGCTGTGCATTATGTAACTGTTGATCTGCTTACTCTCATTTTCCCAAATAGTATTGGTTTCTAAGTAAGCAGTCGTATTTAGTCCATCCTAAYGTGTAGTAACATCTGATCTAAATAGTTGTTCACTTTTAATTGAGTTTAAAACAAAACCAAAAAACCCTGAAAAATGTAACTCTCCTGAAATAAGAGAGAGGACTGAACTGCAAGCCGCTGCTATTGTTTATTATAGGTTGTTTTCAGCAGTTAAGGTTTTCCTAGCTTTTAGTCACAAATTTAATAGAGCTATGTGTAGTTTGACCCATTTGAGATGAGTAACAAATCAAATGGAAACTGTAATGGTTAAGAGCACAAAAATGCTTCAAGGGGTAAACATCAAAATAAAAAATGACAGCAGAAAGTGAATGTTTAGTATTGTCAAATACCTGTTAATTCTGTGATGAGTTTTCAGCTTTTGCAGAAGAGTCTGTTCATAGTTAGGTCTACATCCTAACCTAAAGTTCATTGTCAGTTCTTGTATTTCAGATGTCTCCTAAGGTCTTAACCTCCYGAATGTTTGACTTCTTACTGCATAGAACGTTTGCAAAATTAGGCATCCTCTTRCATTAAAACTGCAATATAAATCTCTTGCTTATGAAAAGTCAGGCTTTAAGGTTTATTTGAAATGATAGCAGTTGGATTGGAAGTGTGAATAGAATATTGAAAAGAAAGCTGAAGCAAAATCAGCGTAATTTTTCTGAATACCATAAATACCTAATAAAGTAGACTTAAGATGCTTTGAGATGAGATGCGAATCCATGAATCAAAATGAAAGCAATTTTTTATTAATTGTATGTAAATGAAGCCCATCAGAATTTACCCAATGCAGCTCTACTGCTCAGAAGAGCAAAGGTGGTCCTTGTGTGTTTCGAGAGCAGTGCTCTTACTGGGGTGAGGATGGGAGGGATAATATAGTTTGACAAAAGCCTCTGTCTTCCAACATAGTTCTTGCTTTGTATCTGTATTTTGTAAGAAAGGGGTTTCTGCGTTCTGTAATGACAGTTGCAGTCTGAGACTGGTTCCTACTGTCTGTACTGCAAATAGCCAGCTAGTGTTCTTTAAAGAAATAAAAATTCCGTAAGCAAAAAACCCCACCTCATAGAGCAGCTTGCAGAAAGCTATTTCAATGCTCTTTCCTGAGATGACAGGGTATTTTCTCCTTTTTGCTGATCTGTTTGGGACAGTATCCTTTCATTTTTAAAGAACTGTCCTAACAACCAAAGCAAACTATGCTTACTTGTTAAATTCCTTGCTTCAGTGTATTCAGGCTAACACAGAAAATGCTTCTACATTTGTGACTTTGCAGTAATCTTTCCGTTCTTTATTATAATACATAGTTATTGCCCTTACTGCAAAGCTTCCAGATTCAGTGCTGATCTGATCTGGTTGTCCCATTGACAAAGTCAGTGTTCTTAATTTTTTTTTTTTAAAACTAATTTCCAGAGATGACAATGGAACTTATTGCTAGTTCCCTTCAAACTATAGAAGCCTAGGTTCAAATTTTATGCTTTAATATACTGATGTGTTGAGGCTTATGCTGAATTCTTGAGAAAGCAGTCATGCAAGAATAGTGAATAGTTGAAGGTGGAGTAAGTAAGTTTAGTAAGTTAAGGGAAGAAAGTGTCAGTAAAATTCCACCTTAGAAAATTAGGCAGGGCAAATTTCATGTGAAAATCGATTCTTAATACTTGGCAATAAATTTCAAATAGGTTATTTAAAAATCTAAGTTGTTTTTGTTGAAGTGTATTGACAGTGTGATACTTCACAAGGATTCTTGGCCCCAGATAACAAAAGTGAATTTGAGCCAGTTAAATAGCAATGTCTTTTATGTAAGAAATTGCTGAGGAGGTTTTCAGAGAGTTTACAAGTTTGAAAGAAACAAATTGGCCTTTTTGATTTAAGCTTGTTTACAGCTCTCTTATGTTCTAGACCTTCCTACTGGCTGTATTTGCAAATTGGCAAAATTTTTGTTTGAGGAGTCCCTTGGTACAGCTTATATGACCGTGGTTAGAGTCAGCAACAGTGGCAGTGTTTATAAATGTATTTGTTTGGAAACAGTGAAATCAAACCATTGCTTTGTTTCCTACTGTGAACAGTTGACTTGAATTCATCTTAAGCATCTTTTAAAAATGTTCTGCAGTTTTACAGAGCAAARCCAGCTACAACTATCTGAATTCAGACTAGTGCATATTTTACTATAACCATTTAAGGTGATAATCCAGATGTGTGATTTTAACAGGTTTTCCTTTTACAGCTTTAATTAGAAAGCTTATTTGTGTATAAATGAACTTCAGTTTTCTAAGAAGTATGCTAATTTTTTATGGGTAATTGGAAGAGAACTTGAGGTAGTGACATACAAGAGGGAACACTTCTGAAAATGTGTCAAATTTTGCAGGGTTAATCATAGGCAATTTTTCTTAAAAAGCTGTTTGTCCATCGTGTGTATATATAAACTTCACAGCAACGTTATCCAGCTGTCAGTGAGCAATTACAGCTGTCAGATTGAGACCCTTTCTTGGTAGATGTGAATTTAAATACACCATGTTTCATAATACATAAAGAATACGGTCAGTGAAAGTGCTGCTGTTTGATCTTTTGCTTTGACTCGCGGTCCTGTTCCTCTCTGCTCCTTTTTGTGGTTGGATGTGTGAAAGGTGTTACTTCTACACTCGTAAACTGCTGAGTTAATAGATTCTGCCTTTGTTATGGAGACCTCTCTTTCTTTCAGAACAAGATGCTTCTGCTTATGTTGTTCATCCGAAAAGTTGCTTCAGTGTTTTAAAATAAAAATAAATAAACCAGCCTGCCTTTCTTTTTGGAGCAGCCTAAGAGAGGCAGCTACATCGGGGGGAAGGAGGGTGGATCTCTTCTGCCTTGCAAGTCTTGCTGAAGGCTTAAGTTGATACCTAAGCTCTCTTTTCCCTGTAAATATAGAAGCAGTTAGCTTTGTTTGAAAATCCGTCCACATGAGCAAAATGAGTTAAGGTGGGAACACTGATTTGATCAGTATAATTACTTAAGGTTTCTGCCAGCACCATCCCAGCAAAAGATCCGTAGTGTAGACTGGTCTAAATCAGCGTCTGGCCTGTTTACGGGGAAGGGCTTGATCATTTAATGAAATGGAGCTCCATATTGTTCCTTGTTTGAGCCAAAGGAAAAATAACTTCTGGACACAGTGAATAATTAAATTGAGGGGAGTATAATATATCCTGTCATAAAAATGTTATTTGAGGACTTCATTGTTTCTTCCCAATTTCTGTGTGCCATTTTGTGTTTTCCCATGCACCTAAAAAGAAGAATATTCTTAAAAGTTGAAACAAAGCAAAAGAAAAATTTGTGACTGTTCTAGGTCTGACCTTTTCAGACTGACTTTATTTAGTAAAAAGGTAGTCTGATAATGTTTTGATTTTTTTTTCTTTGTTATTTGATTTATCAGAATTTAATATATTCTCCTCTTTAATGTACTGAGTTACTCTACTAGTCTGTCCAGAAGGTGTTTAGCACGCTATATAAACTGATCAATTGGAACTTGCTTGGGAGTTTTGTGGGTTTTAATTTCTTGTCTGCTCATGTTTTTTGGACATTAAGGCAGGCACCTGCACTTCACAGTCACTGTTGTGCTATTTCTCTGTGAGAGGAGGTACTACGTGATTCAACTTCTCCTCTGTGAAGAATCTAAAATAACAAGTTAACTTGAAGACAGAGTGGCAAAGAAGTAATTCTGAAAAAATGTAACAAGCTTCAAACTGCTCAGTGGCTGGATGATGRTCCTGTATCACCAGTGAATCAGATGGTTCTGGTGTCCCTGGGGTGGGGTGCAGCTGGGGGTCAGAGCAAGACCTAAAAGTAAAAAAAAAAAAAACCTGCTATGTGAAAGTGCTAAGTTTCCTCATCTAGTGTGCCGTGGTGCGTGTTGGCAGAGCTACCGCAGAAGAGAAATTGCATTGCTCCATTGAGCCTTTTTATATTCTTTACTTCATAATAACCTGAGGCCTCGTGTTCGGAAGTAGTGAGCTCATATCTCAGAGGCTTTTGAAGCTGCAGATACTCAGCCTCTCTAAGAATTATGTCTGAAAGCATCTAGCTTTTTAAGGGGCACAGAGAATAATTGCAGCTAAAAGCCTAATCTCATGATATATATGAAAGCTTTTCTGTAACACAGTATATACTCTGCTATTTAGTTTCATAAATAGTATCCCAGTATTTGTTTAGATCGTTTTTGCAACCAGCTGCTTTTCAACTTGAGCAGCAATCTCCTTTCCCAGTCTTAATTTCAGTAAAACAGATGATGCTTTGTTTTCTTGCCCCATCCCAAATGTGGGTTGGGATTTGTTTGCAATGGGAACTGCTGGGTTTAGGGCTTTACAAACTAGGGCAGGTAAGACACCATTTACAGTTACAGATCCCTCTTGGGCTTCATCACTCACTGTATGCTGATCTAGCTCTTGATTGAAAGCATTACCTACTGAAAAAGTACCAGCTTCTGCTCAGGTAGAAATTATTCTCAAGYTTGTATTGGGCATTGAAGTATTGGGACAGCCACTTTCTGGTTGTCCTTTGTAACACAAGTGAAACTGCTCTTGGTGGTTCTGCTGGTGGCAGTTGGCAGGGTGCASAGACGGTGCGCTGCTTCATTCTCTTTTCTGAAAACCATGTTCAACTGTCTTCAGTTCCTAACTAGGAAACGTCAATATCTCAGAGAACTCTCTACTGTTTATAGAGAGAATAAGCTTATGAAGAAATGTTAAAGTAATTAAAAAACTTATTTTTGGGAATTGGGGAAAAGAGGCTTGACCAAATGGAATAGATAAATCTAGCATATAGTGTACTCATATAGGAGGTGTTTTGGCAAAGTTTTAGTTTGTTTATGGAGTAGAGAAACTGTTTTTCCTCCAAGTTTCTGAAAAGTCTTCATTATGAAGTCACCTTTAGTAAAAGGGGTACCGAGTACTGCGTTCAGCTCTGGGGCCCCCAACATAAGAAGGACATGGACCTGTTGGAGCGAGTCCAGAGGAGGGCCACGAAGATATCAGAGGGCTGGAGCACCTCTCCTATGAAGACAGGCTGAGAGAGTTGGGGTTGTTCAGCCTGGAGAAGAGAAGGCTTCGGGGAGACCTGATAGCAGCCTTCCAGTACCTGAAGGGGGCCTACAAGAAAGCTGGAGAGGGACTTTTGACAAGGGCATGTAGTGATAGGACAGGGRGTAATGGCTTTAAACTGAAAGAGGGTAGATTTAGATTAGATAGAAGGAAGAAATTCTTCACTATGAGGGTGGTGAGGCACTGGAACAGGTTGCCCAGAGAAGTTGTGGATGCCCCATCCCTGGAAGTGTTCAAGGCCAGGCTGGATGGGGCTTTGAGCAACCTGGTCTAGTGGAAGGTGTCGCTGCTCATGGCAGGGGGGTTGGAACTAGATGATCTTTAAGGTCCCTTCCAACCAAAACCATTCTATGAAAATCAAGTTGACTTTGTATTCTAGTGTATAGTATGTATTTTTCACTTATTTTATTACAGATATGGGGACCCTAGTATGGTCTTGCTCTTTTTTTGCCACTATGCATGGGCATGGACTTTTATGAGCGAATGGTGGAGGGGAAGCCTAATTGCCTTCTTGGCGCATTCCTTAGTCTGACACAGTTTTATAACGTATAGGTGGGAGTGAAGTGCTCTGCAGGCTGTTCAGACAAGTAATATTAGAACCCAAGCTTTATGAGAAAGCTTTACGTGTTGCCAATTGCTCATCTGCTCTCGTGCAGCATAAATATGGATCACTGCTGGAAGGGATAGTCCTGCCCTCTCCTCTGTCCTGGCCATGCGATAGCCCCTCCCTCATTCATGCAGCCACCTGATCTGGTGAATAGATCAGAGTTGAGCTGTTGGAAAAAACCGATGCTGCCTGCTGGAATCCACAGAAGGGAGACAGTAGCAGTAAGGGTGACAAATTTAAGTGGACATTTAGCTATGCCTTGGTAGAGCAAGGTGTGTGTGAAGGTATTTCAGTGAAGAATGTACTAACTCATAAAACATTTCCTAATTGGAGAACATAATAAATTAATTTTTAGTTCGATGTATCTAGTTTTGAATTTAATCCTGTTGTGTAACTTCTGAGTTTTTGTTTACTAGATTCTGGGTGTTTTTGTTAGCCAAGAGAGTTGCAATATGATGAATGAGAATTGTCAGTCAATTGGTATGACAAATTTGTATTTTAAACAGTTTTGCATGCTTAAAAATAGCACATAATTGAGTCCTATATGTTGGGTAACGATTCTGTGGTAAGGGAGGAAACAGACTGTATATATTTTTCTATTTTTCCTTTATCTACCTGCCTCACCCTTTCCCTCTATTATGCTCTCTACACAAACTGGAGGGGATCAGAGCCTTTTTTCCCCTCCCCATCCTGTTTCAGATTCCAATCAGAYTCCAGATTCAATAAGAGTGTTTATAGACGTTTTGGTGTGAATTTGACATTGCTTGGATCTAGTTCTTTTACTTAAGCAGATTGATCACTTGTGTGGCGACTGGTTCTTTATAAATATTGGTTTATTTTAACCACTCTATATGTTAGTCTCAGCCAGTCATGACTGAGTTTAAACAAGTAAATTGGGATCAGAATAGGTGTGGCATTTAATAATTAACTTTCTGGTTACTCAGGTCCAGTAGGAAACCTATAATGAGTCTGTTTTCATTTTGTTTACAGGAATAGTTATCTGCTTAGTCTCATCCTTCATATTTGGCAATCTGAGGAAAAGGTCTGAGCCAGCATGAAGACAGAATCCCCTCTTCATTAGAGAAAAAGTGAGTTGGAATTGGATTGAAATCTGGATTTGTAGAATGAAAATACTACGTTAGCTTGTCAACACACACAGCTTGTGCTTGCTTTCAAGTGGTATTTTAACTTTGTAACACTGCTGTTACGAGCGATGTCCAATCAAGGCCCAGTCTTGGTTAAGCACAGGTATAAAATTTTAAAATGTGTGCATTTTACGTAAACTCCTACACTTACTTTTCTGAAAGAACTGCTTACTTATTGTATAACTGCCCACCTGATACACTCCTTCCCTCGAAGTCCTGTGAGGTCTTGCAATAGATGTCACAGGATCTAGACTTTTGTGTTCCTTTTCTTGTACTGCTGTATTCGTATTGAGTTTTATTTCAGTAATTTAATATTTGTGACTTGTTTCTGTAGCCATATTGGTCTCTTTTCCAGTATTCTCAGTGCTTAATATGTATCTGTTTTCTGAATTTGTTTTGGAAGCCTCTGTTCAAATTTAAGAAATTCCAGAAATGCAGGACTGAGTTTTCATTTCTGCACTAGGAAATCTTGAATTCTGCATTTAAAATGCAATTAGCTCAAGTCTTACCCTTTTCACAGTGGTTTTTCTCCCCCTAAATGTTCTAATAGTACCAAGAAAAAAAGATTGCCCATTTGCCCAGCCTGTTTTTTGTATTTGATGCAGTACACATCAACTGGGTTAAATCTCATTTACTTTTCTTTTTTTCTTTTTTTTTCTTTTTTCTTTGTTTTTTCTTTGTTTTTTCTTTTTTTTCCTTTTTTTCCTTTTTCCTTTTTTTTTTTTTTTTTTGAAACAGAGCTCCTATGCAACCATTGTGTACTAATGATGTATTCTGATTACTTAGCTTTCTGCCTGACGCAGTTCGTTTCAAGAAGTGCACGATGACAGAGCGTGGAATTAAATGGGCTTGTGAGTATTGTACATATGAAAATTGGCCGTCTGCAATCAAATGTACCATGTGTCGTGCTCAGAGACCTAGTGGAACAATTATCACAGAAGATCCCTTTAAAAGTGGTTCAAGTGATATTGGTAGAGACTGGGATCCTACGAGCACTGAAGGAGGGAGTAGTCCTTTGATATGTCCAGATTCTAGTGCAAGACCAAGGGTTAAATCATCTTACAGTATGGAAAGTGCAAATAAATGGTCGTGCCACATGTGCACATACTTGAACTGGCCAAGAGCGATAAGGTGTACTCAGTGCTTGTCTCAACGTAGGACCAGGAGTCCCACAGAGTCTCCTCAGTCTTCAGGTTCTGGTTCAAGACCAGTCCCTTTTTCTGTTGATCCATGTGAGGAATATAATGACAGAAATAAACTAAACACAAGGGCTCAGCACTGGACTTGTTCTGTTTGTACATACGAAAACTGGGCGAAGGCCAGGAAATGTGTTGTATGTGATCATCCCAGACCTAACAACATAGAAGCAATAGAACTGGCAGACACAGAAGAGGCTTCTTCAATCATAAACGAGCAAGACAGAGCTCGATGGAGAGGAAGCTGTAGTAGTGGTAATAGCCAAAGAAGATCTCCACCTACAACCAAACGTGAATCTGATGTGAAAATGGACTTCCAAAGAATTGAATTGGCTGGAGCTGTTGGCAGCAAGGAAGAACTTGAAGTTGACTTCAAAAAACTAAAGCAAATAAAAAATAGAATGAAAAAGACTGACTGGCTGTTTCTAAATGCTTGTGTTGGTAAGTTGTTTGCTGCTACCTTATACTGTTATGCCTGTGGTTAGGTATTTTGGGAGAATGAAGAATTAAAAGATAAACTTGACATTTGATTTTGAAACAGCTTTTTTTAATCTCTGCATTTTAATTTTAAAAAGTAAACCAAATGTAGGAGTTCCTGAAATAGCAACCACTAAGAGAGGGTGCAGAGTTCATCCATAATCTGAACAGGGTTAGACATGTTTCCCCATTATGCTTGGACTTTTTTGACCCTTTGTAGAAATGGATATCCTTGTAACCAAATCCTGTTGTTCTATGTAGTTGTCGAAAGGYGGAAAAATTACAAAACCAGTCTACAGAAAAATGCAATGCATATAGTACTGTAAAAAATGCCRTTACTGGATAATTAAAATTACTATTCTTTTTGCTATGGCAAGATATGCTAGCAGAATCAGCAGCTGCAGCTTGGGAGTATTTGTAAACAGTGTAGAGCTTGCAACAGTACAAGATGCTCTGTCAGATGTTAAAAATAACACCAAAATATGTAGCTCCAAGAAACTGCATGTGTAATACTGACCTTGAAAGTAATAATGTTGTATTAATATAGATACTGTGTTGTAAATGTTTACAGGCTTTCTGAAAGTATTTTTGTAGTCAACTGCTTCAAAAAATTCAAATACCAATTTTGTTTTGTATTTTAGTGCTTTCCTAAGGAAATTCTGGATAATTCTCCCAATGCTGTTAAAGAACAGAGACATGTGAGAGCAGGGTTTTCTTCAGTTATTGACCTTGTGAGTTAACTTTTGTGCTGTAACTTCCCAGAAGCAGATATCTTGTGCCCTAGCATACAAGCAGGTTAAACACTTGAAATACACAACTATTTTTAGAGTAAAACACTTCATTTGAAACTCTGGTGCTACTAGTATGTCTCATACTGTTCCTTAGTGTTTCATGAAGTCACTTCATGGTTGTTAAAATCGAAAAACTAATTTGTGGAGCTGCTTTATTTAATACATTTGATCAGGTGTAAATGTTTTTATGGGTATCATGGGTTTGGTTTCTCTGAGCTAATAAATATTCCAGTTTATTTTTGTGTTGCGTGAATAGTTGGACAAGCACGTTTCCTTTTGAGACTAGTCAGATGCCTCAGTATTTCCTGATACCTTCAGCTCTGTGCATGCTAGCAGACATGCAGTGCTTTTTCCTTCTGAAATGAAGCAATTGAAATTCTGTATGGTATTTCATAAGTTAGTAAATACCCACGATCAATTGTTGGACGTCATTCCTGTGCCTTCCCAGAGTCTATCTTGCATTCTGATAGCAACTATATTAAATATTAGGGTTTTTTTCCTCTGTTTTTTGAAAAGTGAATTTTTTTTACTATTCCAATGTTACTTAAAATATTTCACACTTTCAGATTTAATCTGTGTGGGAATGGTTGTGTTTATATTTAAGAACGTGAGTCTTGCAAGTATTTAATGTTGCTTGTGACTATACGATTGTAYGTGAAACTCAAACCTATGTTCATAGAAATTTTGTAAGGCAATAATGATTTGGTTCTTATAAAATGAAAATAGTTTGAAGGTATTTTGAGGGGATCTTGATGAGAAAGTGAGAATGCARATGGAGTTGTGTGCTGATCTTTACTACTGATCTGCTGAAAGATTTCATGGATTCCTTTCTGTAACTTGTTTAAGTTACAGTGTAACTTAAGTAAGTGTTTACCTACTACACTTCAACTTTTTAACTGAGGAGAAAAAACCAGCAACCGAAGCTGTTAATTATCAATCTTTCATTTCAGAATTTCATTTTGCATATCACAGATGTCATATTTTTCCAAATACTCCTTGTAGCAGGAATAACCATAGGAAGATCGATGAAAGCTTCATAGATTCTTTTGTGGTTGTCTCTGGATGTTTTGCAGAGCGTATCTATATTGGAAAGGTATACCAGTTTAACCAGTAATTTTAAAAGCAATAAGCCACATCTGTGCTGGTTGTTTTGTTGTCTTAGTGTGACATACTTAAAACAATTTAACTGTCAATTGAACAATTTTGCCTGAAGCATATGTTCTTACCATTGAAATCAACTGAGTTATTGTGACTTAGTGAGTTACTGTTGTTAGCTAGCTGGAGCTCTTGTGAACTTTTAGCTGAGCTGAACACTTGTCAATCCTTGGCCAAACACAATTATAAAATAGGACAAGTTCATGTTAAATGTCAAGTGAGTTTGTGAAAACTGATGGAGTAAGGTATGTAGTCTGTTGCCGTAGTCCAGCTGACAAGTGGTGCCTTGTTAGGATTCGGTAACTTCAGACTGCGCACCTCTGGGTTTAAGCTCAATCCGTTGTGGAGGGTCCATTTGCTTTGAGTCTGTCTTACGTGGGAGAGATGTATCAGTTTAAAGTTTTTGGATGTACAAAGTGTAGCTTTCCCTGAAGTTAAAAATAAAGATTAGAGGAGCAGGAGTAGGAGTAATTCTTGGCAGACTGGTTATTTTCTTTTCTCTTAGAAGATACTATCTTCAGAAGGTACCAAGGAAAATGTTTGATACTTTAGGACAGCTGTTTAGTTGAACTCCCTCTTTGCATCTCAAATCTAGTATAAAATTATTTTTACTAGATTTTAAATTTAATGTCAAGTTTCTTGAAAAACATGTATCAGACTGCTTTTTTTTCCACATCTGTTCTTTTTAGCTGAAACATGAAGATAGATGTGTATCTTCTGTGGATTTAGAAAAGCACCTGTGTGTGCATGTTTGTGTTTTTTTTGTTTTGTTGGAGACCTACATTAATGCTCTACCCACCTCAGTAAATAAATATGCCATCAAGGCTTCTATTCCTTGCAAATCTAGGCTGTACAAAATGTGATGAGTGCAACTCTTGCATTTCAGCCTGAATAATTTCCTTGATGGAGGGTATTCTTTCCGAATCAGAAGGGTTAGCGGCATTCCCCCTTTCAAACTCTGCAAGTAAATGTACTTGAATGTTATTTTTGTTATTGACTTGGTTTTTGCAGCAGTGGATGTATCTGTCAAATGATTCTTTCTCAAAAGGATGAGATTTTAGAACTGGGTAATTTGGTTAAAATTTATTAAAATCAAAGCAGAACATCTAGTAAGTATGGTTGTTGAATAACATGACTTGCTACAAATGCCGGTTTGAGTTACAATGAGAAATTATAAATGGCTTCTGCAAGGACACCAATGCTTTCTACTGTACTGGCCTAGTAAAAGGTTAATGTGAAGTCTGAGATGACTCTCAGTTCTTGSGGGGGGAAGCTAATGTATATTTAAAATTAAGCTCCATTGTCTTTTATATAACTCATGGTATCTATGCTAAAGAGACTGTAAGAGAGGTTTGGTGGCCTGTGGGGCTTAGGGAATCTGATGTGTAAGCAGAGCAGTACTGCCATGGGGCCTGGTGAAGCTGGTTACAGCTGGCTGTGGGTTTAAGTAGTACAAATGGATGAAGGTGGTCAAGACTACAAAACCTTTCTAGCGTTCAGAGTTTGCTTGGGGCTTACACTTCAGTACTTGCTGAAGCTTCCCCTCTCCCGGCACTTCAGGGTTTTACAGTGGTGCTAGTGGAGTGTGGTTGCTGCAGGGCACTGCTGGGGATTCTTGTGTCTTTGACTCCTGAGCTTGAACTGTAGCCCACAGATTAAGAGTAAACTGCATTTCTTGTCCTTTTCATTTCTCCTCCAATCCTGCTTATTAACTGCTGCAAGAGAGTAAGCTCTTCTGTTTCGGTTCAGGTCAGTAAGGTAGCTACTGCCATCCTGGGCCAGGCTTCCCCTGCTGTGGATGGCGTCTCCAAAACCAAGTAGACATGCATTCTTCTTAGCTGTGTGAAACAAACAACTAGGAGTGTGTTTCTTAAACAAATCCAAAATATTTAGAGCAATCTGTAATGAATCTTGTTTTGCAGTACATCCTTAAAAGGACTGTTAGTTCATTCCTAGTATTCCTACATATGTGTCTGCTTAGTTTTTCCTTTGTCAACTACTTTATCTCTCTTACAGGTTTTTTTTTCCGCTGTCCTTTTCTCCCTTCAGTTTTCTGAAATGGTGCCAAATGTGTTACCCAAACATTCACAAACCCTGTGGGAAAGGAGAGTCGTTCTGTCCAGGTTTAGGTATGAAGTTGGCTGGACAGTATCCCAGACTGCAGCTACAGGAGAGATGGAGGCCACCTCCTGGTCTCTGTCTTGCAGAGTATGTGGCTCTTCACTGACAGTAAAGGCAGTCTGAAGGGACTGACGTACCAAGGTGCTTTCAGCTGGCACTGCCACCCAAAGTAGTCCTCCCAGCTGCTTGTTTCTGTCCTCCTCCTGGCATGCTTGCATGCCAACGTACAATGAAGTGCGTCTGGAAACTGATCTTGCTAAAAATGAAGCTTGATGAGCTTGATTAGAGGATATTTTTGTGGGGGGGTGTGGTGGTTGTTTTGTTTGTTTGTTTTGCTGTTCTAGTAAACCCAGACTGGTTTCCTCATCACATCCATGGTACAGCTAAGCCTTGCTAGAGTTGTTTATGCTGTAATAAGGGAGTAGGAAGTGTATGGGTGGGAAGAAGCTGCTGGAGGCAGGGAAGGGTCATGCACTGTTCCTTGCTGGTGTCAGTTTAGGCTAGCTTGAACTGTTTGGGGAAGTGTAGCATGAATTAGTCACTGACAGGTGATTACCTGCCATGCTGGCCTTGGCTAAATATGACAAACAGTGCCTGTTGGGATGGTTGGGGGGGAMGAGTCCCTGGTGCGAGCTGTACAGCCTGGCCTCCTTCTCCCGCTCCTTTGTGATACTGAGAAGCATGACTTGGCATGCTTGTCTGCTGTGCCAGGTAACAATGATCTAAGCTTACAACTTTCACCTGGATAAGAAATCTTGTTGTGTTGTCATCTGTGTCCTATACATATGTTCTGTCATAACTACTCTACACTTGTGTGTGTGTGTGTGTATCTTTCAGAGTAGGTAAAACGCTGCCGTGCCTTACTCATTGGTAGAAAATCTTAACTCCCGAAACACACTTTTATTTTGGTCTCTTGACTACTACTTTTAAACACTCAGTGACATTTTATGCTAAAAATAATTGAATAAATGATCAAGTTAAAAACAGTTATTTAAACTTGCCTTGGAAGCACTGATGGTTAACTTTAATATAATTCATGATTTTCCACTGTCCAGCCTCCGTTTAGGGTGCAACCCTGCAAGCAACCGATCGGCCTTTAATGCAACAAGGGGTGTGGATACCTCTGACAGATAGGAGAGAGGATAAGGACATCTTTCAGCAGTTCTTCTTAGATGTGTGCTGCTTTGTCTCGTAATGGTATGTTAGAAACATACTACATGGACTGTATGTAGGGGTAAGAGCTGTTTGCATGGAAAAAAGAACAGGCGATAGTCATACTCTCATGCATTGGATGGCTTCAAGTTTAAGGTACATGTCTTCTTGGAAGTTATTTACTTACTTTTAAGCTGATGCAGGTTGCTGAGCTTGAAGAATTTAAAAAATTTAGTATACAGAAGGTTCTGTCTCAAGCTGTCATTACCTAGAGAGTGATCTGCTGTTGATTGTGTGCTAATACTAACAAGGGAGGTCGTGGAAATGAAGAAAGAGGAGAATGAACTGAAGGGTGTGGTTAGAGGCCCATAAAGGTTTTTCAGACAACCCCCCTCTTTTGTATTAATTGGTGTGTCATATTTGCTTGCAAAGGAGTTCTTCCTCTAAGAGGAGAAATTCTTCTCAGACTGAATGTTTTTGGTGCTCAAAATGCTGAAATGGAGTAGTTACTGACAATAAAACTTTATGGCCACCTGATGTGCCCCTGGTGAATAGTTGGAAGAGGGTGAGGGCTGAGCTCCAGAGAATGCTACGGCTTGCGTGGTCAAACCACAGCTCCTCGGTGCACTCGGTGCTAGAGGTGCAGTAAGATTTTTAACAAGTGTCAGAATTAGGTTTTAATGTGTCAGTTGATAAGCCCCCTCACTTGCTGGAAGGTCACCTTGGCACTTAAACCAATCTTAGGATCGGTCTGTAGATGAGTAAATGAGAGCACATATATGATGTAGACCACTTGCAATTGTATCTGTAGCAGAAGAGAAGCAGCACAGGGCTCCATGTTTCTGATCTGGTGTATGTTACAGAGGGATCTGTCTCTACTTCTGACTTTTAAAATGTGTAATTTGGTTGTTTGAGACATTTGCCTTCTATTACCAAGCAGTTCAAGGAATAGTGAAGTTGATTACAATTGTCTCACATACGAGGCACAATGACCCCCTTAAGATGAAGTGTTTCCTTCTGTAGTCTACTCAAATGTGAGAATGCATTGTTTACCATAGCATTCCTACCTCCTTGAATCAAAGAAATCTCAAATCTCTGGATTGTTCTTTAGATATTTTATCTAAACAGAGGCATCTTCGCAGTCTTCCATTAATTTAGCAAAAAATGTTGTATTTATTTTAGCAGGTATATTATTGAAATTAATTCTCTTTGGTTTTGCTTGTTTCATTTCAGCTTAATCCTGTTCAACCTTTTCAAAGATTTAGAATGCCTGCCCTGTAGTATATGCAAGACTGCGTATGTGCCTCTTACACAGTGATGCTTTTACAGTTTTTGAGGGTCAGGRGCCTACTGCAGGATCAGCTACTGCAGGCTGTGTGTCCCACTGCTTTTTGCTGCTCTGCAATTGCTCATTTGTGTCCACAGCAGTTCAACTGAGGTATTGTTGAGGAACCTTTAACTAAATTGACAGCAAATGTGGTTGAAGTGAGGGTTACTATTCTCTGTTCTCACTTGCTTTTAGTCTCTCTCACTGCATATTAACCTTGCTGCTGTTGGGAACTGTTTGTGGAGCTGGTGGGACCCTGTCCTGACCTGCTAAGGCAGTGCTGCTGCCCAGTTCTGTCTCCCCAGCCTCTGTGCCGCCCTGTAGAAAAATGGCAGAACTGCATCAGTCTATTTGAAAGAATTTGCTTATTTCATTTGCAAGTTGTGCAGCCAGTGTGCTCCAGAACTATCGGAAAGGTAGTGAAATAAATAAAGGCTGCTGCTATAGTATTGTCTCCGGAAACTTCTACATCTGGCTGTTCTGAAGTCATTGGGACTGTGCAATTAGGGCAAACAGGATTTAGTTTTCTAGATATGCTTGTAAGCTCTTGCTTATTTTCCAAGTTTACTTAACTGCACTAAACCCTATAAATATTTACATGTTCCAAAGAATAAATTTAATAGCACCTTAGCTGAAGTAGGTTGGTTTTAGCAGCTAGGCTAATTATGGGCTTATTTAATATGAGCAAAGGTAGTATCTGGTACCTAATAAAGAAGATGGTTGTAATGGTTGTAGCAGGAAAAATGCACGATCAAGATGGTACAAATAGTTGTTATTGGGTGATTAATGTTTTTTAAATTTCGTCTTTTTAAAAAACCTTAATCTTTATCATGTATCTTCTCATGTATACTGAGATTGCATATTCCCGATCTGTGCTACCTGTAAGAGTCGGGGCTTTACTAGAAGAAGAAAAAATCTTGGCTCACGGTGCTGTGAAAGAATATTCCAATAAGAGGAAATGCCTGAATTGCAAATGGGAACACAGTTGAACCTGTAGACGCAGAATACTAACTTGCACTTGTATTTTCTCATGACTTGGGTGCAGCACTTGGTGTTCTGTCCTGTCACTTAGGATGTCAGGCTATAGTCATGTGTTTATGCATTAAGCAAAGCACAACTTTGGGGGGGGGGGGGGTGAGGGCACAGACTGGTGTCTTCAGTTACAATAGTACCAAACTAACGTTTCTGGAGTCCACTTAAAAGAAAAGCTGTTCTTGCTGCGGATCAGAAGCAGACATTGAGTCATAAGGATCTGTTTGCATTTGTGTAGCTCTTGTAACTAATCAGAGCTATGCCCTCGCAAGAGGTCTAGCTGCTGGAGYGCTCACGGGTGCTGTGTGAACAATCTTCAGGCAAATGCCACTCTTCCTTTTGACATTTTAACAGTCTGAGGAATGCAGTGGGTGTCAGTGGGGAATAATCCAACTGGCACGGCACCGTATCGGAACACGATTCAAAGGCTGCTTGTGTAAGTAATCAGGCACTTGTGTGTTATGAAATGTAGTGAATTATAACATCAGTAAATATTTCTGTAATATTTCTTGTAAATAGTGTTTTGTTAAGCTTTATTTAAATAGACTTAATGAATTGGAGGCTCTCATTCATCTGACAGAAATCAAAGCCATTGTAGGAATGTGCTTCCTATTGTCAATAAAAGCATATTAAGACCTCATTTTGGTGATACTGAATTTAGGAATTGCAGGCAGTTCTTATGAATGTTGCATGTAGGCAAGTTTACCCCATGGTTTTGGGGCAAGATTTGTGTTTTCTGGTTCAGATTTCTGGCAGTCTGCCTGTTATTACTATATTTTTGCTCAGTGTTCACTGCAGCCTTGGATTGTACTGACTGGCACTGTAAACAGGCTGGCACCTGACGAGCTGTCGGGAATTTTCCCTGTTCTTTTGAAGCGGCTAAAATGGAGTAGATATTTGGTAGAATGAGTAAAGAGAAATTTAGACTTTTCTTGCTGTGGCTAAGAGGCGCCAAAGAGGTTTGTGATGACCATAGAGTGTAGGCCCTGCAGTAGTGATGCTCTGGGTACTTG
This sequence comes from Phoebastria nigripes, assembly GCA_035582835.1. Classification (NCBI taxonomy): domain Eukaryota; kingdom Metazoa; phylum Chordata; class Aves; order Procellariiformes; family Diomedeidae; genus Phoebastria; species Phoebastria nigripes. The sequence goes on along the minus strand of JAYKAV010003166.1, from coordinate 1,956,632 downwards.
GGTCACAGTATTTCAGTGCAGGTTAGTACCAGACATTAGAGCATGCAGCAGGTTTGCAAGAGGAAGCTTCTTACAAGGAAATAGACTTGTAATGGGCTCTGTGCAAAAAATCATGCAGAATGAGCTCTGTATGATTTGATTTTCTGTATCATGTTTATCTGTTGAGACTCAGTTACAAAATGGTTAGTGCATCCAGAAGTGAGTTTGTCTGGACTTGATCTAAAAATTTCCTGATGCTTTTTTTTTTTCTTTTTTTTTCTTTTTTTTTTTTTCTTTTCCTTCCCTCTCTCTCTCTCTCCCTCCCATAAATAGTCACTTGGCTGTTTGGATTAAGGAACAGAGGATGACCAGATATGATGCATGCACATAGTCACATCACCATCCCTCCATGGGCTGTAACTGTGCTAGTTTGTGTCACTTAGCACACCGTCACTGCTCTTCACTTCCAGATAAAGCATTGCCAACCCTATACCTAAAACACATCTACAATCTCAATTTTTAAAATAAGGCCTAGAAAGCATATACTGTTTGCCTGTTTTTGATGTATGTATTGATCGTCAGCTTAAACTTCATCAGTGAGGTTTCAAAATGTACTTTTTTAACAACCGCTTATATAACAATTTTAGTAATCAATTCTAGGACATGGGGCTTTTAGGAATGTCAAGTATTACAAGACGTGGGAATAAACTGCAAGAACTGGCAGTGCTGCATACAGCACATGTCACTGATTTGGATCCTTGTTGCAGCTTGTAGTAGTTAGTGCTCGAAGGCATTGCCAAACCTCACATGATCGCCTCTCAGTATCAGTCTTAGACCTCAGTTGTTGCTGAGGTTTGGTTAAGAGTGGGATGGTAATAAGTTGCCTTAGCAGCTGAGGGTGGGGGCTTAAAAGAATATAACAAATATGAATTGACCCGGCACTGACTTAAGGCTGTAGTAGCGTGTACTACTGTGTAGTGTGTACTTGACAGGCTGGCCGACTGGAACTGTTATGATGTTTTGGGTCTGATTATCTGTCATTGAAAGATCATTTTTGGGATGTTTGATTGTTTGAATTTTGAAATTAGTCTGGGATATTTGGATTGTCAGGACTGCTGCCTACCAGTCTTGGATGGTCTTTGGTATGTTTGTCATTGGGTGGTGTGGTGGAAGGTGCAGATATGGTAACTGGAATCTTTCCCCTGTCAATACAAGTGGTTAAAATATAAAAGGGTATGAAGTGGCTATTAGTCTTTAACAAGATGTCTTTCCTAAATTAATATAATAATAAAAAATTAAGGTTGTCATAAGAGAGCAGAGAATCTGTTCTTCTATCAAGATTCTTCTTTCCCTGTGGATTCTTGGGTGTCTGCTAACGGGTGATCTTGTGCCAAAGCTGTAGTGTAATTTGTTTTAAGAGGGTGGGTCATGAGAAATTGTCTGACTTTTGATATCTATGTATACATATATATCTAAAAATAAAAAAACACAACAAGTCAGTTTGCTGCATTTGGTTGGAATCGCATCACAAGCAGACTTGGTATTGCCTTACCAGTGGCATAAACGCGATTGCATGGAAATAAAATGCTACACTTGGCATTCTTGTTATGGATACAGCATATATTGACAAAGCCGTACCTTTTGCTTTGGTATGTTTTAGTTCCACCCAGAAGTAGAAATGTTACAACAGGAGCATAGCTATGTTGGTTGCACATCCCATATTGCATTCCTTTGATGCGTGTTTTGGAGAACCTCTTGAAAACCAATGAATTTTCAGTGTTCCCTTCACTGAAGTAGCTTTTCTCCATTAGTAGCAGCTCCTTTCTTTAAAGTAAAATGTTTTTTCATCAGCAAAGTTATAACTCTTATGGAACAAGAACTAAAATTGCACAGACATAACTCTTGTCTAATTAGTTCTTTAACTTATCTGGGGTGAATACACAGGCAGGCGCTTAAGCAGAGTGAGACATTAATGCTGGAGTGGAACAGGAATGTCTTCTGTACAGGCAGACCAGAAACATGCATCAGAAAACTAAGAAATTGTCATCCTGTGTTGTTTTCATTCTGCCCTGGCCTGTTAGGACTTTTTGAGTCCTTGATGAATGGGTAGATGTTGTATGACTGAAATTTGCAGTTGAGTTTGTATTCTGGAACTTCTGCTTTAGATCACCGTTGAAATGAATAATCTAATTTTTATCTGTAGAGGCTTACTAAGCAGAGCTGATAACTTTGTAGAGAAATGTCTTGCACTGATAATCCATTTCTCCCCCCTGCGTTTCTTCTGAAAGCTTTATAATCTCAGTATTGAAAATGATAGACTTTTTGGCCGAGCTAAGAATGCTTTCCTAAATCCTGGATTAACCAGCAACCCAGCCGTTAGTGTGCTTCTCTGGTAGTAGGCAGTTCAATTTGTTGTGTTCGTTTTTTTGGTTGTAGGCAGTTCAATTTGTTGTGTTCGTTTTTTTGGTTGGTTGTTTTTTTGGTGTGGTGTGTTTTTTGTGTGGTGGTTGTTTTTTGTCTGTTTGAATCTTAGTCCTGAACGGGAGTGAGTGTCCTGATTGAGACTTACCTCTTTCCCTTCTGATCAATTTCTGAGTCTTGGTAAGCAAATTGAGTGAAGGATAGACTTGAGTCTCAATTTCCAGCCTCATGGCCTCTGCTCAACTGCTGACTCTTTAGGAGTTGGCAAGGAGGTTTAGCTACAGAAAATAGGGGAGAGGTTTTTCTCGTTTCTGTGATCTGCGCTCTTACTCTTCTGTTCTCGAGCTGCTGCAAATCGGGCTGCTTCGCAATAGTGAATTAGAAGTATTGTATTTACTTCTCTATTAAAGATGACTTTAAGATCACTTTTCTGTTTCCTCAATTCAGCATTACATTGTTCTCTTATAAAGCATGTATCTAAAATAGAATTTTTATATTTRAAGGAATTTCTAAATTTAGGAAATCTTATATCTGAACTGATACTGTTGTTACCACCACATCTTGTTGGTGGTATATTCTGATAATTGCAGCTAAGGAATGTGTTCAGCATGAATGGTCTTGATATGAAGCATGGTACAGAAGTTAGAGAGTCCCAGGGACTCTACAAGACATTAGGGTTCCCCCTTCCCCCCATCTTGCTTTAGAAAGTACACACAGTGTGTGTGTGTGTAATTTCTCTTTAATTCGGTTTTAATAGAGTACCCTGAATGATAGCTGTGTAAGTTCAATTAGTAGCAGAGATGGTGAGCTGAAGAGAAACTTTGTACTCTGTACTGTCTTCCAACACTGTTTTAAACCATATTTGGCGGGGGGGGGAGGCTTTTATCCCAAAAACCTTTTAATAGATCTATTTCTTAGATCCAGTAGTTTGTTTTTAAGATAAGTTAAAAGGGAAGATATRATAATCAAACTAATCTCTGTACTGTGAATGAATGACTTTCCCTCAGTACTGCTGATCAAATGAAACGCTAGTGAGTATGTTATGCTAGGTATTTCATCAAGGCTCCTCTGCACCACTTCATGGCTGGCTTTTGATCTGCCATATCTTCCAACTAGTTTGGATAGTGGAAATGGTCTAGGAGGTGAGGTAAGTGTAAGTATTTTGTAGTCTTCTGCTTAAAAAAAAAAAAAGAAATAAAACTTTGCAAGATTGTTGGTATGCACTTGATCTGCATATGTTAGGTCTCTATCAGAATAGATAGAGGTAAACTGTGTTAAATGAGGTGGTTTGATTCAGAGTGGCTCATTCACTAGCTAAAATGAATTGTAATTTTTTTTCTTCAGGAGTTGTAGAAGGTGATTTAGCTGCTGTTGAAGCTTACAAGTCATCAGGAGGAGATATTGCCCGCCAGCTTACTGCAGATGAAGTACGCCTGCTAAATCGCCCTTCTGCTTTTGACGTTGGGTACACACTTGTACATCTGGCGATACGCTTTCAGAGACAAGATATGCTAGCAATTTTGCTTACGGAGGTGAGTTACTTTGGCCCTTGCATAGATTGAATAAGAACCTTATGTAACAACACTACCATTGTTTGCAGCCAGTGACATGTAACTTTATTTGCTAGAAGATAGAGGCTAATATTATTAGAATACATGAATTGCTGCTTTGTGCCTTTGTTGATGTTTCTGCTTAAGAAGTTTTACTTTAGGACTGTATGTATGTGGTGGTCTTGAGGACGTTCAGTTTTCTCCTTAATGAGCAGTCTTGGCACACGTTCTGACCTTACTGGCGGTGGAAGTGAGCTATTGTGAGGCTTCCTGTGCTTTGGGTGGGGGAGAGGAAATGCCCTGAAAGCAAAACACTGAGATCAATGACAGCGTAGTTTTTTCTGAGTTTTCTTAATGAATAAGTCTACCTGGTCTTTCTTCCCTGGTTTTCTTGGGAGCTTCTTTTCTAGAGAAAGGTGAACTTCTTGCTTTGCAAAATTGCTGCATTTTTTCCACTCTCTGCCCATTTTATAGACTGGTTGGTTCCTCTCTGTGGTCTCCTTGCTCTTGCATGTTCCATTTCCTTGTATGTTTTTGTACGTTCCACCTCACTTCTGGTGATCTTTGCCTTCCTCCACCTTTGCCTTCCTCCACCTTTGCCTTCCTCCACCTTTGCCTTCCTCCACCTTTGCCTTCCTCCACCTTTGCCTTCCTCCA
>JAYKAV010003166.1:1792910-1951735 GCA_035582835.1 Phoebastria nigripes | reverse complement strand
CTTTGCCTTCCTCCACCTTTGCCTTCCTCCACCTTTGCCTTCCTCCACCTTTGCCTTCCTCCACCTTTGCCTTCCTCCACCTTTGCCTTCCTCCACCTTTGCCTTCCTCTTACTAGGCCTGTAAATAATTCTGTTACCTCTTTTTGTCTGTTATCTTCATCTCAGACTTCTGGTTCCTCACCTGATCAGAGCCAAATTTGTATTCTGCCTCCTTCCCTCTTTTGATCGTCAGTGCAATTCTGAAAGCACATGTTCCTGAGAAAAGTAGCATGCTTGAGAAGCGCGTAAGGATGATGGAATGCGTAGGGTTGAGTAATTAAAAAGAGTAGATGAAGCAAGACAAATGTAGCTAGAGCCTTGAGAAGACTATATATTTATATATGGCTAATATCAGTAGTTTTGTGCTGCTTACATAGCTGTCTGGGTGGATGGAGTTACACGTTTAAAAACAAGTTAATTTGCTGAAATACTGTCTTTCAGGTTTTTCTGTTTGGTTTTGTTTCAGTTTCTAGGAATTCTTACTCAACATACCATTTGTGAAAATGCTTAGTAGTGTTTGAGCCACAGTGATACTTTCCTTTGCTAGGATATTAACTAGTGAAAATGTGTGTCTTAAAGTTTTTTTTTATATATCCAGTGTCATCCCTGTGTCACTTGCCCTGTATAATTGAATGAGTTCCTGCTGCCAGTGATGATTAGAATCTGGAGAAATTTTAGTATCTTAATAGTTTTTGGGAAGATTCTTTGTAGGAAACTGTCTTGTGCTGTGGTAATGAAGTTCTTTGTTAAATGTAGACTGGGCTTATGCATAAGATTTGAGGTGTATTTCCCATTGTTATCTAGCTCTTGCCTATATTTTTTGCTTTCCTTTTCCTGCTGGTATTGGTCACCTGTTAATTCACTTCTTTGATTTCAAGAGGTTTTTAACCAGCTTTGTTATCAACTACATGACAAATGAGACACTGATTCATTGAGAGTCACTCAACTTTTAATCTTTCAGGGTACCAACGTTTATACTTCTGTTGCATTACTTGCTAACAAAATACTGTCCGCTGGTGGTTACCACTCCTAAGTCTTCGTGTTTAACTAGAAATAATACTGAGCGCAGTAACTGTGTTACGTTACAGGTATCACAACATGCAGCGAAGTGCATTCCTGCCATGGTGTGTCCGGAGGTCACAGAACAAATTCGTCGTGAAATTGCTGCATCTCTTCATCAACGAAAGGGAGACTTTGCTTGCTATTTTCTGACTGACCTTGTAACGTTTACGTTACCTGCAGGTAGTTACGAAATTCTTCTTACTGATGGAAGATTTTTTTTTTTTGTCATCTAGTTGAGAATTGCTTGGTTTGGATGTATATTTTGACTTTCTGATGGTGATGGTGTGTGTGTATAGGTTTTATTTATTAAGTTTTAATAGTTTAGGTCAGATCTAGTAGTTGAATTTGCTTATTAATATTCAGTTTTTGCGCACTTCAACCCATACGTTGTTCCTATGAAGTGAACATCTGTTGTCCTCTTTAGACATGAGGAAATTGAAGAAAAGTGGTGTATTCTAAGGAAAGGCTGTCTTTAAAGTTAAGATTGGAGCCCAGATGTTTCTGGGCTCTAACATGACTTTTCACATAGCTATGTTAGCTTTCAGTCCTTTCCGTTGAGGCCCAGAGCTATTCTTTGCATTTCTACCTGGTTATAGCAATACCACTCTTTGAATACTTCTGAGGTACTCCGCGATCAAGAGAATGTTTGTCTATTAACAAAAAGCTATTAGAAGACTTTTAATCTTCAGTAGCTGTTTCCTTTAATAGAAATGCTACCAGAGGTAAGAAAATGTGTAGATGGAAACTGTACTAATCAGCAGATCTGTTTGTCTTTTTTATAAAGCAGTAGCATTGTAAGAGTTGTATTTGGAACCTCTTTGGTTGAGCGTTACCTCATCTCCTTCTCTTCAAAAAGTCTGGATAATATTTACCACTTGTCTACAACTATATGTTTGAGGTGCTGTATTCAGTCTTATTCTGTGGGTCACATATGAGAGGCAGACGGCATGGGTGTACGAAGTGTCTAGAGACTAACACTTCATTGCTGTTTGGGGGAAGAGAAGGGAAAGAGGGGCAACAGAATGATTTTGTAACACACAAGAGAAATGTTGCTCTCGCCAGACCTGAGGAATTTTTTCAGTCTTTTCAAGAGACATGTTTTAAACCACTGTGCAGCTTTTTGACACATGTAATAGCCGTTAAATAATTAAAGAATAAGAATGTTCAAGAGCTTCTGTACATCAAGACTGTCAATGTATTTCCAATTCCATCACACTTAGTCAACTGAACATCTTTTGTAGTCAACAGTTAGTAGTTGGTCTCAAGACAGCGTTTCCAAGGATAGTGGTATAAATCACACAATCCTATTCCGGTATTACATCTTATAAGATATAGTTTAGGAACCAGTTTCCACTCAATCTTTCAAATAAATGGATAGGATCCTCCTGAAGAGCCAATGCACAGACATTAGAGTGCAAAACTTTTAAATTGATTGCTGGCCACTGTAAGCCAGTTTTATTTTAAAAAGAACAATCATACAAAAAAAAAAAAAAAAGACCACCCCACAACACCCTGCCTGCACCAAACAATAGAAACAATACTATGCTTCAGTAGCAACTCATGTGCCTAAATGTGGCCTTCACTTTTAGAAGCCCTAAGGTATTGGACATCCGAGCAGGACTGGCAGATCTGACACTGGAATTAAGAGAGATCTTCGTGTCCTTGAAATACCCCTTAGAGCCCAGTCATTATTCCCTAGACTGCCTGAAGGGATACTAGATGTTGCTGTTTAACTATTTGATTTACTCCCTTATTTAAGTTTCACAATTGTGCTGAAGCTAGCAAAGTTTCTCTAGTTGCTCATCTGCCTAGCAACCCTTTACTACTTACCCTGTATTGAAATGCAGGCCATGAGCAAATCTTTAAAGTATAGCAAATGTTTGAGTTTTAGAACGTGTGTTTATTGTTTTACGTGATACAGGAGTCACAAGAGTTTTGCCCATTACACAATTTTCTGCCCTTTTTTTTAATAACAGTAGATCCACAGTGGCAGATCCTGTTTGTRAAGCTCTTGGAACAGTTGTCAGTATGTCAGTGGCATTTTCTGTGTCATAGCTCAATAATTTTCCCATTTCTTGTTTTTGCAACCTGCAAACTGTGGCCTGCAGACCATTGGGGTTCTCTGAACTATTTTGTTGAAATCTGCATGAAATGACTAAGAAAGTGGGTGTTCTGTACAAGAACAAGTCTCTTGGCAAACTGTACCTGTCCACTGGGGGAGACCGGGGAGGGGAAGTCATTCAGATGGGTGGAAAACTACTGCTTAGGATTGAAGCTGTCCTAAATATAGTAGGGTTGAAAATACTCTTTTTTTTTTCTTTTTTTTTTCTTTTCTTCTTTCTCAACCCCCCCCCCCCAAGTGGTTCTCTACTTCACTTTCTCCTTCAGAGAAATCCATTCTTACCCTACGTGTGCTGTGACGATCCTTTCTGCATAAAAGGTATGACAGTCAGTCTGAGATACATACCTACTTCAGTGTGCTCCATGAAGCCTATGGTCACAAATGACAGATCTGAAAATAATAGCAGCTTTTCAGAGGAGACATTAGGGATGATAGGGTGAAAGCTGTTGCCTAAGTTCTCCTGAGCATCAGCTGGTAACGTGTCTCTTTCACAGTAACACAAAATGACTTTTGTATTTGCTTTCTATTTTTCCAGATATTGAAGACTTACCRCCCACAGTCCAAGAAAAGTTATTTGACGAAGTACTTGATAGAGATGTTCAGAAAGGTAAATGAATCATAAAATCATAGAATAGTTTGGGTTGGAAGGGACCTTTAAAGGTCATCTAGTCCAACCCCCCTGCCATGACCAGGGACATCTTCCACTAGATCAGGTTGCTCAGAGCCCCSTCCAACCTGACCTTGAATGTTTCCAGGGATGGGGCATCTACCACCTCTCTGGGCAACCTGTGCTAGTGCCTCACCACCCTCATCGTAAAAAACGTCTTCCTTATATCTAGTCTGAATCTACCCTCTTTTAGTTTAAAACCACTACCCCTTGTCCTATTGCAACAGGCCCTACTAAAAAGTCTGTCCCTCAGTGCTCTGAGAATGCCTAGAATCTCTCCTTGCTTTTCATTAGAGAATATTTGTTATTAAAAAAAAAAAGTGTGTATGTGTACACATGTGGCTTTGTTGCCTGAATTTGTTTTAAGTATAGATCTGATGCTTTCAAGTTAATCTTCGCTCTGGAATTATTTTAATTTTAACATTTACAGTCTATTTATGAGGCAGAGAGAGAATGGAGTCTGTAGAAATTACKTTTGTAATATATCTTTGAATTTTAAAGATTTTAAAGCTTTACAGTTTTAAGTCACAAACTCTTTAAAGAAAACCGAACAAATCTTTCCACTTCAGTAACAATCATCAAACAAATGATGTGATGCTTTGTTTAAGGCTATGGTTTGTTTTGTTTGTTTTGGTTTGGTTTTTTTTTTTCCCCTTCTTTTCTTTGACAGTATTTTGCCCAAGGAATGACTTTAGCCATTGTAGTTCATCTATTTTTGTAGTATAAAGGAAAACTTAGTTTTATTCGTGTAAATGCCATTACTGTGCTGTTCAGATTCTCTGAGACTTCAAATGAATATAGGTTTTAAAAGAGGTTATTGTCATGTTGCAGAGCTAGAAGAGGAATCTCCCATTATTAACTGGTCACTGGAACTGGGTACGCGCTTGGACAGCAGATTATATGCACTTTGGAATCGGACTGCAGGGGACTGCCTGCTTGATTCAGTACTACAAGCCACTTGGGGCATTTACGACAAGGATTCAGTGCTGCGGAAAGCTCTTCACGACAGTTTACATGACTGCTCGCATTGGTAAGTTAGTTTTTGTCAACTTTAAAGATAGTTTTCCATGTAGCGTAGTAGTTGATTGTAGTATAGTATTAAAAAGAAACTTAACTGCCACTCCCCAATTTACTGTGGATTGTGTGCCTCAAAGATGTTGAGTCACAGCATGATTCATGTAGTAATCTAGATCTAGCGTGTTTTACATGCGAGCACTGGAAACCTGGACATTCTGAACTCAGTGACAGTATGTGATATTCAGCAAATAGCATTTAAAACAAGAGTAAAATATTTTATGCTGTGTTGAGAGTGCGCTAACCACAGTTAAGACTGGAATTTACTGGCAATGTAAATCATGCACACGCCATGCCTTGCTGCTGTTGGTGGAAGCTTTGCAGAAGATCGTTGATAGAAGATAGCCTTTTATTCCTGTATAAACTTTTCAGTATTTTCATTCCATCTGCTTAGTTACAGCTTTATTCGGTATTGCTCTTTTTGTTCCTGTTCTGTCTGCTAAAATAATGGCAGTAAAGCAGAGTGTTGACATTTAACTAGTGCTGTCATTTGGCCATAGAATTAATTTATCATTCTGTAAAACAACTTTTGTTGATCTACACTGGCAACCTTCTTTAGCCCGATACTGTGGTTTGCCTCTGCTAGAGGAAAAATTCTTACAGTTGGACCCCCAGCAGTGTCCACCAGCTCTCAAGTGTGTAATGGGACTAAGGGAAGAGACTGATAAAGACTAATAATGTAAGACACAGGGGATTAGGTTTCTTACGTTCTTGTAGTCAAGGACAAGAGAAACACTATCAGCAGGCATACTAGAGAAAGAGCCTGTCCCCTTGCTCTGTGTGCTGTACAGGAAGTCAACAACAAAGGTTAATTTTAGGGGTACCTATAAGTAGCTTTTGTGGTTACTGTCCCCAGCTGCCTGCTGTTTGGAGAGAACTCCCAAAATTAGCATCCAGAGCTGGATTCGATAAAGTGATGCTTCAGTAACAATTCTCCTGAGAACCTGTCTCTGAATGGATCTGTCGTTACTTTAGAGTTGTTTATAATGGAGTGTGCATCTCGACCACGCAGGAATGTCCCTGGCATCGCAAGCAGTTCCGCTGAGGCCAGAACAGAAATTTATGATAGATCAGGTTTTGTTCTTTATGGTAACAAAAACAAGCATGGTATCCAAAAACATGCTGCAAAATACATTGAGGTTTAAACCAATCTTTCAAAATGTTAGTGTTAACTGTTGTTGACTTACTGTGACTGTTGACTGTATCTAACATAACACTCATTATTTAGTGTATTAAATCTGATTAAGCTTTTTAGTTCATGTTCTAGACAGAATTTGCATTTTACTCTGAATTTACTTAATCTTTATCCTTATTGGAAGCACAATTTTTTTTTTAACTGATTCATGTGTTCCTTTATAGTTATTTGAATACAGTTGCCTACCCTCAGTCTGGATAATCTTATTTGCTAGTTTGTCATTGGAAAAATTAGTAGAAGTCTTTTAATTAAGTTCTGTTGTAAACTGATCATCCTGTACATTCTGTAATTGCTGTATAGCTTCTGTGTTGGCCAAGATACATTTACTTTTAATTTTGTGGGATAGGATGTGTAGCAGATAGGAAGTGACATTGTCGTCACTGGCTTTAATGATAGTTGCTGAAGGAATAGGCTCCTAAACGCAATCACTAGTCTCAACAACAGTATGCTTAAACTTTTATCTGGTGGAATTGTTCTTCAAAGCATTCACAAAGACACTGAAAAATGGGTATCTTTATAGTCAGACACAGAATACTCATGTAACTCATTTGGCCTCATTTTGTTACATTTGTTTAGATGCTGAACAAAGAAGAATCTATTTACTAGAGACGGTCTAGTGTCTGGTACTCAGAAAAAGCTCAATAGTGGAGTTCCCAGAGGCTCTGGCCTGTGGAGTCTTTTCCACTCACCTTTTAAATAGCTGCACTTTTTTAGTTTACTGATCTGTCCCTTTTTGTATTCCATCGTTAGCTTTTGATGGAGAATGGGCATATGCCCTAAGTTGGCTTTCAGAATTTTTTTTAACAGATTTGTTCAGTTCTCTCGTGTTAAACTGAAAAGTTTGTTTTAAATGACATCAAAATCTTGAGCCTTGACTTCTGTCTACAAGGCTACTTCCTGTGAACACCTAGAGATAACTGTGTCTATGGCTGACTAACGCAAAGAAGAAACTTCTTTAGGAAAACACTTCCACAGTAGAGCTTTTGTGGGGTTGGTGTGTTTTTTGGGTTTGTTTGTCTGTTTGTTGTTTTTGTTTTGTTGTTGTTTGTCTTTTTTAAGCAAAATCTGATTAAACTTCTTTCAGGAGACCTAGCAATTAATTCATTTAGCACAAGGTGTTTGGTTAGACATTTYGGGGGGAAAACAGGTAAAATATCTGTCAGCTGCAAAGATAGAAGCAGTTGATTGTATTTGGATAGAAACTGGAATGTAGATAGGTCTGGAAGATTCCCTGTAGATAGGTCTATGTGCTTATTCACAGTAACACCTCAAAATRTCTTACTAATAGGTCTTTTAAGCCATGCAAAGGTTTTAGCTGTACTTGGGAAAGCCAGCCTGGTTGGTGACAACTGTTATAGACACCAAGATTTTAGGATGATTACATCTTTACTGAAAGCATAGAAGAGGTTTCTTCCACACACACTCACTGTCTGTTAATTTTCTCAGATTTTAATTAAATGAGTTCATTTCAATGACTTTTTTAATAAGGTGAACTTCAGAATGGTTTCTTTGTATTCACGGTAAMGGCCATTGTTTAAAAGTTGGCTTCGCACTCTTCACTAAACCCGTGTTCCTAATGTGAAGTTGTGACCTTCCCATAGTGCAGTGACTGGACTGAGTTTAAAATTTTAAAAAGCCAGCATCTGCTTGTTAATGTGTAGGTCATTTTTCTTTGTAATTGATTAAGAAAGATAAAACATTAGGACTAAACTAGTGTACAAAAATGCTAATATTAATTTAAACAGAAAAATACAAATCCTGTGACTTTAAAACTATTGGTGTGAATTGGATTAATCCAACTTTCTATATTTGATTCTTATCCATGCTGCTTTGTAACTATTCCATATAATGTGAAATTACCATACTCTTTGCTCCAAAAAGTGATCTAAAACAGATTCTGCCTCTTAACMACGGTCTATTTGAAGTTGAAACTCAAGTACTTTGAAGTTAATTGGCTCATGATATGGCCAACAATAGAGAATACCTGTATTGTTCGTATGAGAAGAATGAGCAGCTCCTGTTAKGTGAAGTGGAATGTCTTGGTTTTGTTCCCTGTACATCAACACTTAAAAGTAAATAGGCTTTTTTTGAAGCCTTATTTAGGCTTATTACAACAAATATCAAACTAGCCAGGAGCCTGTTAGGAACTTGCATCTATTACAGCATGTTTGCTGTAGGCATTGCGATCCCAAGTGATTTCTTAAATGAGATTAGCAAATGGAATCTCCTGAAGATTAAAAAAAAAAATAAAATTAAAAAAAAAAAAAAATACAGTTTTACTGATGTATGCGCTCTTTCTTCCCCCTTCTATACAGAGTTGGGATAAAGAATTACAAGGGTTGAATATTGCTATCGGGTGTATGGTGGTTGAGTAAATATTCTTGTCTTTACCACTCTTTCTCTCTCTCTAACATTTTAGGTTCTATACGCGCTGGAAAGAGTGGGAATCGTGGTATTCCCAAAGCTTTGGTTTACATTTCTCATTGCGCGAGGAACAGTGGCAGGAAGATTGGGCATTCATACTCTCTCTTGCGAGCCAGGTAAGAAAGGTTCTTTATAAGGTGGCTGTTAGAAAGGATATTTTAATCTTTCTGAAAAGAAAACTGAAAAACTCAGTGTTCTTCAGGAATAAGAATTTTCATGTATAAAGGAAAACATTCCTCTTAAGCCAGCAATCTTAAAGTATTACTGGGTAGACTCTTCCTGCCAAGATGGAGAAGTTCATTTAAAATTCTAATTTTTGACCTTACCATTAAGCAGTACAGTACAAAAAAATGTCTGTTTCTTTTGGTGTCAGAGTAAAGTCTGTACAATTAACTAATACACAATYGCCTATTTAATGTCCTGCCTCTAGCTCCTGCAACACTTACCTCCTAGAACATACCTACAAACCTGTAAGCTTACACTACTAAAACTTCAGCAAGCTGATATTTTATAACTCCCCTCCAAAATGAGATTTACATTCCTATAAGCTTCCAACTATAGGAATATTTTTAACTTCTCTTTTAAAGTATAAACATGATTTTGGTGCTATTTTCTTGTGATTTGTTTTGGATGTGCTCTTTTCCTATCATCAAAAGGTATTTACCTTAACCTTTCCTCAGATGAGTGAATTATTTTTAGACTAAACATTATGTATGTAGAGTTTTACTTCTAACTGGGGAGTGAAATATGTTAGATTGAATCTGGGCAATAGGACAAAGAATTATTACTGACAGATTAAGTTCTTGTGCAAGCTGAAATGTTTTTGCTTATTTCCAACTGATACGTAATAGTCTTCCAGTCTTTCATTTTTTCCTGTCAAAGCTAGATCACTCTTAAAAGGATTTTCTGTCTCAATTTGGAGACTAGATTTCAAATTTCAAAGTAGAGACTGATATGTTCTGTTTCAAGTGTTGTCTTTCTTTGTGTTTGGTTCAGCCTGGAGCGAGTTTGGAGCAGACACACATTTTTGTACTTGCACATATTCTTAGAAGACCAATTATAGTTTATGGAGTAAAATATTATAAGAGTTTCCGAGGAGAAACATTAGGATATACCCGCTTTCAAGGTAAGCCTTTAGTTTTTCAGATGTAGTTTTAAAAAAGGTTCAGCTATAAATCATAAACATGAAGGAAGTTGAAAGGAGGGTGACATAAAGCTRCTAGCTGGAAGAGGATGGAATTATGTTGTAGGTAAATTTTCGTTAGCTATTAAAAAGAACAAAACAATCCCCTCAAAACTTGCAGTTTTTCATTGTATAGTGGGCATGCTGCCTGTAGCCACAGCAAAAATGTGTTTTGACCTCCACTCAACATGCCTTTAGTCTATGATTTATATAAAATATTCTGATTGTGAAAACTTACCAAAGTTGTGTGGTTTGTACTGCTGTGAGACACAAGAGGTTTAATAAATGGAATTTGAAATTCCGTTTGCTTGTGGTACTAGTGGCTGTAAATGTTCATTTTAGAAACTAAACTGCATTTAGCATTTCCTGAAGGAGGCTCATAAAGTTGGGGGCGAGGCAGGCAGAAGGTGTTTGCATTGGCATAGTTTCTCCCCAGAGTGATGGCGGTATCTGCTGGGTGCTCTTTCAGGACGAAGGGGCATGCCTTGTCACTCCGCAGGAGGCGATTTGTGAAGCAGCCCTGAAGAGCAGTGAAAAGGAGTCACCCTTAAAGCAAGCGGCAAGGGTATACAAAGAAGGGTAGAGAAATTAAAGTAGGGTGGAGAATGATGAGGTTGAGCTTTTTTTTTTTTTTTTTTTTTGTAGTTGATTAAAGTAGAAGAGGTGGCAACTTGAACRTATGCCGTAGAGGCTGAAAAGGAAGGAGTTCTGGTCATAAATGCTCTACCAACAGTTATTATGTGAGGTATAAGATTAGGTAACTTAGTTACAATTACAAAATATTGGTCGACTGATAATGTAAATCTCACTTTCTGTAAAAGTGAATTCCATGAGGTAGTTAAAAGGAAGTTTTTAAAATTGATCTGTGTTTCAGTAATTCACCCTTTACAGCAAGTGTGATGTAAATGCCGACCGGTTTCTCAAGTACYACTATAATTTTGCATCGCTTGATCAGGTTCTTTCTGACTGTTTCTCCTCCTAGTCTTCTGGGCAAACAACCTAGCTATCCTTAAGATAAATATGAAGATGTTTAGCTGACTCAGTCCAGTTTTGCTTAGACATATGTTTGTCGATTTCTAAAGATGTATATTCTATTTTGCAGGCCAAATATGTGTTTGGGAGACTTTCCTCTGTATTAGGTGCTAACACTTTAATATTTGCCTGTCTACAGGAATAAAAACATAGGAGGGGATTGGGAGCATCTGTACATGCTCAGCAGTAAAAAAAAACGATGTGGAAAGAACTGATCAGGCACTGTGGCTGTGCTACAGGGTGTCAGGGCATTTCTTTTGCCTGTGGTTCATCTTCCTGGCCTCAAGTATATCTGCTTGACTGCTACCCTACAGTGTTTTCACCAATACATCACTGTTTATTTATAGCTTAGTAGAGGACTTCCTGAAACATCTCTTAATGTGATTTTTTTTTTTTTTTTTTTTTTTAAAACGTACACTAACTTTGGATGGTGGCAATCCTTACATGGAAGAATTCCAGGCCGTGGAGTTAATGTCAAATGTGTGACCTATTATAACTATTTAGGGTCTTCAGAAAATCTGAGAAGCTGTTTGGCTTGTAAGTTTGGGGCAGTGACAAAACTTCTTTATGTGAGGAAGTGAAATACTTTTTTGAAGAGTATAAAAATTTGATACTCTCTGTAGTTACATATTACCTTTTATTCGAGATGATGAAAGGATAGACTGGGAAAGAACAGTTATTCATGTGATGCAGATTTGACGCTTCGGGTTTGTGTTGCTTTTTAACTGAAAGGCTGAGTGGTTTGCAAAATGTTTTTGTTTTATAGATTGGGCGTTGAGGCAGACAAGTGTTATGTCACCTAAATATGCTGAAATTGTTTTCTTGCTCTGTGAACCAGAAGGTAACCGGGTGTCTGGGACAACCTTTTGCCAGACATGCGTTTCCAGGAATTTAGTCAGACAAATATTTATGAGTTGTGATTTGCTTGCCACAAGCCACATCCATCCATCCATAGAAACATGCAACATTGTGAACAGGTGAACCTAGGAGTCCCGTGTCAATTTACCTGGAGTGACTTCTATCCTTGTCCAACCACATTTTTGTGGTTAATGTGTGCTAATTAAATGCTAGCAGCACAGCTGAAACCAAACGGCCGTCGGACTCATAGTAGTATGGGCTGCCAAGACAAGTCTCCGTAAATGGTACAAGACTTGCTGTTCTGGGCTTGTGTGTGAGCTTTGCTTAGCCCCTTCGGTGAAGCTTTGAGGAGTGCTCGGGCTTCTCTGACTTGCTGTATAGCACCCTGCCTGCGTTTAAGATCATATTCACCAAAAAAGAAAGAGGAAAGAAAGATTGCGGGTTATAATGGAGATGGGGAAATGAAATTTTTTTTAATGCTTACTTAATGTCATGGTTCAGTTCGTAGCACCTTGGAAGGTACTGTAAACCCCCTATCCGCCCCTGAAATCTTCTCCCTAATCAGAATTTTTTTCTCCAGGGATTCCTTGTTCCAACTTGGTATCCTTGCTGTAACTGTTGTGAATCCCATAACTGACATCCTCCTTGTTTCCTAGACTGCAATTGACTGTTAATGCTTCTTTAAATATCAAGGCTTTGACAGTGAAAGGATCCATTTACTCAGCCTTAAGTATGCTCCTGGTCTAACTGCATGTATTTAGTGGCATGAATGTACAGCTTTTAAAATGAAACAGGAAAAAAGGTGACTGAAATTATCATCAGATCAGGCTGGAGAAACTAAATCCTATGTGGATGGCTTCCAGGATAGGTGTTAGCCTATACTCTTTACTTTCTGTGGCTTGTGTGCATGTCAGCAGTATTGTCACACTACCTTCTCAATTTTTATATCAGATTGACTTTTATAAATCTTCAGAGCACTAGATACTCTCCGTGGTAATGCCTGAAATTCCATTCTTATGCAGCTCATCACATAACATTGAGGAGGAATGGAAGGTGTAACACAGCCTTCTGACTTGGGGAAATTATTAGTGTGGCATTTTTACTAAGATAAAACAATAGTGACAAAGATTTCCAAAAAGATGATGAATTTCAATGTAGAGATTATGGTGAGGTAAACAGATTAGTTCCACTCCTGAACAGGTCACGTAGCTATGCCTAATGCAGGAGTTCTGTGTCATTAGATGAGACGCGAGATGTTCACAGAGATGAGACCCTTTGCTTACCAGTGATTTCTGTAGCTCCGACAACATTGAGTAGTGCTTGGGGCCAAAATCTACCGGTTTGGGGCAGCAGGGCATTAACTGTCTGTATTAATTGGCAATAAATTAAATTAAACTTCCCCAAATTGAATCCTTTTTGTCCGTGGCGGTAACTGGTGGGTGATCTCCCTGTCCTTACCTCGACCTACAAGCTTTTCATTGTGTTTTTTCCCCCTGTCTTGCTGAGGAGGGGAGTGAGAGAGCGGCTGGGTGGGTACCCAACAGCTAGCCAAGGTCAGCCCACCACACTAGTGTAAGTATCCTGAGGAGTTGGCACAGTTTGTGAGTGGAAGGAGGGAACCTTTTGATATATCTCTATGATCATAACTTGTGGAAGAAAAGGGGTAAGTGGTCACCCTGAGGGTGCTGATGTTTTCAGTTCTGAAAGGCCTCGGTGACCTAACCAATGTGTATATAGATAGCACCAAAATACCTAAATGAAGTATACAACATTAATAAATTAGTTTCCAACCCTCAATGCTTGATTGTTTTGCTGATGCTTCAGACTAAAGATTGGAAAAAAGTTTATGAAGTTATTTCTCTGAGTGTGCATGAAGAATGAATTTCTGGGAATTGAGGGACTGTCTTCATTGCATTTGACTGTTAGTGTGTTATTTTCAATGTAACTTTGAATTTTGACCAGATGTTTGGTTCTTTCCCTAAATGTAAAGGCTTGAAACTTTTTGGTTAACACATATCCCTTGCTCTGCATCTTTTGTGTTTAGCATTGAATTACAGTGAGACTTCATGGTAATGGGGATGGGAGGAAGGGAGCGCTAAGAAGGTATTAAATGGATTTGTCCTTAGATCTAGATGTTGTAAAAACTTGTGTGAATGTTAATCTAAAAGAAATGGAAAGACTTTTAGGTATTTCTTGATTGCCAATTCAAGAATGAGGGGGGAAAAAGGGACAAATATTTACCGGTAGCCTCCTCTAATTTTTGTTGCAGCAAAGAAAGAGGAGTTCTAAACTTAAGTAAAACCTCCAAAACCACCCCCTGCCTCAGGTTTCCATTTTAGTGTTGCCCTTCCATCTCCATGGATGTTGGAGGAGAAGTGCCTTGTTTTGCTGCAGCGTCTATTCCTAACTTACTGGCAGCAGCTGTACTATGAAAGGTTGCTATGCTACATGTGCACTTAAGTTTATGCGTGGCTATTTTTAAACTGTCACAAGGTAAGGCATGCTTTTGCTTAAGTTGTCTTGCAGCAGTACACACCAAGAATTATTTATGTTCCTAGAAGAAAAGAGTTCTAGTTTTATTTTGAGACTTCATGCACCTCAAGTGAATTACTGTCTTTATTGCTAAAAATGGTGGGGAGAAAAACTGCAGTTTCTTTCAGAATCTGTGACATCTGTAATTTGTTGTATCTGAGCAAAATAGTATCAGCTTTTGGGTGGTTTGTTTTGAGACTAGATATGTATAATTGATGTGGGTTAATTTAATCTATTAATACAATGCTTATGAGAAGTGCCATTGTCTCTGGGATAGGCTAACATACTTAGGTACTAAACAATATTTAGTGCAGTAAATTCTTTTAGTAATAAGTTTTGTAAGCAGATGGTGGAATTTTTGCTCTGGTAAAAATAGACATCTGACTGTAGCTTTTATTTCTGTGATGCAGAATCTGATTTTTTTTTTTTCTTTATATTTTTTTTTATTTTTAAGAAGAGTTACCAAACATAGAAGACTGCTTTTCTAACCTTTGTTTTTTGTTCATCACTATTCTATAGATTGTAGATTTTCGGGGAATGGTAATGTGGTATTGGTTGTAATTATAATGGCTTTTATGTCTAAACTTGTACAGTTGCAGAGATACTTAATCTCACGTTAACCTAATAATAATTAGCTGTACTGAAGAGCGTGACCTATATTAGTGTAGACCAAACCAAGTACGTTTTAAATGCTTGTGATGTGCTGCTGTTACTGTGTTCAGCCAAAAGCAAAAGGTTTGTATCAAAATTCTTTGTTGTTGAACATTGTAGTTCCGAGTCTTACCCCTTGTTTTAATTTGTCGTAGGTGTATATTTGCCTTTGTTATGGGAACAGAGTTTTTGTTGGAAAAGTCCTATTGCTCTGGGCTACACGAGGGGCCATTTCTCTGCTCTGGTTGCCATGGAGAACGATGGTTATGGCAATCGAGGTGCTGGTGCTAACCTGAACACTGATGATGATGTTACTGTTACTTTTCTACCGTTGGTGGATAGCGAGAGGAAATTATTGCACATTCACTTCCTTTCTGCTCAAGAGGTAAGGAATGGTTGTGTAGCTGATAGCCTTTGTCACGGCTGCTTCGAAGCTGTGGCCTCAGCAATCCCTGTAGCCCCGTATGTTTTTGCAGTTCAGAGAATTATAGGGAGTATGCTGTTCTGTTTAATTAATACTGCTGCCTTCCCCATCATTTGAGGTGACTCTGAAAGATATTTTCCGACAAATTCGATGCTTATTTATAGCTCTGTAAATTGAATGTAACTTCACTGTGCATGTGAATACAAGTGTACCTTGAAAAGGACCCAGAAATAAGGATTCTGACATTAACGTGAGACTGAAATACAGTTTGTTTTTTTTTTTTTTTCTTTTTTTAAAGGATGCAACATAAATATTGCCCAGTAGTTACAGCATACTCTACCTCTTTTTCTAATGAAACTCAATTAGTTTTTTCTTTAATAACTATGATAAAGACAGGGAACCACTTCAGTAAAGTGGGGGAAGGGACACTTGGGAAACCTGAAGTAATTGCAAAAAGTGGATATCCTGTAGATAAAGGAGAAAAAGTATGGGYTTTAAGTCTAGAGAGGGATATTTTTTCAGCAAGCCAACATTTGTTATGTCTTACAAGAGGAAGTGTTTCACGTCAAACTGCTAGACTCCTAAAAACTGCTTTGTAAAGCCAGAAGGCTCTTTTAGGACTTACCCTCCTTATATATTGTCCCTACCATAAATAATTAGTTACTCACAAATAATTGAAGTATAGGAAGGCTATATTGGAAACAAACATCTGAAAAATTTAGAAGGGGAGAATAGCTGGAGAATATTTCCAGAGCCTTCAAATTTTGGTTGAAAACGCAGTGTGCATCAGTTTGGCTTTYGGAGACTCCCAGCTGCGGTGAAGTAGTATGCTAACTCTGTCAGCTTTGGAAAGGAACGGCATTGTTCCCCTAGCCTGGGTATTTCAGAGAATCGCAGGTGGCTTGCTTAAAGTTGCTGGTAATGTTTCAAGGCTCATTCTCAAGCCGTTTTCTCTCCCCCAAAGATAGGTAATGAGGAGCAGCAGGAAAAGCTGCTTCGGGAATGGCTGGACTGCTGTGTGACAGAAGGAGGGGTTCTTGTTGCGATGCAGAAAAGCTCTCGTAGGCGCAATCATCCGCTGGTCACCCAGATGGTAGAGAAGTGGCTTGATCGCTACCGACAGATCCGCCCTTGTACATCCCTTTCCGATGGCGAGGAAGACGAGGATGATGATGATGAATGATGATGAAGAAATTGCAAAGAAAACTACCAGCGCAGAGTGTCTGACCCGGAGTTAGCGTTGTTCTCTAGCAGTTCGTTGTGGAACGACCCAATTCTAGGGGAAATATGCTGTAAAGGATTTTCCTAACCAGCATGGAGAGAGTCTAGAAGCTCATCTGCTGCGTGAAGAGAGCGAAATGGGCTGGACTACAGTTTGTATAAAAACAAAGAAAAAGAAACAAAAAACAGCTAATTTTATTATCAAGACAGAAAAAAACATTTTTCTTTCTGATTGTAAATCTGTCTATAAATGTACCGCATGTGGTTGTGTAAGAGGTTGTGTAATAGGAAAAGTATACCAGCATCTTAATTATTGCGAAGAAATTTTTCAAATAAGGGCACTTATGAAAGCACATGTTAGATGGATATCTCTTCCCTCCGAGATTCTTTTACAGTAGAACTTGGTATTCTACATCACCTTTTAGATACTCTGACACATTTCCGTGAAAGGCCCTTTTATGTGACATCTCGCTAGTGCCCAGGTCAGATTGTGAGGTTTTTTTGTTTGCACAAAATATCCACAGCAAGTYATAAGCAAAAATACATTCATTATTTTACATTCAATATTTTAGTTACTGCTGTGCCCATATAATAAAATCTAAACTCTACGGAACAAACTGGAAGAGAAGCTAAATTTTTCATTGAGTGAAATGATTTCTTTCCTGAGAGAGTTTTTTTTTYCYKSYTTTTTTTTTTTCTTCTAATAGTTAATAGATTCCTTTCAGTATACGTAATAATATTTATTCAGAGAAGTGACCTAAAATATAGGGATTTTATTCCAGTGAGCATACACTAAACAAAATTGTGTGAAATTTGAGAACTCAGACATGATTGAGAATTTCGTACTGTCAACACTCCGTCTTGCTGTGATACAAACCATGAATCATTTTATCATTTATCTTTCATCAACTTAAACATTGCTGCAAATGAAAAAACACCTTTTTAAAGGGTTACTCCTTGGTCATTAAATCTAGTGAGAATACACTTGGCAGTTCTAACTAAAAAGAAGAATCTATGCTAAAGTTGTTTTTAAAAGCACTGTGTTATATATTTCTCAGTATGTAAACCTGGGAATTTCTTGCATGTTGATTGATGTGGCCATACTTAAACTTATGTAAGTTCCTAAGATTGTAAGTTCAGAGTATATTCTCCAGTAGAAATTTTATTATATTTGATAACTTTAGCCATGTAACCTGTAATGGATAAAGTTTATCTAAAAATCTCACTTAAACACTAAAGGTTAATGCCAGTTTTTACATATACAGTGCAATTCAGGTTCTCTGGAAAAGCACTTTTGATGGTGTGGTGGCTGAATAAGGAATTTTCCAGTAGATGAAATTGTTTTAATTAGAATTTGGAAAGAAGCCCCATAGCACATATTTTTATGTAGTTCAGAGCTATGGAAACCCTGAGGAACTTGCTGCTTTTTCTTCCAAATGCTGCTTAGATGGTGTTGAAATGTGCACAACTCCTACGTAAACTTGGTGACGACACCAAAAGTATAGAAATAATGAAGTACTGTATTAACTTAGCAATTTTCCCATCCCAGATTCCATTGAGGCTTATTATGAAATGTCTCCACCTTTTTTTTTGGCCATTAGATCTCCTCTGATTGGTGCATGCGCAAATTTTCAGGTAAAAGAATGCATGCCTATCTGCAATGTACGTATGATTTACCTGAACTAAATAGGCAAACCGCAGATACTAAAGAGGTTCTTCACAAGCATATGGTCCTATTTCAAGTTTGCTTTCTAAATTGTTGGGGGTGTGTTTTTTTGGTTTTTTTTTTTTTTTTTTGGTTTTTTTTTTTTTTTTTTTTTTTTTTTTTTTTTTTTTTTTTTTTTTTTTTTTTGTTTTTTTTTTTGTCCTCTTCCTTACCTTGCAGTGAAATCCTTTTATACCTTGTCCAGCTGAGGATGTAAAGCTTTTCTGTCCAGGGAACTGAATGCAGAGTAAGCTGGGATGAGAATTTCCATGATCTGAGCTGGCCTGCGCCGTGTGCTTGGTGGCATCGTTTCTCTGTCATGGTGTAACCCGGTACACTTATGGAGGTCCCAAGCACGCCAGCTTTAGAAGTTCTCGTTCAGTAACCAGATCGCTGTAAATTCAGATCCTAGCTTACCCAGAACTACCTTCCCTGCGCAGACCACCATTTGAATGGACAAAAGGATAAGCTCCTACCTTCCGTAGGCTACTTCAAGGGGTGTGCAAAATGCTGTGCAGAATTTTAACATCCCCCCTTTGCTTTCTGCAGTACTGTTCCGTTTAAGGAAGTAAAGCTTCCTTGTAACATGGGGAGAATAACCAATGTGAAAGTCTACCTTGAGCCAAATTCGACGAGCACGCCTTTCCTTATCTCCCGTTGCTGTACGTGGGCAGCCTGCGTTGTGGCCTGACGATCCCTGTCCCCCACCAACACTTCGCCATAGCAAGTGGAAGTTCACCGTGCAGTCAGTTCAGCTGTTTTTCAAAAGCATGCACCGTGCTCTCCGATATTTATCTAGTTCTGGTATGAGAGGACAGTCCTGGTACTTCAGAGCACTTGGCTTTCTTGATCATTATTGTTTTGTTCTGATGTGCTGTAAAATGGTATGTTCAGGTTAACACGCTTCACGGGTCATTTCAGAACTGGTGAAGTATCTTTTTCAAAATCAAAGTAATCCAAACCTCATGTACCTGTAGATTAAAGAGATGCAAACCCCTGCTTTGTGCTAGCACAGTAGTCAGTGTACRTTAATGGGTACTCTCCTTGAATTACATACTTGAAAGTTTACAAATACTGAGATTAATTTGCAAATGCTACCTTGCAGCTTGTCGGCAAGTTCTGCTCTTTTAGCCAAGTATATAGATAAAATTGGGTTTCTCGGTGTTACTTTCCTCATATTATTGCTCGCAGTAGCACACGCTTTCCTAGCACAGAACTTGGCTTTTCATTGCTACCTCCTTTACATCTGGTCGTTTTTTCTGGTTTTATTTATGAAATCCTCAGTGAAAATCCCTGTATTTCTTTTGTTTTTAATATATTAAAATTTAGTAATTCTGGATTCTTCCAAAGTTCTGCTGCATGGCTTATGGCAAATATTACTAGGTTGTGTTTACTCCGTTAACAGAATCGGTTTGTGTGCATTTAGAGACCCTTATTTAATTGCTGCTTTTCCTTTTTTCCCCTTTTGTTCAGTAACTTCCCTTAACTCCTTTTTTTAGTTTGGTTGGTTTTTTTTTTTTTTTTTTTTTTTTTTTTTTTTTTTTTTTTTTTTTTTTTTTTTTTTTTTTTAGTGTCTGTCACCTTCAAGCTGCCTTTTTTTTTTTTAAGCTACTCTGACATCCATCATCAGTGGAGAGCCTCCCTGCCTGCCTTCCTTGAGTGCGACAACAGCAGTATGGCTCTGTCAGCAAAGTAACGGCACAAATCTTCAGCAGCAACTGTTTGTCTCCCGTTTCTTTGCCCAATAATTTTCCATTTTTAGAGTTGCATCGTGCCGCTTCCCGGCGCTTTGGCATATCTTGGTTGCGATGATACTCTCCCCTTTCTGCTTCCACGGATCTTCTCTTTGCGCGTTTTGCTGGCGTTTGCACTGCAGGCGCTTGAAACCCAACAGCGGAGGGCAACTCCTAAAACTGCAGTCTGTTACTAAAACGCGTCCTTTAGTTTGTAACCCTTGGRATCTCTTTATTTCTGCTCTTGTTGAGCTTGTAGCACTTCCGTAGAACCCGTCTGCCTACGTTTGCATCCGTCCTTGGTTTTGGTTGAGAGGGAGGTTGGGTGTTGGATGAAAAATACAGCATCTGCTGTTCCCCGTGGGGTCTGAGCTAAGCCTCTTGCTGTCCTGGTGCTGAGTCCACTGCTGGCAGCGGATGCACGAGGAACCACCGGCGCATGAGATCCTGCGACGCAGGGAAGTACTTGCACCCATCTGGGATGCAACCGCTTATTTAAAAACAAATCAAAGTACCAGAGCTAGTTTATCTTTAAAACAAATCTAAACCTTAACATCAATTACGTGTTTTCCTCTTGGTTTTTAGCATCGTTTCAGTGTTTCCCAAACACCTTCTCTGTAACTAACCTGTGTGATCTTCCTGGTTTCTCGTGGTGTTCATGGATAATCACTGGTGTGCTATGTTGATTGCTGACAGTGGTCACTCATCTATGAAAGGTGACCTCTTTTTTAACATGTTTGAAGCTGGTAACTGGTTTTCGGTTTAATTTAAAGCAAACAAAATACAGAGTTTTGTAACCTAGACACTTTTTGGTTTCAGCTTTTTTTAGTCCCTTTCCAGACCAAGCTTTTTGCCCCATCTAACACCGTGTGTGCTGGCACTGACGCAGCGTGAAAGACAGGGTGGAAAGGAAAGAGCGGGCCTTTTGTCTAGCGAGGCTTGAAGCTGCGAGCACCTCTCAGGCATGTTTTCAGCTTTGTTCCCCAGTGGTTTGTTAGTGCTTCATTTCTTGAGCATGTACAAAAAAATGTTGTTTGAGGTGTAGCTGCCTTCGTAGCTTAATGGAAACCATAGCAATCTTTTTCCACCTAGGCTGCATATAAGGTCCCACATTTATCCTGAAAGTCTGGATAGGAAACGAAATTCAGCAAGCGTTTCCCCAGCAGTGCAATTTTAAAACTGACCTGCACACAGCAAGCTTGAACCGAGTTTCTACAGGGTTTCTCAAAGCCAGTTGCAGGAAGCCAAGGACAGATCCTGGGCCGGTGCAAATCACGGCTCTCTTTAAGCGTCGTCCTTCTGCTGACCATGACACCAGCGGGTCCCAGCTGCTGCTCAAGTGCCAGGGGTAGCGAAGTCAGACTGGAGGACAACTTACCTGCTCTCCGCTGTGCAATCGTACTCGGTTTCGGAGGAGGGCACAGTGTGATCAGAGTTGCGTTTCTGTACCTTACTGTGCATTCTCAACGTCTTCAGCTTAAAGCATTAGTCAGATTGCAGCGAGAGCTCTTACCTTTCAGAAATTATAGAAATTTTATCACTTTTTATTGAAAACTGCACTGAACGCTAAATGTCCACCTTTACAATAAACAAATACAATAACGGTAACACACTAAAACAAAACATACTTCTGATAGCCATTGTTTTTTTTTTTTTTCTGTTTGGGACAGCTTAAGATTTTTTTTTTTTTTTTTGTCACAGAAACAGGAATGTACCCATACAAAGGCTCAAAATAGGCCATCTTTTTAAAAACAAAAAGGTGATGATTCACAAAAGACTATGAATATAACATGTAACTAGTTGATACAAATCTAATAGGATTTGTTAAAATCAGTCACATCTAATAACACATTTTGAAGTGTTCTTGTATAAAATATCACGTGAAGAAAAGAAGACTTTTATCAATGTCTAAAAAAGTGGGTTTTGTTCATAGACAGTCTGACAAGTTACCATAAAAAGTGTTTCCTGAGACATAAGGAAATGCAACATTATTCTTGAACCCTTTCCAGCTCAAGACTTTTTCCACTTGATAAAATAGCTGCAGATTTAAAACTGAGAAAATATATTTGAGTACAAATAGTGTGTGAAACTTAATACTTTCTTCTTTTTTTCTTTTTTCTTTTTTTTTTTTTTTTTTTTTTTTTTTTTTTTGCATCATTGCAGGGCGTAGGTGAATGCACAGCTACTTTATTCAGTGTATTGGGCAGAGAAGAGACTGGCAGTTTGTTTTTTCATTAGCCGGGGAGGGCAGCAGCCGTTGCCAGGAGCCCTTTCTGCCCTCCCCATCCCACGGATCCCGGCTGGAATGGCTAGAACTTAAACCTGGCAGGAGAACTGTTACACGTCACTGGCCCTGTGAGACTGCAAAAAGGATTTTTTTTTTTTTTCTTTTTTTTTTTCCTTCCACTTCAAAGCCAGTACTGATGCCTCCCGTTAGAAGAGGTAACCAGATACAAGAGTAAGGAAAGGGCTGAAGCCACATACTGGTTTCCTCTTAAATTTCTATGTTAACTCTGTAAGGATTGCTTAATGCAGTGGTTTGAAAACAGGTGCAGAAGCCCTGTTCTTCCCAAGGAATTGAGGGAAAAAAAATCTATTTTTATTCATGTGATTGATGCACAGATGAAGGAAACTTAACACACAATAACAGAAGTTGATCATTAACGTATCACATCCTAGTTTTCAGCGCTTCAGTAAGCAGGTGACTTCTTCAGGGCTTCTCCCCAGTCTTGACTGCTATCGCTGTCGTTAACACTGGAACATCAATGATGCGTCTGTCCAAAATCAACATTACAAATTTCGTATCAAATTCTTTTTTAGTTCATGTATAACTTCTTTTCCAATGTCTCTTGGTCCCAAGTTTATTGAATGATTTTTAAATTATCTGCTATTGCTCGTTGGGATGTTCCCTGTTGTCCCCGTGTTTTGTGGGCTGGTTAGGAGATGGAGCTTGGGAAGGATGTGCCACTGTGGGAAGATTGTGAGTAACAGGGATGCCTCCGGGAATGATGCCCTCCATAGCTGCCGGTATTCCTCCCGGTGCGACACTGACCATCCCAGGTGGATACCTGGGAGAGGGGACAGAGAGAGGCAGGTTTGTCACGTCAGAGCTCGCCACAGACAGCGCCAATCACCCAACCACCGCTGCAGAGGCTACGGAGAAAACGAGCAGCGAAGAGATGCCACTTCTCTACTAGAGCCGAGTTCGGTTTTTCTTTTAAATTACAAGGGATAGCTCAATGTTAAACGTTAAACCAATGCTGCTGTGTCTTGGGTAAGTGTCCTCCACTACGATACTGGGACTGTGTCTTGTTCTGTACCTTCTAACAGGTTGTTGAACCATAAGGAAGCCTTTCTCTTTTGAAAAATTGGGTAAGGAATCATCTTGAATGCTCTCTGAAAGGCCAAGCGCTAGCATGCTGACTTGATCATCCCTGCGTGTGAATGCCTTTGAACACCTACCCCTGGTTTGTAAGTTTTCCCTCTATGGAAGGTGAGCTGCATCTTTCTCATCTAACCAGAGAGCACAGCTGAAAAATGGGGTTGGATCTAGTCCATCTTCCTTTCTAAGAGCAGGGTGAGTTACACGTATTCCAAGAACTGACACTGAGTTTGAGAAAGGAGAAGAAACAAGAATTCTCGAGCTCACCGCACAGAAGATGCAACGTGGGGGCACCGAGGCCAAAACCCCGCCTCCGTTGGACTTGAGGGGACTGAGGGCCCCAACTGCAATCACCTCCCTGCTGCTGCTATTGCCTTAGGGAAAGGYGGAGGGGGAAGCCGGGAGGGGAAGGGAGGCTTTACCTGCCCGTGAAGATGATGAGCTGACCCCGGCTTACAGGGGCACTGGGGCCGCAGTTCCCGAGGAGCTTAGCAAGGATGAAGTACCTTGCGGAGGCAGAGATTAAGCCRGGAAGCCGAGGCTTGTCCCCAGGGTAATGGTATTGCCCACGTGCTTCGGAGCAGTCAGGAGCAGCACCAAGGGGGATGCTTTCACCAGGTTTGGATGTTTCAGTCTACACATTCTGCTGGTCAAAGTGAGCAATTGCTGCCTGTGACCTGCAGGCAGTTGCGAGCGTGCAGGGCCACAGCACAGGCGTTGCTCGGGGCCTTGCCCTCTCCTGCTGGATGCGCTCCTGCCTGCTTCTGCCCTGTAATGCGACCTGATGTGCCCTGCAGGGCTTTTTTGTATCTCAGGAGTATTTTTGGCAATGGTGATATGCTGAAGGCTGCCCRTGCTCCAGCTGAGTCCTCATGCCTAATGTCTCCTATCAGCACGCTCTGAGCYGTCCAAAGTGGACCAATAAGTAACCCTAATCTCAGGGCTTTAGGTGGAAATTAGGCCACCTGACTATGGACCTATATTTGGAGTTTTTACCCTGGCTCATTAACCCASAGGCTGGGCCAGGCTCACAGCCCAAGCAGTCAGTGCATGGACAGAAGCGCAGAGCAAATCTGCAATTGCTTCTTCAGTTTAGAAGTTATGTCCTGCTTGTTTATGGATCTGGGGGTCCTGGCGCTTATAGAGATGCCACACAAGTGACTGCTGGCCCACCAGAATGAAGGCTTTATAAATAGGAGGCTTTATAAACCCGTGGTTAAATCAAGCAGCATTAGTAATCCCAGCGATGTGACTACTGGTCCCCAAGGAGAGGGACTTCGCAGTCACCGGCTGAGCCACTGTAGAAGTTGTTGCTTGGGCTTTCAGGCTCACTTTGTAGCTAGAATCCCAAACCCTACCTCTGCAGGGAAACCGGCTGCTGCGGCGGGCTGCGGTGGTCCTGTTCTCCAGCTTACCTGTACGTGGCACCATTGAGCTCTGGATGAATTGCTTGCTGATCTATTACTGACCACGGAGCTGTTGTGACAAAGAATTCCTTATTCACGCAGTTTCTTAGGCTTTCTGGGATGCGCCCTGGAGTTGGTAATAAAGGTAAGTATGTGTCATGCGAGTCCTAGCTTTATCACCCTCTAATAATAAGCTACAATTTTTCCATTCCGCTATATTTGTTAGTATAAAGGTGGGGGGGAGGCGCGGAAATCCCATATCCCTTATTTCAGGAGGATGTTTTGGCTGTCCTGAGGTGCAGGGTTGGAGACCAGTTTCCTACCCTGAGTCCCAGCTCTGCTTTCAGAAAAGCTGTTGCCTTGAGCCTGCTGATTTCAAAGCAGTGGCTAGCCAGACATGAAGCTGTGCCATGCAGGTTAACAAGGGGGCAATTTTTAGGACAAGAAAACCACTCATTTGCTGGACTATCGTGCCCACCATCTTGGAGCAAGCTCAGTTCAGCAAAAGTTGGGACACAGGTGCCTTCACTGCTTTGGGATTTGGTTTTGGCATGCAGTCTGCTTTGGTTTTGGCATGCAGTCGGCTATGGTCTGCACCATCTTTTGGGTTAGCACCATTAAAAGGGGCAGCAATTATTGCTTCACTGTCCTTTTCTTCCCAGTCACGGACACTATGTGCCATGCTGCACAAGTGCCCTGTTGATTCAAAATGAAAAAAAAAAAAAACAAAAAAACCAAAAAAACCCAAAAACCCTCACCCATGCACAAACATGCCCGAATAACAGAAAAGTAAAGTTTGGTTTCTCAGCTCTTTTGCTGGGAAGAAAATCAGGGTTAGACCCCTTTCCCAGTCTCCTGCTGAGACATGGGCAGGGTGAAGCCCTGCCTCTACCCCTCCTGGCTCACAGTCCAGGCGCACATGTGAGCTAATCCCAGCCTCTCCRTGGGGCTGGGTACCTGTGATCGCACGCCGTATTTCAGTAGCAGCAGCTTCTCTCATCTCTAGTGATGCCTGCTCGCTATACCAAGCGGTGTGCGGAGTACAGATTAAATTAGGAGCATCTTTCAAYGGGCCTTGAGCAAAACTGGGAGCAGGGAGAAAAAAAAGAAAGATTAATCGATGTTTAAAAAGAGAATAAAATATGTTATGAATGGCAAAAGGCTTGTGGCCTGCCCTCTGCGTAGGCAAGCCTCGGGCCCCAGCCCCTCGCCTGCAGCACCTGGGCTGGAAGGAGCCCAGCAGCATCCTGCCAGCCCGAAATGGCCACGGAAACACGGGAGGAAGCACGGCTCCAGTGCAAGGCACAAACTGAAAATGAACCAAAAAAAGAGCGAACAAGGCTGAAAAACCAACCTACTGGGTGGTTGTTCATAATGTTCCCACAGGAATAAATGCCTGGGGGTGTCTCTGCAGCAGCGTGGGGATGCGGGGACGGGATGCGGGTCACCCAGCACAAGGTGGGAGGGGGTGGACATGGAGGTTCCCCCTTTGTAGGAGCACACTTTCTTTTAAAAATTGTTTCTGAAAACACAAGCAACCTACTAGTACTACCCCCATCCCCAATCTGCAGTGAGAGAAGCTGCACTCCCACTTATCACCGACCCCTTCCCAGCTAGCAGCAGCAGCCTGCGCGCAAAAATGCCCAACACTCAATGCAGTAAATTTGTTCTCATGGACTAGCGAGCGCTTTTTTTTTTAAAAACACAGGCTGATTGCTTGTTCTAAGCTCCCAGTGTCCCTTCAAACACCTGTAACCCTGGTGCCAGCCCACGCCCGATGGATGCTGCAAGGTGCCGGGCCTTTTCTCAAACCAGCAGGACTGTCCCCCAGCACTGGCATTGTGTGACAAGGCGTGTGGGTGTTGTGTACCCCCCTGGCCACACCGCTACAGACAGCAACCCAAGAAAAAGCCAGAGCTTTACCTAAACGGTTCAGACTCGTGCACGTCAAGCGCAGCCCCTCGTATCCGTCCCTCCTTTAGGGCTTGAGTTAAGGCCTTCTCGTCCACCAGCCCCCCACGTGCTGTGTTCACCAGGAATGCTCCCTGCCTCATCTGATGGCAGCCGGGGAGAGAGAGACGAGAGTGAGCTCGGTGCAGCGACTCGGTCCTACCCCTGCCCTGACGCAGCAGCAGATGCCCTGGGACGCCTCCGGCCGGGACTGCACCCCGCTTTTCATGCTGAGCGGCTGTGCTCCTGCCCCAGAGCAATCCCCGTCCTGGTGCATGTGCGTTTTCTAGGGAAAGTCCAGCTTTGGCTGGTATCGGCAAACAAAACTCACTCCTGCCATCACCTCCGCACCACAGGCGTAGGGCTTGCTTACCTGGTAGCACATTACTCCCCAGTAAACACCATGGGGAGACAGATGGGCTGTTGGGTGCAACCAGCTATTTCAGGGGTAGCCCATTCAGAGGTAGCCCATAGGCACTGGCTCACTGTGGCCATGACCACAGAGGAACGCACAGCCAGCACCAATGCTTGGGGTTTGCCCACTGAAGAGCAGAGCACTCTCCCCGGCCGTGTGCGTGAGGCAAATTACCTGCTTAATCGTGAAGTCGTTGATAAGGTGGTGGTTATGTTCGTTAAGGTTACAGTGCAACGAGACACAGTCGCTCTGATAGAGCAGGTCCTGGAGTGTGTAGACCCGCTGGACTCCCAGGGACCTCTCTATCCCGTCCTGCAGGTACGGGTCATAAAATATCACATTGAAGCCGAACGCCTTGGCTCGGACCGCAACCGCCTGCGCAGTGCGACCTGTGTGCGAAGGAAAGAGAGGGGGTGATTTAACCGATTCCCACCGCCCCAGCTCCATGTGGCTGAGCTGCCCTGTGGCCTGATCCCCCCTAGCCTAGCCCAGGGACTGCCGTGGGGGTCCCCTGAGACCTCTTGGGCTCCCAGGCCACCTTGCACAGGGAGGGCTGTGCTTGGCTCTAGCAAATGTGAGGTGCTTGTGTTAAAATTTTAAAAAAGCCAAACCCAGACAAAATGAAGAGTGAGGCCATTAGGCACCTGCCGGCTCACGGCCATTCGAACACGCGGCACCATCCACGGCCATGCAGGTCTGGCGGGGAAGGCCCAACGTGCGGCTCAGCCCCACCAACATGCAGCTCTGGACATCGCAGAGAAACAATCCTCTGTGGCGCTGTATCTACCAAGAAAAGCCAAAAAAGGAAAGAAAAAAAAGCACCGCCTTTTTTAGGCAACTAAAAATCGTTTGTGATTGATAGGTTTTTCAGCCTCTCGCTGAATGGCTGGTTAATTGGGCATGATGAAGACAACTGTCGTGGCTTGGAAGCAAAGGACTACTACAGCTGCTGTGCTGGGGAAGGATGTCTGCGGCGTTGCTGGAGACCCCCCTGCCTGTCCCCGCCACGGGCTGTGCAGGCTCCGTGTGCCCTGTGTGCCAAGCCTCCGTTATTTATTTATCTGTTAATTTTTCTAGCTAGCAGCAGTGTGGCAGCCCAGCACGTGCCTGGTTAGTGGTGCACAGCAACATTCCGCCATGCATGCACACACCTGATGCCATCCCGGTGCACCAGAGATGCATGGTTGACCAGGGGACATCAGCTGGGTGCCTGCATGGATGTCCAGCTGCGAGCGCACAGTCGGGCACACGCTGCTGCCCTCACCCTGGCCCTGCCAGACAGACCTGGGCTAACCCAGATCTCCTGCTCTAACCTCACCTACCTGTCTTGCCTCAGTTTTCCCATTTAAACATGCTTATATGCCAGCTTTTTGCACTGATTAGCCTAGGGCTTTACAAGGCATGAAGCAAGTGGGGAAAATGGCTGCCACACAGAAAGCGAGTGGAAATACTGCTGCAACATTTGTGGTCCGGCTCCCRGCTGGCGCTCTCTTGCCAGCAGCCACCCTCCAGCAGCCAGAACTGCTCCCTAAACCAGCACCTCGCCAAATCTCCTCTGCTTGCATTTCTGCCACTTTGCGTGTGCCCGGCCACCAAGTGCCAGGTGAGCTTCTGCTGCCTGAACCGTCTCATGACGGCTGGACTTTGCTCCCGAAAGGGATATCCAAGACGGCTGTCAGCAGAGGTGCTGATGCTACCTCTGATGCTGAAACTCTCTAAAGCTACGGGTGAACTGAAGACAAACTTTGTTTTACACAGCCCTGCCACAGCGCAGAGCAGAACGGCTCAGAAAGAGTCGGGTTGGTGTAGCTGTGGCTCAGGGACAGGGTTTTTCAGGAGAGGATGGCAGCTCTACCAGGTGCGGTCCCTCATGGGGCACTGTCAGGTTTCACCAGCACTCCTCCAAGGGCTCAGCCAAGGCTCACAAAATACAGCTCCTTCCCCCAAAAAATCAGTGTAAGATTCACACCGCTCCACTGTGGTGGTCTGGGTTTGAAAATGTTCATTTTAGGTCCTTCCTAGGGTAGTGAAGTGGCACTGAGTCTTCCTCAAAGGCTGAATGTGGGGCCGGCAGCACTCCATGCACCATTTGCAGGCTGCCTGCCCTTCGCCAACGTACCGAAGCCGATGAGGCCGAGCGTCTCCCCCCTGATGCGGGCGGCGCCGGAGGCCACCTCCCGGATCTGCTCCACACTCTGCACCCGCGTGCCTTCCCGCAGCGCCTGGTAGAGCCACGTGTTTCGCCGGTAGAGGTTGAGGACGTGGCAGACGGTGGAGTCGGCTGTCTCCTCCACGGCGGCCGAGGGGATGTTGCAGACGGCGATCCCTGCAGAGGCAACACCACAAAGCACAACCGTGGCTCAGGGGGGGCAGCCCCGGCCACCATCCCCACCGTTCCCCCCACAGCAAAGCAGAGGAGCTCCTGGCCCTTCACCCTCACATCTCCCACTCAGGCCATCAGTTTTTAGTCATTTGGAGTAGTGTTTTCCCAGGACATGCACGGTTTACTTACAGCACTGGCAGAAGTCACTCCTTTTCCCCAATAAGACTGTTCAACCATTAAATTATTTAAGGACCAATAATTTGGTGCGCTCGAGCAGGATGGTGCAC
Source organism: Phoebastria nigripes (assembly GCA_035582835.1). Lineage (NCBI taxonomy): Eukaryota > Metazoa > Chordata > Aves > Procellariiformes > Diomedeidae > Phoebastria > Phoebastria nigripes. The sequence goes on along the minus strand of JAYKAV010003166.1, from coordinate 1,922,050 downwards.
CAGGTCGGCGTGGCAGGGCCAACTTCTCCTTCCATCAACAAGTGCCAAAACTTGACTCAAAGCACCCCGTGGTAAGCCTTCCATCTGCCACAAACACCCACCCACACTCCTGCAGGAGGAACCGGTTGCTCCTGCGACAAAATTTGGAGGCTTTCCCAAAATTTGGGAAGGGCAGAGGGCACAGCTGCGCTGGAGCAGCTCTTCTACCCCGGCAGCACCACTGCTGCACACCCCTGCCTGCCCTGGTGCAGGTCTCAACAACAGACCTTTTGTTCCTTTGCCACAAAAGGTTCATTTTAAACCGCTGCATCCCTGCTCAGAGCTGCAAGTATTAAGTTCACGGAAAATGCCTCCCCAGTCATTGCCCCATCCAGGCTCTGGCTCAGTAACGTGTGTAAGGGTGTGCTTCATTTCATGACTATTCAGCAGAGCAGTTAAGCACATGCTTATATCCCACTGGATTCAATGCAATTTAAACACAGATTTAAAGATGGATGTGTATTTAAGTAAGTGCTTTACTGGACTGGGGCCTTTGAGTAGAAACCATGAAAAAGTAGGAGATAAAGACAGAATAAGATATTCAGAAAATCCCCTTCCACTGTGAGGGGCACTGATTCAAAATCGAAAATCTGTTTCCCATCCCCCTGCCAATCGCCCTGCTCCCAGGAACCTGCTTTTCTGTTTTTAGAACTGTTTTCCACCCTGTGGCTGTTTGAAAGACCTACAGAAACTGGGAGAAAACTGACTGACCCTACAGAGAGAAAAAACCCACTGCCAACCAACCCCTGAAAACACTGTCCACCTCCTCTCCCTTTCAGGTGACAGGGACACGATGCTCTGGTCCCCGTGAGCTCCTAAAGCTGATGCTGTCTCATTTTACATTCCCCATCTCTTCCACAGAGGGAACTTCTGATTTACCTCGGGGACTTGGGTGCAGCCCAGAAACCTTGCTGACTGMCTGCCCAAGCCCTTAATGAAGGGGAAGGGAGAGTTTCCCGAGAAGACCACAAGTTTAAGTATCAGGCAATTGCTCCTGTCCATTTGTAGGCAGAGGCCGTGGTTGCTCACGAGGGAAGAGAAGAGACGAGAAGGCTGGAGGGTGATGGGCAGCTCTGGCAGCGCTCCCATCGGCCTGCAGCTCCGCCGAGGGTCCCCATCACCAACCCATCACTAAGCCGGCACTTGTGCCTTTTCTGATGGACCACTTGCTTATAGAGCTGGATGAAACTGGGTTGCCTTTCCCACGAGCTTCTTACGCTGTTATTTATTGTCATGCCCCCAGGAGCAGGAGTTGCCGGCACCGGTGGTTAAATACCCACGGCGTATGGTTCAACACCAGCATCTTGTTCTGGGGGTGTCTTCTGGTGGGTCAAAACGGGTCCAGCCAGCCCAGCCAGCCCGGCGCAGGCAGCTGATAGCACGCAGCCAGGCACCGTGTTTAGAYGTGGTCATTTATTGACTGCACAGTTTAAAAACTACCTTATGGAAAGCAATACCAATTAAACTTTACGCTACATTTGTGGGTAGTCATTACATTTTCTACTCGAAACCACATCATTTGGCCACCCAATTTGCCAAGTATAAAAAGAAGGATTATACTGCAGTATCCCATTACTTTATTCGTTATATTTTTCCTTTCTTGATATTCAAAGCCTCAGAACATTGTTATAATGGATAATAACAATAAGAGTTAAAAACATGAAGAAACCATTACATTGAGAAGACCCTGTTCTCCTCTCGAAAAAAAATAATTCACTATATTGAGAATTGCTTTTTTAGGAATGACTATTTGAAACTCTCTTATCGCAATTATCCTTGTAAAATGGCTCACGTGAAATGGCTGTTATTCTTCACTTCCCCAGAGATAACCTTTAATACAAGATATCCTAAACACTATTGTAGGACTGCTTGATAGACTGAATCTTGGGATCAGATGATCAAAAACAGTTGTAACTCAGCTGCTAAAATCACGGATACAATTAAGCTCTCCCAGTTGGGGGTGTGCAGATTGCCAAAGGTCTCTGTGACCATCCAAACCAGTACGGAAATTGGGTGGCCCCAGCACTGTCTGACAGCCATGCAATGCAGCCTACACACCTCCCCCGAACCTGGGTGTGCAGAAAAAATCCCATAGCTGGACATAGGGGCTCCTTTCTGAAAACGTGGTCCTCCGTACTTTGGCAGTCCATATATAACATGGCCCTACAGTAAATCTCTTTGTCAAGTTCCTGAGGCACCTTTGATGAGATGGCAAAGGAGCCAGCAACAACTCAATGCACAATTCCTGCTCTGCCGTCCGACACGTCGCTGTCCCAGCAGTGTGGACATGACTCCGGAGAACCAGATCAGATCAAGAGACTAATCTTAGTTAACAAAATATAATAAAACACCCTTCCTCCAATTTTTCTAAAGCTCGATCAACTCTCCTGTGCCAGAAATAGAACAGCCATACCAATATCCGTCAGTACAAGGGGGCACCTGGAAGTAGGGGCAGCGTGGGAATGAGGGACTCGGATGGGGCGGTTTTAACATAGTACGAGCCTAAAAGCTGCCTTCTAAAACTGCACCATTTTGTTTACTTCATGGTCAAGTTTTCTTGTCATAATATTCTCTACATGCAAAAAATGTAAACTGCACCTGTAATTTTAAGGGCTGAATCAACCCTCTTTGGGAGTTTCTGCCTGCAACTCCACTTTGCCAGCACGCTCCCCTGGGAAGCAGCAGGTACTTGTGCTGATTTTAAAAACTCGGAGGGGTGTGGGAGGGAATCGGGGTGCAGAGCTGAGACCTACCAAGCTCCCCTGCGGCTTTGATGTCAATGTTGTCGTAGCCACTGCCTATTCGAACAATGACCCGTAAGGCCTTGAACTTCTCTAGATCTTCTCGAGTCAGTGTGATGGTGTGGTACATCATTGCCCCAACAGCTTCATTTAATACCTGGAACAGAAGAGAGATGTCAGGAGCCACCAGGACACCTGGAGGGGACGCCTGCAGGTCCTGAATCAGGAATATTACACAGTAAATTGTACATTTTTACCACTGACCTACCGTCTGACCCAGACACGGTGCAAGCCGACACTTCCAGGTGTCACCAAAACTATCAGGGCTGTGACCCACCGACACCGAGGCCGTTCCCTTTGGGAACAGAGTGGATGGATATCTGAAAATTATGATGTTAYGTCTGGGGAGACAAGGCAGAGGAAAACTGAGCCTGTTGCTCACCCGGACCCTTTTCCAAGTGGTTATCTGCTAATCCCTCTGCTTCCAACCAGCAGTAATTCTGCTTTTAAAAAGGAATTAGGTTTTATGGCAGTATCTATTGTTTTTGACCACAACTGTGTGTCACTCATAACTCCTCGACCTTCTTTTGTATGTTGGAAGTACAAATACCTGTCACACTGTTCACATTAACCCTTCCTGTATGTTTTCAAGAGTACCTAAAAAGACCTGCGTGAGGCTGTACAGTCACGTAAGGCTGTACTCCATCTCCTTCAATGGCGATTCAAACCTTCATCAGTGCTCACCATAAGCTACCTCGGTGCTCTGGAAACCCAAGACCTATCCAAATTCTCCAAGACTGGCTCATCTATCGTCTATCAATGTCTCATAAAAAACTCCATCCTCCTTCCCCCACATTTAATATTTGAAGCACTGCAAAGATCAGCACTGATGCTATTTGTAGTTCTCTTTCTCTTTCTCTCCTGGAAGAGATTTCTGATCCCTTCAAACCTCATTTGAGTTATCTAAATGTCCACAAGGAATACTTTTAAATCAAGTATTTACAATTAGTTGAGCTTCTAAGCAGAAACACCCATCCACACTGCAGGGATCTGCCTGCATGCTGCCCAAACCTCACCCACTCCCTGCTGGGGAGAAATGAGCTGCTGAGGTGCAGCCAGCACCCGAGGAGACCCATCAGCTGCAGCGCGGGATGGTGTCAGCAAAGCCAGAGCAACTGCGCTGCACCCCGGGGAGGTGCAGAGTGCTGTTACTGCTGCACCAAGCAAGCGGACTTCAAAAAAATGAGAAATGTTAATATTGATGTAAAAAACCTGATGCTAAGAGATAAGGTGACTTTTTTTTTTCCAAAATAACATCTGGCTTTTAAAACAGCCTCGCTGAACTTTAATCTGCAGCGACTTCTGTTGATGTTATCTGCTGATGGTCTCAAAGTGCAGCTTTGTACACTTTTTTCTCAAGAAGAATTGGAAGAGGAAGGCCAGAGTACACTGTCCCCCGGCCTGGCCTGCCCGCGCCCTCGCAGCTCACGTTACCTTCTCGTGAATCTCCTGAGTTGATTGTGCGTCACAGAATGCAACCGTCGCCAAGTCCTTCAAAATGGGCATCTCCACCGTACAGTCCCTCCCGTCCAGCAGTGCCACCAGGGGCCGGGGGTGCATGGGGCCGTTCATGATTTGAGGGCGAATACCTGCAAGCAGAAGGAGCGCAGCTTTTACACCGGCGGCAGCGGCGGTACCTGCGCACGGTTTCTGTGTCGGGTGAGGGGCAGCGGCACATGCTTTCAGCTTGCACAACAAATTTTGGGAGATGATGGCAATGCAATGCAAAGTTTAGCACAAGGTCCAGTTTTCCCTCTGCAGTTTTGCCCCGGACAGAGAGAAAACCCAACGAGACTTGCTCCAGGACAGGGATGGACAACCCCATTTCAGCCACCTGTGACTTTATGGGGATGTGTCGCCACTGTTTCAACAAAACTGCATAAGCCAGAGCTGCCGGCCTCTTCAACCGTTTTATTTAGCGTCTTAGGAGTGAAACCCAAGTCAGCAGTAATTTTTTCCTCCGCCTGCAGGAGGGCTGGGATTTTGTTCCGCAGACGTACACTGGCACTTGGTCTGTTTTTTTTAAGGAATGACTTTACCATTTTGACCACTTCAGAAAGACAACTCCAAACATCCACTAAAAAAAAAAGGATTACTGGAAAATCACAGAAAGAGCAGGACACCGAATACCTCTTTAGCATACCGGCATATATTCTGTTATATTACCAACTACCAAAAGGCTTCACGGTGGGAACGGCGAAGCTCAGCTTACTTTGTAAAACCAAACCCGGTCTATCCCTGCATCCCGCAGGATGCTCTGGGATGTGTGGCAGGAGCCAGCGTGAAGGACCTGCATATGAAACAGCTGCAGACCCCGCTCTGCCGTGGCAGCGAGCGCACTCGTGCCAGTGCGGGACACTGCTCTTCTCACGCTTACACACACCTCGCCATGGGCTGCTCCCTTGAAAATATTTGTATTCAGGGGTCTGTTCAGCTGTGCTGCATTTTTCTCATTTCACAACGAGATGTTTTCCAGGCTGAGGTGAGGAAAGGAACGATCACCACCAAGGGCCGCAGAAGGCTGATTTTTATATCCTATTTATTGCTCTGCTGGGGATTAACTGGTTCATTTTTGGACAAGTCACTTAGAAATTTCTATGCCTCCCTTTACCACTCAGTAAGGGCATTTATTACACTAGGACTGTACAAAATATCTCAGCTATCTTTTTCGGCTACCCAGGCAGTTTCTGGGAAAAGCGTAGGTGGGGGGAGCGGGTGTTCTGGGCACAAAGTGGTGTTTTATTTCTGCTGCCGCACCATGAGATGGCCAGGCCTGGACGGTTTGGGTTCCAACCTTCAAMCCCCCTCACAAGCAGCCTCAGAGAAGCCCCTCTCCTTAACCAAAACCCTCCTTCTGCACAAGAACCTTCCAGGGCTACCAGCCAACATCTGTATCACCTTGAAGCATAGCAGGTATGTGATCCTTTATTGAGGGGCTAACAGACACAGTAAATGCCTTCACTACTGGGTAAGAACGTTTTTCCCTGCCACTCTACATCACAGGTATCACTACTTACTCGCAGTAAAATTGCTGATGCTGGTGAGCTGGACAAGCACAGGGCTTGGCTGAGAGAACTCCATGGAGTTGTTTTTGGGTATTTTGGGGGGTCAAGCATCTCGCATGGAGTATTACAGAACAAATGCTACTGTCTGTGGCACTGTTTGAGTAAGTAGGACTAAAGCCGAGAGCGGGAGGCTCCTTCGCTGGCCCTTGCGCACAGGGCTGGGTACCGCTCCAGCCCTCTGGATTTGGTCAACACCAGGAATCGTGTCACTGCAGCCCCACGTGCTGGAAAAATGACAACGAGGGAAAGAAACTAATGAGAAGAGCAACACGCCGATTTCTTTTTTTTTTTAAAGGGAAAATTAAATGTGCCTGTTTGTCCAGATTGCTGTCAGGTAAAGTATTAGCAAGATCTCCACCAGTTGATGTGTATATGACAGATATGGGCGCTACGGGCCAAAGCAATGTCTCCCAGATTGTGCCAGCACCAAGAGCATCGCCCCAGGGAGGGATCTACACTGCTGCATATGAAACGCGGGATAGCACGTAGTTAGATTTCTTTTACATGGGAAAAAATAACCCCATGGAAACAGGCAGGTTTAATGGAGTGGGTTTAATGGCTCTCCATTCCTGTTTTACTGAATCTACTTTAAGAAACRAAGAACCAACCAACCCAGCAGACCTGACTGAAGATTTTCAGCATTACACATGAACTTTTTTGGAGTAGGTTCTTCTCTCTGTCTTTCCTACTGAGATCTCCATTAGCATGTACTGGAAGTAATACATTATGTTTGCATGCATTTCATCCAGATGGAAGTGCAACTGTGGCACTAGGCAGGGTAGAGTGCCGAGACGATTTGGATAACTGAAAGAAGCTTGCCATAAGCAGATAAGCAAGAATAAAAACATGTACAAATCTCGGAGCGCTTATACAACCCTTACAAGAAGCACTATACTGCAGCTAGATTATTTTCTCAGGTTAACAAGTGAATTATAACACCGACTTAAACGCTTACTAACGTGTATGATCTCTAAGGCTTAGAGCATCACCTATCAGCCTCACACCGYAACTGTAAATAAAAAGGAATCCGATGCAGGGGCAAGGTGGCTGTGGTGGTCCCAGCCCCAGYGGCCACCGGCACCGTCCCCACGCTGTGCAGCCGTACACCTCTGTCTGGGCAAGCTGAGCTCAGAGCTTGGTGCCCACCAGGGACCAGGACCATCCTCAGGCAGGGCAGTGGGCAAACAGAGGCTAGTGGTGGCTTCCTGCGAGCATGGCACATGGCAGACAAGACCACGGGTTATCTGAAACCTTGACATTTAATCCGAGCCCCAAAATAACGGTTTTATTATGCTGCCATTACATAAGCTTCTTTGAAACTCAAACGAAACACAGCTTTTTTTTTTGAAACAGCATCTGTGTCTTTGGTCGGGATTAGGGATGTAATTGTGCATGATGACACAGGCTTCTTAGGCATGTCACCCTCGCCCGCACACAAAAGTGCACTTGCCAAGGATGAATGCTGGCTGGAAACTGGGAGGTAGTCAGAGGAATGTCTCTCATTTCTCCTGCTTCAATAAGGGAATTTACTTCAGCTTGACAAGGAAAGTTTTGAAGCAAATCAATACGAGATGAAGTGCATTATGTATGGAAATTACGTTTTTAATAAAAAACATTGGCAAGTTTGCAACTTAAACTGCGGTATATTTTCCTTGCCTGCCTCTCTCCTTGCCTCTCCACCACTCTGCATCTATTCTTCACCGTCCTGGTTCCCACCTCCTGCACAAACGCATTCAAACCAAAACATTTGGGCTGACAAAACCAAGCTAAACTCGGTATGCTTTTCTTTTTACCCAAGCTCATACAGCACGTTCATTCTGCGTGCGACTGCTTCATTAAGAATGAGGTATGCCACGGATCAGAAAGTAATTAAACAGCCAGACACTCCCCCCTTAAATTCTGATAAAACATCTCAGCCATTAACCCTTTCGCTCTGCCACGCGTTGCAAAACCACCAGCCTCACTCCACCGAGGGGTACGATGCTGTGTAAACTAAGCCCATCGCCGCCTCCCCACGCACGGGCAGCGGGCAGCAGAGCAAACTGGGGTGGTGCGGGCAGGAGGCAGCGGACCAGCTCTCCTTGGGGCTGGGGTGGGATCAACTCTCCCTTCCAACAGCCTCAGAAATTCGGTGGCTCCCCCGCCATCTGAAGCTGATTTTGCCGATAAAGCCCCAGCCGTTCCTGCAAAGTTGTGGTAAATATTGTTCGATATGTATTTTTTTAGGCGTTTTCAGCTGCCTGCAGACCCTCGCCAGCATTGCAGGGAGAGCTCGGTAAGGCATAGGGAGAGGAGGAAGAGTTTATGGAAAAAAAAAAAAAAAAATAGAAAAAAAAGAAAGGTTTTGCAGTCACAGTGAGAACTCAAACTCCACCCCGGCTCACAGGCAGCGCCGCTTGTTGCACGCAGCCCCGTGTATAAAGTGCTTTTGTTTCATTTTTAATACACAAAGCCTGCTTGTCCTCTCCTGCCGCTCCTCCCCTTTGCCACCCACTTGTATCCGATCCCAATGGCACCCCTGCCAAGAGAATTAGGGAGCGCTCCCTGCTAAATGGCAGCCTTTGTGTGACCGCAAGACGGCTGGTACTATCTCACAGAAACAAAAGCAGAAGCCATTTGCCTAATTCTTACTAATCTCAGTTGCCTACGCCACGCAGCATTAAAAAAAAAAAAAAGAAAAAAGGCTTTAAACACGTTCACTTGCAGTATATAAAAGTGCATCAAGAAGCGATCCTGACACTCGCCTGAATTACCTGTTCACAACAAAGTAGCTACAGTTTTACAGTCAACTACACACTTTATTAAACAAACAGAAAAGAAACAGGAAATTTCCCCTTGCCTGGAAAATGTTGCCTCCACATTCTTCTTCTTATTAAAAACCACACATGGCAGTGGAGGAGGAGGGAGGGAGGAGGAGGGGGGGGAACCCACACACGATAAAATACTACCACTTTTCAGTGCGTTGCCTCTCCTTTCGTCTACGAGGGGGTATCTTCAAACAAGCAATCCCGCGGCCCACAGCTGCAACATCTCAAGACAAATGTCTCTTTGAACACGGAGGGAAAAGAAAAGGCTTTTGTCCTGAGCCACAGAAGAATAAGTCTGAAATTGCGAGAGGAGTTACAGTCACCTCTGCGCGGCTCCCAACTCTTCAGAGCACTCCCTCCAGACTTTGCCGAAGCTTTTAACTAATCGTAGTTCTTTCCCAGCCCTTGAATAAAATCATGTGAGTGCCAGCCAAAAAATCTTATGCTATGCACACTAAAGGGTTTGTATATGTCACAGTTGCTTTTTCCCCCTTCCACTCCCCTCCTCCTATTGACTTGCACATACAGCTTTTTTTTTGAGTTGTCTCAAATGGATTTAATCTGTGCCACGCTGCGTTTTATGTTTGTTTGGGTTTTTTTGTGTGGGGGTTTTTTTTTAAACTTAAAAACGAAACATGCCTTTCCATGCGGAGTAGATTGAACAAGGCTCCAGAAACGGGCTGATAGCCTTTAGCAGCAGCACCACGAAAACAAACACAAAGCACTGGGGGAAAGCAAGGCTGCGCTGATCTCATCTAGCACCCAGAAATGAAGAGCCAAATTCTTTCTTGATGTGTAAATCAACTGGTTTTTCAGCATCAGAAACCACACTCGCTTGCTGGAAGGATTCACATCTTCTTGGAGACACCCATCTCCTGGTCCTGCCCAGTTTGTCCCAAATAGGTAAAAGCAGCCCCGTATCATCATCATCCCAATCCCAGACTCCTGTAGAGCGCGGGGAAGTGTTGCTGTGGGGCACAGTGAAGGAGGGCAGGTCGTACCTGTGCAATGCCCCGTCTCCAGAGCGTGCAGTGGCTTCTGGCTTGGAGCAGTTGTTTTTTTCTCTTTCCAGTTGCCATCGTCATGGCAGCAGCAGCAACAGCTAGAGACAATCCTCATCCAAGAAATAAGGAAAAAATCTGCATCTCACTTCCAGTTTAATACTGTTAGTGCTGCATCTTACTATCTGTCATTCCCTGGCTAAAGAGCGGTGCAAGTTAGTTAACAGAGGGATCTAGGTGGCCTTTCTGCAAAATACCTTGGATCTGTCAAACTGATTTTCAGCCATGGAAGCCAAAACCAAACCAGAGCACTGCCGGTGCACCGGCGGTACTGGCTCCTATGCCTTACCTGGGACAAATGCAGTACATGGCGAAATCTGTCAGCCACAAGGTTAGCCTGCACAGACCTGTTGTTTCATCACAGACTTTCATCACCATCCCGCTGGTTCAAACAGCATCATCCCTCCCCTCTGCAGACCAGGGGGGTCTGAACTACCCAGAGCCAGTCCGAAGGAAACACCCAGGAGAAATCAGCAGCAATTCATCGGCACACGCAGCCCTCTACCAGGCAAGGGTCCTGCTGACCCTGTCGGATGCTTCTGGATGCCCAGCAGAGTCCTGGAATCAGAGGACGAGGTCAAGAAAAAGGAGAACAAAGGTTTATTACCCGAAGCTGGTACTGACTTGTAACATAAACATCAAAAGACCTGTCAGCCTCCCTAAAATCCAGTCTCCAGAGTACAAGACAAGGGGATTTAGGCACATCTTTCTCTTGAACTTACATTGCCATTGCTTGAGCACTTCAAATTTTCCACAGATTTACTGTCCCAGCCATCACCCCTGCTTTACAAGCCGGAAAGCCGGGGTCCCACAGTGCCTTTCCGAGGTGGCTCAGGGGTCCCCATTCCTCGGCGGCCCTGGGCCGCCCTCTCTGTGGGCTGTAAACCGGCATTGATCTGGCTTCAGGGGTGGATGGAGGGGAAACCTCTGGGAAGCCACTTCTGTGGGTCATGGATAGCACACGGCATGGTGGTTTCAAACTTCAGCAGTATCACTTGCAAGCAGAAAGGCGCAAGCGAGTTGCGAAGGTGCCATCGAACAAGCGCTGAAAGAAGGTTTCTGTGAGGACGGGCATGTTTTTGGAAAGCACTGCAGATGCTGCAGGACCGAGAGGACCACCCTCCTCTACCGCAGTGTACTCACAAGTGATGCTCTTTCTTTTACTTAGCATTTCCTGTTAATAAATGCTTCTCATAATAAATGCATATGAAAAAATGAAGTAAGACACAGTCTTCATCTCGCAGTCAGGGGAAAACAGGTATTTACTGTTATTTCTAATTGTAAATACTCTGGAGGCACTTGGTACTGTACAGACAGAAGCCACACAGCCAGTTTAGAAAATGACATCAAATCTCTTTTTTATAAATAATCACAGTGTGTTTTTTTTTAAAGCAAAGCATCTCTGAGACTGCCAGGATCCTACTGGGAAAAGACTGTGAAATCTTCTTGCTCGGAGGAGACCTGGGTGTTTGAACCGATGTCCGTAACACAGCTGGAGCTGACAGGCTCCATGCTCACAGCCAGGGTTGCCGCGGCGAAGGAGGATGATGGCAAAGCGGAGGCATCTTCCAGCCTGCTGGGAAAACCCACACATTCATGGCAGTCCCCTCCGGCGAGGGAAATCACGCTTCAGAGAAACTCCCGAGCTCCAGAAAGATGGCCAAAGAGGCAGCAAGGCCTCTTGAGGGGCAGGGTCCCTGCCAGAAAGGAAAAAACTTGTACCTGCTGTCGGGAAGAGCCTGTGCAAACTCCTGACCTCTCCACCGCATTTCCTCCTGTCAGCACGTAACAGCTGACTTTTTGCCAGTTCCTTTTTCAGATAACTTTTCCGGGCTTCCTTTAAGAATGTATTTTTAAAAATTCATAGGAAATTCCCATATAAAACGCTATCCTTATTAGCTGATATGAACACCGTGATTACAGTCCCCAGCTGAACTACAGAAGCAGACAGCAACCACAAAGAAATGCTCAGTAAAAATACAGGGAGTATACATACGTGGTATTTTCTTACTCTTATTTGAATTCCTGTAGATACACACACCAGAAAGAGATATACCTCTTCACCTCCTTTTGCGTACCCCCATTAAAGTACCGAGATACGTGTAACCCACTGCTGATGCCACGGGGATGCCGTCTCGGGGCAGGAAAGTGAAGCACAAGCTTTGCAAAACTCTGGACCACTCTTCTTCTATGAAGCAATCTCTGGACTGAACTAAATCTCATCCAGGAGCACTCCAGATACAGCTGCAAGTATATAAACTGGTGTAATACAATAAAAAAGTAATATAATAGTAGTATGTAGCCTCTGCTGTATACCTTCCATATCAAATTGTTGGTGTTTTGGTTATTCCCAGGCTGCCAGGTGGATAAATCTGTGTCTATGAACACCAACCTGTGACTTTCCACCCCAGCTCACACGTGGGTTAACAGGAGCGACTTCAAGAGGAGCTAAGCAAGGTCTTAGGGTGAAAATCCTAATGGCCACGCAAGGCGATGGGAGACAGGGGGTGTCCGAGGGATGCACTGGCCCCAAGGGACCCCGAGAAGCAGGAGTGCGGAGCAGGGCATGGACGGATGGGATGGTGACCCCGGGGACGCAGTGGGAGCTGCCAGGGCACATGAGCGAGACAGCAGAGCAGATGGGAAAGGCCATATGGGGGGTGAGGGATGCTACCAGGAAAGGGAAAAGAAGTCCCTGGAAGAAAAAATGCTTGCTCAGAGGAGCTCAGTTTCTTGTATTCTTTTTTTTTTTAACAAAACCCTGTTAGGGTTTGTGTTGTGGTTATGTTGTCCCTGCTCATTGCAGGGGGGTTGGACTAGATGACCTTTAAAGGTGCCTTCCAACCCAAACTATTCTATGATTCCATGATTCAGACACCATAAGGACTCTCAAACTGTCCCACTGCTCAGGGCTGAGCTTTGCAGCTCCTATTAAAAACAGTATGGAGAAGGTAGCAAAAAACCCAATAAATTCCCCTTGAACGTGCTCCATTACCAAGCCCAGTGCTGAAAACAAATTGTATTCGTAGTGCTTAGCGGATGGCTTGCTTGATATTATCCAGAAACCTGAGAAAATACTTTCTCTGCAGTGCTGCCACTTCAGCTGTAGTATATATTCTTTACATTTCATACGTCTGACGTTCACCCCTGTGACACACATTCCAGCCATACAGCATCATGCAGGAGGGATGACATCCCACGCCAGCTCTCCTTCGGGTCCCTCCCTATCCTCTTTATCCATTTATCTTTTCCCTTCTACCCCAATGGAAACAAACTACAGCAGTAAAAAACAAATGAGCTGCTCCAGGAAATGGACAGCTTTCATTGTTTTTTTTTAAAAAAAAAGATAAAATAAATAAAACCAAGGAGAACGATGCTAATGCTTTACACGAGGGGAGAGCCGCTGATATTAGCCATCTGGGCAGGAGGCTGCCTGGACTTCAAATCACCCTGAGGGACTCAGAGGCTTTAAAGACATTTTGGAAGATGAGATGCAAAAATCAAGGCTAAAGATGAGCTTGCTGACTGGCAGCAACAGCCCTGGCATAGGGACAGCCTGAAACACTGCTGCCTGAGACCACCACGAGACCAGCAGCAGGGCTGCCGACAACGTACCAGCGTTGCGGGATGCGAACTCGGTTTTATCGCACAGATGGACAACTGACGGCCCTACAGTTTAGACTGGAAATTTCCATCAAATGAAAAAAAAAAAAGGTAATCCATCAAAGCAAGCACTTGGATTCAGCTTTTGGGAAGCGAGAGGGGTTCAATCACACTAGCTGTCCGTGTACCACCAGCACCTTTTAAACTTGCGTTTGCACATTGATAATGAGTGATTCTGAGTGGAAAACAAAGAAAAGGCAAGAAACTTGTAGGAATTAAATTATGCTGGCGTTAACCACTGACATTAGTCCTTCCCATTATGCTGGACAGAAAGTGCTATCAATCTTTTAAGCAAGATATACATAGGGCTTTCTATACACCGCTCTGCTTTGCTGCTGGCATTTCTGAGATCTGCTGGAGGTTTTCTGTAGATCCCAGAGGAGTGTCGAGATGGCATCAGAGGAGTTTCTGTGCTCGGGAGGACAGCGGTTGCTGTTCACTGTTGGCTTACAGTGTTCCTTGTACGGTGATGCTCCTACTGCACAGATGGGCAAGCTGGCGAGACAGGACCGCTTTGCCGGGGTGGGACCCTGGGCAGCCTTTTGGAAGATAAATCCTCCTCTCCACATCTGTCTACAGCTGTTGTCATCTCAAGTCATTCGTTTGCAGCAAGAAGGGAAAACAACCCACCGAGGATCCAGCCCAGGCTTTACCTAACGCTCCTTCCACGAGGACAATGTGGGAGCCTTCAGCGAGAGCCCAGCTTGACTTTTTAAGAGCCTCCCCAAAGCAACCTTTGGCCAAGTGCAAAGTGCCAAAAAGGGCTGGCAGCTGCCTTGGTTCCTCCTGCAAATGCCGCAGATGGGCCTTGGGCTGGTTTTCATCCTTTAAGTCCACCTGGACATCTCCAGCGTCTTCGTTCAAAGAAGTGATAAACGGCGCAAAACTTTCAGGCCGTGTGCAGCAAGTGATGCCTTTCAGAGTGACGCACACCAGCAGAAAGAGAAGCATGAGGGTTGTCCCTGATCCCTGTGAGACACACTGTGCACTCTCCYGGGGGCTCTTCCACAGCTTGAGTGACGCTTGCTAGCTACTAAAGGAAAAAAGATGGTGAGCTCACTCCAAAACCCACAGGTCTTGCCAAGGCCTCATCCCTTGTAAGACCTATTAAAATAGCTCCTGGGCACTTGCCAAGCGCGCAAGCCCAGCTGGAACTGTCTGTTCAGTGACCCTGTTGCAAGGTCATCCCTTCTGGAGACCAAAAACGGCCACTCTTCGACCTACAAACATGAAACGTTTCTGCCGAGGGTGCCGGACCTCCCTTCCTATTGCTGCTCCGTCCACATCCCCGCTCTCAGATCCCCACCTCTCTTCCACAGCAAAGATCAAACGAAGGAAACCTCGCTGTGGAGAGGAAGCCCAACCAGTGTCATGTTTCCAGCTTTTCTGCAGCGCATTCACAGCCTGTACAGGGCTCCTGCTTTTGTCATCCCAGTTTCTTGCTTCACTTTTTTTCCGTTTCTTTCCCCATCCCCATTTGTAGCCAGAGCCCCCCGTGCTCTCCCATCGCTCTTTGAGGAATTTGAGACCAATTCAGCTTAGTGCAGACAGGATGGCAAAATGGAAATATTTGAGCAAGGGAATAACCCTGAAAGGTCCTGGGAGGTGCTGAATGCCTGCAAATCCCACTCATTTCCCTAAGATAAACACCTTCACTTCCTCGCAGCACTGGATCATAACCAAGCAAGGAAAAAACCCTAAATACTAACATTTGAAAGCACTTAACTACAACCTACTTGCTATTAAAGTTGATTTACTTTTACAACGAATGCTTTACAAGTATATCGTAGGATTTTATCGCAGTTAGACTGAAAAAAGAAGGGCATGTGTTGAATTCCTGTTGACATTTAAAACAGCCCAGAACCATAAAAACACAGTAAACAAAACTTTGGGCTTGGCAGCGACCACCAAAACCCACCTGCTCCTCACAGGTTAGCAAACGAAACCTGCACTCCACTACTTCTGCGGCCCTGAGCGTGGCCCCGGCCTGGGTGGGAGGTTCCCCAAAGGCAGGGTGCCCTTCCCCGAGCTCCCCAGCTCCTGGCCCTTCTGCTCTCACCCAAGGAAGTCACCGAGGCCACCAGGAAACCCACCGTGGTGGAGGACAACCCTTAAGTGGATACTTCAGCACAGCATGTATTTCAGCGTGTGCTGTCCTTAACAGAAACGCTTTCTTGGATCAGGCTGATATCCCCTCCAGGCGCATTATCAAATATTTGCCAGGCGAGAAGGCGCACTGTCATGGGAGATAAAGAAGATGACTGCACCACACAGCACAGGAAAGATGTACATGAGAATTGATTTTATCCTTTGGAGGGATGGTTTACGGAGGGAGGCTGTTCACCTTGTGGGTCTTCCCAGCTACGGAGGGTAAGCAAAGCAGCTCATCTGGAAGCATCGTCCCCTGGACACCCCAGCCCAGCAGCTCTGCCTGCAACTCTGCCTGCACATCAGCAGCTCTGCCTGCAGCCCAGCAGCTCTGTGTGGGCATGGCCCTGTGGGCACAGCAGAGCTGGGGGAACAACCAGCTTGCTCTGACCTTCCCCTTGGGTTGTACTTTCTGAATCTTACAGAACCCCAATATTTTCTGTTTGTTTTTTTTTGTTTGTTTTTTTTTTTTTTTTTTTTTTTTTTTTTTTTTTTTTTTTTTTTTTTTTTTTTTTTTTTTTTTTTTTTTTTTTTTACTACATATTGGAAAAGACTGGTTCCACCTTGGGCAGGATTTACTGGTCATGACTGCATTAAGAAGATAGAGCTCTATATGTAATGTCCTAGGAAAAGTATGGCAAAGAAACTCATTCCTGCTTTGACCCATGCTCCTTAACTAATATATTTTATTATTTTTAATATCGTTGTAAAGCTGTCTCCCCAGATACATCAGTAAAATGAAGAAGGATCCCACACTGTGCTTGCAGCCACCTTCCCAGAGGAGCATGCTCTGCCGGAGAGGTCAACAGGAATGGGGTGATGTGGGGCCCAGCAGCATCTCCCACCCTGACGTCTTCCTCTGAGTCACCTGCAAGACTGCTCACTCAGCTGGGAAAAAACAAAATCCATAACCCCCCCGCAAGAAACCTCAATCTCTTTATCCAACTTCTCTGAAAAAAGATTTTAGAGATGCCACACAATACAGTCCTTTTTAGCTATTTGTGCCCTCCAGCCATGCATTAATACAGCTGAGACTAAGCTGGATTGAGGGAACTTTAAATTGATGTATCGGACGATGTAAAAGGCTATCAAAAAAAAAAGCACTCCAAAAAGAAAAAAGGAAAAACTCAACACAAAACTGGATTGTAAGCTGAAGATTTCATGAGGTCTGGGTGAACGTACAAAACCTCTCACTGGAAATGTTATTAATAATAGCATCTTATCTCCTGTAACATAGGAAGTACACTGATTAATAACAATACACTGATTAGTAACAAACTCCCAAATCTTAGAGTATTATAATTTAATCACTTTTTTTTTAGACTGAGGGGAAAAAAGTGGTGGTCAGGGCAGAGAACTCTCTGTATTTTAAACTCACCCTTTTTAAACCTTCTGACTTTGCACCTTTGTAGAGCCTTACTAGCCGCTCACTAATAATTGCTGTATGCTGAGAGCATCTTGAAGTTGCAAAAGGGCATTGTAAGTATCTCAGAAAGAAATAAGAGCATGTCCATACACTTACAAAGACTTCTCAGGCGCACAGAAGAACACGCTTTTGAGACTGCATGTAGAAATTTTGACTCCACGTATACAGATGTCAGGTTTCTACTAGCAAACGTCAAGCCAGAAAAAAGTCTTCTGTAATTCAGGGCTATTAAATCTTTCTTAAAATGTCCAAATCAAATTAAGCCAAATGAGATATTTTTTGAGTTGCTTTTAAATTCAGTTCTTTCAAATATCCTTTAAACCTTTTGAAAATTAAATGAATTTTATTTTTAATGTAATGTGCAATTGTGGAGATCTGAAGAAAAGCATGTGGTCCCAAAAGCACATGTGTTTTTCTAACTATACAAGTTGGTCTAATAAAAGATATTATCTCTCCCTGCAAACCTTGCCTAGCTTCAGTTTTCCTGGCTGAATAAAGATAACAGAAATGTTTAATGATTAACTTTCACGTTCTCTATTTTCCCCCTTTATCAGGATTTTCCTGGCCGCTAGCACTCCTGCCTTGCTGCCAAACACAGGCTGCAGGTCTGGGGGCTGCATGCACCCATCTGCGGGCAGCGCCGGGGACCTCAGCCCCAGCCTGCACACGCCTCCTCCTGATACATCACCACCTCGACAGCCTCTGGACCTGAATGTGGCCGGAACAACCCAAAACTCTTCCAAAAAGATCTCAGATAACGTTGGAGATGTGATTTCTTTTGCTACACTGGAAGGAAAGCTCTGAGTAAGGACTGGGGCGGAAGCTGCAGTGCCTCCGGCCACTCCACCTCGCCTCCCTGGTCCTCTCAAGGCTTTCGGAGACTGAAACAAACCCCTCCAGAGCTTTCCAGACGGGCTGCTCTTGGATGAGCAACATGCACTAGGAACGGGTGAGAACATACCTAACATTTTTTCTCATCCCTAACCCTAAAAACATTCTCCTCTGATTAGTGATAATCCACGGCYGCACATTTCACGTCTTAATTTAAGACAGTGGACCAAGCAATGTCTACTAAACACCATCACTAACTTTGATACCAAAAGTACCTATTCACCCTGAGACACTGCATCTGCCAGCATGAGTGACGATCACCCTGTCAAGGGTTTCTGCATGGGGTTTTCCTGCACACCCAGGGTGGGCTCAAGTCAAGGCTAGGTTAAACTCTCATCGTTTTGCAAATCCTCCCCTTGTAGCCACTTCATCCCCACCTCTCCTACACCAGCCAGAGGGCACTCAGCCCGGTCAGCCGCATGCAAGCATCTTCTGGTTTATGGAAACCACGTTCAATGTCCAAATATTACACAGTTCCTTGAATAACAGAGCTAACAACCTCCCTAATTTATCATCAGTGTTTAAAATAGTATCAAAAACCCTCACAAGTAATGATAGATGAAAAATTTATCTTAAAACAGAGCTATTTAAGCTATGATAATCTAGAAAAATCTTTGCTAATCCGCTACATCTTTGAGCAAAAGAAACACACGCTCCCTGGGTTTCGTAATAAAACAAAAATGAACATTGGCAGAGCAAGCAAAATCATCTACAAATACAAATCAACCTTTTCTCCTTGTAAGCCAGAGTAGCCCAAGGGATAACGGCACAATCATGCTTCTGACGTATTTATACAGCACATTTCATCTTCATTAATCTAGATAACACACTGGCAGATTCTTATTTTTTGATTCCAAGAACGACGAGCTATTCCTGTGCTACGCTAGTTCAACACCCACCTCTCCCTCAACCACGTGGGGCCCCACGGAGGTCTCCAACCACCACCCTGGAGCACCATGGGGTGCCTTAGGATGGGGCTGTAGCTCTGCAAGCCCCGGCTTGTCCCAGGGCTTGTCCCAACTCCAGGCTGCATCCCAGCAGCCCCCGAAGTTCACCACACTCATTTGGTCACAGCATGAAGGACCTCATCCAAGCATGGGGCAGCCCTGCCCTTGCCTCCCCCGGCTCTGACACATGGCTTTTCTCACAGGGGCAACCTCAGCAATGCAACAAGAGCTAAAGCAGGGAGATCAGGATGCTGGAATAAAGCACTCCTGCAAGGATCTGTATTTTCTCTCTGTTTTTCATCACCTGAAATTTTGGTCAATAATCTTCATATTTAAGGTGTCTTATTTTCTTGTGCATGCAAAGGATAGCTGCACTGCAACTCCTGCGGCTGCTGGGAGGCATTTCCTACAGGCATCCTCAGTGCATTAAGTGATGAATAAAATCCAAAGCTGTAGAGAAACTGACTACTCTTGGAACCACGTTAAACTATAATGAGCTGAAAACGTCTTCATTTTTATGTCTTTTCACCATCACAGAGAAGAAAGTCAATGCTGATGTAGGTAAGCACAGGCTACGGGTTTATCTAATAATGTATACTGAAGATATAGTGAAAAATATTTCAAATTTGCCTACAGTTATAAAACTGTAAATCACACTGAACGATACCACTGCAGTAAGCTGTTTTCCTCTAACGGTTTTCTATATTTTATYGGTTCAATAAAACCCATCACCCATCAACCTAAAAGCTGTAGTTATAAATCCTATGGTTATTCTTAATTAATTGATCTTTTTGATTTTAAAGTTGTGCCACAAGCCCATTGGAAGAGCGAGGTACAGCAAAATGAACTAATCAGATTTCATTTCTTTCTTGGGAAGGAGGTAAGGGAGAGGGGAGAAAGGGAGAGTCCTGCACTGAAGTTTCAGAAAGTTGACGAAGTTTCCTTCCTTGCAGTAGAAAGCACTTGGCAAAGATGGATGCTGATGCATCATACCCCTGCCTACAAATTTGGACACTTGATTACATCATACAGATTACAAAACATATCAAATGAACCAAGTGGGCTAAGAAAACTCCCTAGGATCATGAAGAAGAAGGCTCCTGCAGCAACAATGATCTTACGTAGTGCCTGTGTCCTAGGGGATCCAAAAGCCCCTCGCACATTAGCTGCCGCTGACATGAAACCACCCCACTGGCTGTAATCAAGAGGTACAGACTATGTGGCAAACACGGTACTCATCAAGAAACCCAGCTAAACGAGCATTTTACAATCATCTCACACACAAATATGTCTCTGTTTTCATGGTTCATTCCACAAATACCCAAGAGGTACAGTACTCAGTGTCATCTATTCCTCTAATTAATACCTTCGATAGTACAAGGAAACACCCAATATTATGAAAAAATCTATAACACATGGCCAGCTGACTTTCTTAAGAGTGCTTAAGAATACAGAGGTGGCTTCGTAATTACTCCAAAACCCCTTTCCATTTAGTGACATTACTTTCAGCAAGAGTTTTCCCACACCGCGCTCTGGTTCTCAGCCCAACAAATGGGTCACCTTCCTTGACCTGCTGTCCTCTCTCCACAAGCAGACAAATTCTGTGCCCGTTTGTTTCCCTCAAACCCTCTTCCATCAGAAGGAAAAAGGTGATTCTTCTGCAGAAACTTGTTAGAAKTTGCTCTCAACAGAGGGATCACCTAAAAGAAGATACACAGATCTCAGTCACAGGATCTGGAAATGATTTTGTGAGTTTTCTAAAACAAGCTATTTTGTTGCTCCTCGGAAGAAGCAGACCTTGAGAGAGGTGCATTGAAGCAGATCCCTCTCAATGCCTTGTTCAGGGTCTAGCCAACTGACATTGATGGGTTTCAAGATTTTTTTTTTTTTGCTTTGTATGTAAGGCAAGGGTCACAATTCTTGAAGGACTCCTCTTCAAGCTCTCATCAAATGAGCATGATGGGCCTTCTGTACCAAACGCAGCCATGCTGCTGTGCTCTCCAGCAGCCCCGCAGGAAGAGTTGGAGAGGACGTTGCACAGGCACCCATGACAAACACGCCTCACTCTCTTCTGCCTCCTTACTTCAGACTGAGCTGGTGAACCACGCTTGATGCCAGCATTAGGTAAGAGCGCACACCAGGACTCCTCCCCAGCGTGTGCCTGGCTTCAAGCATTCAGCCGACGTGAAACTGCTTTGCTGTTTCTGCCCCTGTCAGGCACATAAACAAAAAATCAGTTGCTACTTCCTTGCGATTCACAAGAGGAGAGCCTGGAGTCAATGGGTTCAGTGTGAGGATCATTCAAACCAGCTGCGGCCAGTGAAAAGAATCYATTCTTCATTCCTGCGACCAGGCTTGCTAGAAAGTAAGGAGCAAATGTTCCACCCAAAATAGTTTTGGTCTGAGCACAAGAGAAGCTATTGGCAACAACAATGTTGAAAGAAAGAATGTCTTAGCATCAGGCTCAGATGCCTTGCAAATGTATTTTGTATCCTCTACCCCAAAGTGTATTTCTTTCTGCCTGTAACAGACTACATGCTTTAACCGGCTCTGGCAGACTGCTGAGTGTCTTTATTTTGGCTAGTAGAGAGCTCCCTTCCATATGGGACCTATCTAGGATGGAAAGCAGATCTACAGGGATGGAGAGCCCAACCCCAGCTGAGCACTGGGCCACCACAGCCCTCCACAGTGAAGCCAAGTCGTGCAGGAGTCCTGGGCAAAGGGTGCAAACCGGGCAGCTCCTCGGCTGCTCACCTTTCCCCGGCACCACGCAGCCAGGCAGGGGTGTGGGTGTATTCCCCCGCGCTGGCCATGCAGTGCAGTACCTACACGATGCGTGCATCTGCTGGGTGTGCTCTCCTGCCCCAGCTTCCCGGTCCACCCCGGACCGATGGTGCAGAGTAGGTTCTGGGCAAATCGTTCTCCGTGTTGTATGCACCCATCACCATCACTCCACGCACCCAAATTTACCACAAGGATGCTCCGATAGTATTGCAACAAATGCTGCTTTTCTYAAAGAGCTGTAAACTGCCACGGCGACCAGGTGTGAATGAATGGCTAGGTCTTTGCRGTTTATTTTTAACCTACAATGAATCTGAAAAGCAGAAGGTGCTGCTGTTGCCAGGGTCGCAAAGGTAGAATAGCAGAYATGGAGAGTTCCCTCTGGGTGAGCGACCAGGCCTGATCTGAGCGTTTCCTCTGGGTTGACTGGCAAGAGCAATTAATCCTGATGCGGTGCATATGTTCTGAATTTTGTGTACTTCAGAAACGAAATGAGAAAAAAAGTTATTGTGCTTCGCTGTGAAATATCAAAAGCACTGAACTGTGATGCATTAACATGGCATTGTCTTCAGGACTCTCGCCCAACTCAAGGCTGACAAGAGGAGCTGGCACACAGACATTAAGAAGTGCACATATTCTTCCCTCTCACACCCAGGTACTTTTGCACGGCRCAATAACGCATGTGAATATGTCTCCATCCTCTTCATACAGTTATCAGTGCAGCATAAAGTAAGGACAATGCCCGTTAACAAAAGATACAAGAGAGGATAACAACTAAGATAAAAAAGATTTGCATTTATAAATGTCACAATATAAAGGAAATTATAAACCCCTGCAAGCCAAGTTTCTAATTTGGTCTTAATCTCACTGGGCATAGCTGCGCCAGCGTTGGCTGCCTCTCCGTCTCCTTTCCATTGGTCAGGACAAGCCTTTTCCCAAATCACAACAGCTGGCTGGAGCAACCCTCCACCTCCTCTTTCTCGCTACAACTTTCCCTTTGAGCATGATGACTTTTAAATCCTTTCAGGCTCAAAGCCCAGTAAGCAGTAAAGCCCAGCACAAAGTGATATTTATTTCTCATAACTATTTTTTTTTCATATAAGAATCCAATAGAAGAATAACCCCAGCAGTATTTGTCATAGCCAGAGGTGGATTTGAAGCTCTGATGAAGTGAATGTGCTGCACACGGCGGTGCTTGGTGCAGCATGCCTGCTTCTTAACAGAGTTAAAGGAAAAGCCTGCCCTAAGCCAAAGCTCCTATCTTCCTTCAGCTGTATTAAGGAGTGACTTAAAATCTTTGGGGGAGCTGGAAGCTTCGGTATGGACAAAGAACTCAAATGAACAGCCACAATGGCTGCAGAGTAGTTTCCTTAATTAGAAAGTTGGCTGCGTTTGCAAGGAGGAGGAAAACAATGCTACAGACAGCCAAGGCAAAGAGCAAGTAAAAACCGTAGCACATGCAGCTCTGGATGAAACAGAAACCAGCTCTATCAGCCCCCCAGATCCTCCAAAACCACTTGTAATTATTAGGCTGAAAATCAAGTGTGGTCCTGCTGCTGAATCAGAGCAGTACAAGCTTGTGAATATGACTTGGCCTTAATTAATACATTTTGACAAGGCTCAAAACACTCCCCAGGCAATTTAAGACACCATAAAACATCAAGGAACTGACAGGTTTTGACCTCAAGATGTCAAATACAGAAATGCTGCCTAGTTTTGATGAGCTGTCACTCTATCCCCCTGACATCCCTACAGCAGCTAAGCATTTCACGTCATGGGCTGCAACCACACAACGTGGTGCATGAGACTACTGGCACGTTCTCAGAGCATCAGTCAACCCAGCTTCAATTGCGTCCAAGAATCCCTGTCGATACAGCGGCAGTGGTGGTCTTCTCAGCCCTCTGCCCTGCTCTGGCGCTTGGCAACGGGCGATGGGAGAGTACAGAGACCAACTGTAAGGAAGCCTGAGAAACTCACACCTCGCTGCTCGCTTGCTGGTCAGGTTTGCCTGGCTGTCCTCGTGGAGACCCGGTGTGCTGTTGCAGGAGAACTAGAGAGCTGCGTAGCAAACGGAAA
This sequence comes from Phoebastria nigripes, assembly GCA_035582835.1. NCBI lineage: Eukaryota > Metazoa > Chordata > Aves > Procellariiformes > Diomedeidae > Phoebastria > Phoebastria nigripes. The sequence goes on along the minus strand of JAYKAV010003166.1, from coordinate 1,898,345 downwards.
ACACTGAACAGGAAGGTTGTGTGCTTTTTTAAACAGCAGACCAGATCCCATCCTGAAAGCACAATAAACTCTCTAAGAAGAGACATTTCAGACTGTGCACATCTCTCAAGCCAGCGCAGAGTACATGCCGACAGAGAAATGGGTAACTATACAGAAAAGTGTAGAAAACCACAGGTAGAGAAACTGCAGCTTTCCCCTGTGCTGGTCACATGCGGGTCTGTCAATCCAACCAACACCTGACACCTGCGATCAGAAAGAAGCTGATACCTGTCACGCTGAGACGATTGAGCATCCCGCTATGGAAATTCAAACGGCCGGTGCCAAAACAGCGCTCCCGGGGAAGAGGCAGCTGTGCCGTGCGTCTGGGGAGACAGGGAAGGCAAAACGAGAAAACACTTCTTGGCTGCAGCAGAAAACCAACATACTGATGCCTCTCCTAAGCACAAGACTCTGGCCAAGGAGAAACATGGGTCGTGGACCATTTCCAAGGGTGCACTTGAGATGCTCTTACTGTAATTGAACATGAAGCTGTGGCCTCCCAGGGCTGCGCACACTTCCTCGCCGTGGCGGGCTGCCACCTTGTGTGACTGAGCACAGGGTGTTTGTGTTTTTCTSCTTCAAACCAGCCACCAGAATGAAATGAAACGCAGGTGTCTGACGTGAGGGAGGCTGAGGAGAACGGCTGCAGTCTGCAGACAGGTGACTGGAGAGCGATGGCAGCAGGAAGGCTGAGTTTTCAGAGTGTGGCTCCAAAAAGAAAATCTCAGAGGACACAGTCACGATCCTCTTCCACACAGGAGATGAAAAAGAATCATTCCAAACTGGACAGGGAGAGGTGCAGCTCCTCGGAGGGTCTCTGCCCTGAACGCCTCTGCAGCAGGAATATGACCCAGGAGACCCGCAAAATTACCTTACATCTGACACCCAGGAGCTCCACGTGGCTTGATACAAAGCAGCAAAGCACAGGTTACACATTCTGTTTACGAGAAAATTAATCTTAAATGACGTGGAGTGAAATCTTGGATCTGGGAATCAATTTTTTTAAAAAACAATTTTAACTTGCTATTTTGCCAAACTCTGATTGAAAATCATTGCTCAGACCCCAAGGGCTCACAACCCACTTACCGAACGCGGCACTGCTGTATTTGGATGGACTTGAGTCAGAGTATTTCTAACACCATGGAGGGTAGAAGCTAGAATGTCCTGGTTTCGGCTGGGATAGAATTAGTTTTCTTCCTAGCAGCTGGTATAGTGCTGTGTTTTGGATTTAGTATGAGAAAAATGTTGGTAACACACTGATGTTTTAGTTGTTGCTAAGTAGTGTATACACTAGTCAAGGACTTTTCAGCTTCCCAGGCTCTGCCAGGTGCACACGAAGCTGGGAGGGAGCATAGCCCCAGCTGACCCAAACTGGCCAAAGGGATATTCCATACCATATGACATCATGCTCAGTATATAAACTGGAGGGAGTTGGCCGGGGGGCAGTGATCGCTGCTCGGGGACTGGCTGGGCGTCGGTTGGCGGGTGGTGAGTGGTTGCATCACTTGTTTTTTTTCCTCTTTCTCTCTCTCTCGTTGTTTTACTTTTCATTACTTTTTTTTTTTTTTTTTAAAGTATTAAACTCAAGTATTAAACTCAACCCACAAGTTTTCTTACTTTTGCTCTTTTGATTCTCTCCCCCATCCCACCGGGGAGGGGGAGGGTGAGCAAGTAGCTGTGTGGGGCTTAGTAGCTGACTGGGGTTAAACCATGACATAGAGGCAAACAAACAAAGCACATAACTACGCCAACTTGAGAGGAGGAGAGTACAAAAAATTCGAAACACAAACATTTTGTGAATGTTAAAGGCAGCGTTGTTCCCAAGCATAGAATACTTTCCTAGAAACTGGCTACCTTTAGGGTACCGTCTGTCCTGCTGCAGTATTTTGGTTGGCTTACTGTTGCTGATTCTGGTATTTTCCCCTCTTTTCTGCTCTCCTACCTTCTTCCTTCCTCTCCCACTTCTCCAGATGTGCTTGCACTGAAGAAAAGCTGCTCCCATTGACTCTGTGGGGCAGTTTCCAGCCTTGCCTATGCTCAGCGGTGCTTGCAGCCTGGCTGCTGCCTGGGCTGTCCGGCATTTCTTAGTACGTACTTCTTGTTCAGTACTGCAGTGCTTTGGCTACGTGCCTTTTGAATGGATTAAACAAACAAATAGGTAAGAGGCATATTAACTCAGCATGCCTAAAAACTTCCCAGAGTGGGAATAAAGGAAGTTGGAGATTCCCCCGCAAACTGTCCCGGTATGCAGAGTATGGCCAGATTCTCCCCACTACAGGGGGCACTGCGGAGAAGAATCATGTACTTTTAGCACCTGGTGCAGGCAATCCACGACCGAGCCATAAAACCACCAAAAGCAAGACAGGAATTGCATTGCAAACTCCTTATCTTCTTGAGTCCAGCTGCTGCTCTGGAGCCTGAGGGCTCTGGGAGGAGTAAGAGAGGCTTTTCAGAAGGAGTTAAAGCAGCAGTCTTCCTTACTGGCATCTGACGCCTCTTCCTTCCTGGAGCAAAAGCGTCTCACTGTCCCCCTGGGAGAATGGTGGAGCATCTCCTTTGGCTCTCACTAAGTGCTCTGCAACTTCCCGTACTGTAAACCAGTTGTGTAACACAAATCTGCACTGTGCAAAACCTCACGAGCACTGAGCCTTGTAGGAGCCAATGTTGTTTCTCCCAATCCTTCTGTGAGATCTGCTTTCCATATGTCTCTGCCGACGTGCTTGCCTTCTTCACGACTGCGAAAGACCAGTCTCCCTCTCTGCTGATCCTACCCCCCTCCCTGCCTCAGCCTGCCTGCCGGCTGCACACAAATGCACATGGATGGGTACCAAATGGTCGGGTTCACTTTTCTCAGCACCACTCTTCTCTCTAATGCCACCACTACTAAGGACATAACACCGTGGCTACGCGTTGTCTCCAACCGCTGCTTGAGCAGTCCCACCGCTGTACCGGGGACAGAAGCCGCAGTAGGATGGGACTTCCCTTTGCCTTTCCCAGGACAAAGCTCATCTACTACCAGGAAACAACTACCAAGAGAGAAGAATTCAGTTTCAGATCTAAGCACAAGTTATAAAAGTCGTATTTACTACCAACTTCCCAAACGCCCTCTTTTCCATGTACCACCTTAGAAGAACAAGTCAGTCACATGGATCTGCTCTGGATTTCTCTTACACACCTCTCACAGCTGCAAATCCTTTACAAGGTGCTTTTACTTAGCAAAGCACCTGTTTTTCATCCCAAGCATTACCTTCCCTCTGACAAATATCTCTGTTTACAGTCTGGAACTTTATAAGATTGAGCCACAATCAAATTCATTATCTCCACACACTCCTGTCGTGTCAATATTGCACAATTGCCATTTCTCTTTCTCCTCCTCAACTGCTACCACGATTCACATTGCCATTAGCTTTCACAAGTGACCTCCTTCAGTTTATTGTAGCCCATAGTGTCACTAATCTTAAAATTATCCCAAAATATAGATAGACAGATATGCCACTTCTGACTTCTACTGCCATGTCTAAGGATCTTCTTCAAACCCCTCTGTGAAACAGCCAGCTCTGCCTTTCCCACGGACCCCGTCCCTCCTTCTCCAGGGAAGAGCCACTTCTCCCTGCCCACTATTCATGCTTTTGTGGTGGAACAGCCACGTAAGCTCCTTCTGTGCCTCCTGCTCTGCAGATCTTGCAAATCCAGCTCCGCTCCGCTGCTGTCACATCATGTCCCACCTCCTGCTGCCATAGCGTGTCCCATGCCCTCGCCTGAGGATCCTTTTCTCCGGGGCATCTGGGGGGCTCAGCCAGTTCTGGGACCTCCCACAACTCTCCCATGACTTCCCACCGACTTCCAGCTAGAAGTCCTCTCCTGCTTCATTCTCAGAGATGCAAAAGCCTCAGTTTTTTTCCCTTTCTGCTTAATCACCTCTAATTCTGAAGCACTTTTTCTGTTTCAGGAGACCTGGATGCTCTTTCCAGCCACCTTCCAGCTCTCTGTACGCTTTCAGATTTCCATGCTAACGCTCCAGACTTCGTGTAGTTCAATCAAGTTTAAAGTCTCAGTTTTTGCTCTTTGCACAGCTACCACTCAACTGTGCCTAGTGAAGCATGTATGGCAACCCAGCCATTTATAATGGTCAAAAAGCCACAATAGTTTATCAATTATTTTTGTACAGCACCCTCTCTACAGCAGAGCACAATGGATCCGTATCTATGAATCATTTTCATTTTCTGAGTTTTTTTTTTCTTGAGAGCATCGCATTGAGCTAGTCGGACTGGCTTAACCGTTCATTAATAGGAGCAGAGGCCAGCCTGACACATCGCAGTTTTAGGATGAGTAAACCAAAAATGTGGTAAGTTGCCTAATTAGAATGAGAACAGGAATATTATGATTTCACATAAAACTGAAATATCAGAAATGACAAAAATAGAAACATTCAACCATATGCACAACTAAACCACTTTTAAATGGCAAACATCCAAACCAGAACAATAATTCTTAACACACAGCCAGTACTGCACCTCAAAGTCAGGCTGACCATGCAAAAAGAACCAAAAACTAGAGAGTCAACATCAGTGCCGATCAGTACTATATTTAAAAGCAATTTGATCTTTAATAATTCAACAGAATTGAATTTGGTGGTAGTAAGAAAGGTGGAATTTTTTTTTTCCAAAGCGTGACATGGATGGATATCCTATCTCTGTAAGGTACACCCCAATTTCTAGCAAGTGCCAGGCGTCGGGCCAATCACACACACACACACACAGCCTCGGTGTTCTCCGGATCAGGCCCACAAACCGCAGAAACCGAGATCAAGCAAGAAATTCTCTAACAGATTTAACATGCAACATTTGAAACCGAGCAGTATTAGCGATATTTATTTTACCTGTAAACCCTCTATTAGAATTTTGTTTCGGAAATTTTCARTTGCAAACTTGCAAGTGTTCGGTGGAATTCCTTTTTATGTCTTGCTTCAGACTGTTAATAACAGCTCCAGTGCTAATGACCTAGCTCCTGAACGTACAGAGGAAAAACAGCACTTCATGAAATATTGATACACACTTGGAAATTTGACAATTATCTCCAGAGCTCCTTGGTAAAATCTGAAAGCAAATAAATAGCAAACATTTTCTGTACTCATTAAAATACTGAAAAACAGAGAAAGAAACCTACTCATTATCCATTCGACAAATATAACCTATTATTTTTAATAATGCACAGGCATTCAATGCATGAAATTTACAGCTTCTCTTGCTTAAAGAAACCATTGGTTTTGTAGATCTAATTTTAAGAAATGCAATAAAAATAAGTTATGTGGAGCTGGTTGCTTTTACAGGGGAGGGTAAAATCATTCTTCTACTAAAATCAGTGGCAAAACTACTATTTTTTAGATGGAAGCACAACTTCACTCACTGCCCTATTTTGGAAGCTGCTTGTCTAGAAATACTAATTTTGTTGGCCTTTCTCATGCAAGCCTGGGAAACAGAAAACGGGAGTAAAAAAGAGCTGATGAGCCAGAGCGTGGAGCTGCTAGTCCACACGATATATCTCTGTATCTTGCTTATCATAGGCCAGTGAGATGATACACAGGCTTGCCCTCTGGCCAGAGCACGGCACGGGAGATGCCACGCTGCTGCTCAGGAACATGTGCTTTTAGGATGAACGGCAAGTACAGAGAACCTTCTCCTTTTGAAATATGAAGTACAAGGGGAAAACTTTCAGTGCAGAGCATGACAGGTTGCTTGGCACTGCATTACAGTGCAACCATCGGTGTTATTATAGTAATTCTGCTTTCTGGACCTTTTAGCCCTGACTGCGGATGAAACAGAACTACAACCACTGCAAACAAGAATGAAATGGAAATTTAAGATTCTTGAGCCAAATGTTTCAGCTGGTAAGGTAACAACTTCCACTCTTATGCAGGTCCACTCAACACGAGTAAGAATTCAAAGACAGGGAAAGCTTGAGATCAATAGGAACTGGAACTGCTGGCCAGGTGGGATAACTAAAGCTACATTTCAGCTTTCCTGATTACTTCAGTGTCCCAACAGGGTGGTCTAGATACTGATAAGCTCTCTGCTGTCCACACTGAATACTCTCTTTTATCTTTCATAATACATACTAATCAAGATTCCTTTCATCGACAAAGCAAAATATATGCACTTGCATGAACTACTGTACTTTTTGAATATTCATTTAAAACTTTACAAGGCATTCAGAGGAAGGCAGAGAACACAACAAATGACTGTGTGTGACATTTCCATTCCTGGGGTTTTTTCACTCTGTGGGTAACAGCGAGAGACTCCAATAAGAGACTGGACCATCGTAAGAAAAGGCTGATAATCTATAGAGTCAGTAAAGGAGTGTGTAGGAGGCAGCTTGAAACCACTCAAGGATTTGCAGTGTTAGAACAAGCGTCAGGAAACGTGTTAGGGTTAAGAAGACGAGCAAGGAAGTCAAGGGGGCATTGTCAGGTTCTTGCATCCCACCACCCTACAACTCCCGACGCGGCTCCTTGGCATGGAGGTAACCCACCCGGAGATACCACCTTCACACCTGGAAAATACATGCAAAACGTTTTAATGGGACCTCAGTTTTGATCTTCTTTTTCTGACTTTTTTTATTGAACGTATATCCTAAATTACTACTTATCATTGTGTTTGCTGTCCAAGCAAAGTCCCTTCTGCTTATCTACTTGCCAAGTCGGTACAACAACCTAGGAAACAATAAATTGCTTGATAACCAAAACAAGTCACTTATGGCAAACAATGAAGACTCTGCAGAAGTACTGATCCAAATGGATAATGACTGATACACTGATTATACTTCTGAGAGTTTTTCTCCCCATTTTCATGTGTATATGTATCTGCATATATAAATAAAACATGAGAATGCCATCTTGGCTGTTCATATCAGTATTTACCAAGGATCTCCACTGACTCCAACCGTTCAGGTAAGGCCTGCTGGTTTCCTTCTTACAGTGACAACCTGCTTAGCTCTCGGATTACAGAGCCTAAACCACCCTCCTCCCGGGGACTGTGACACTTCCGGGAACTGCGGGAAGAGTACCGTACTCTCACTCTTCTCCCAGCCTCTCCTTGGCTGCCTCTTCTTCCATTTGCAAGATGTGGCGAGAGGCCATTTCCTTGGCCACCCTATGTTTGGTGGTTGCAATGCACCCTCAGGGCCTGGGGTGCTCCTGGGAGGGAACGCTGCAGGAGGGAAGGGACCACAAGCCTCCATCACTGACCCCGCTGCTGGCAGTGACGGCACCGGCTGTTCAAACACAGAGCACGCTGCTCGTGCACGTCGCAGTGGGGTCTGCAGACATTCTTTGCAAACAAAAAATGAAATTCATGTATTTATGCCTGGCAAATGAGGCTAGGTCAAGGTCTTCCACACTACCTGAGACCTGGAGACATCACACTGGGGAACTGAACTGCAGCAGCCTCGCAGGGATGCTGTGTCACATGGAAAAGGGCACAGGGTGGCCCTGCGCAGGCAGGGCTGGGACCATGTTATGTCGTGCCATGAGACCCACGTTTAAGCTGATTGTTGGCCTCGACACCCTTTGCACTGGGGGAGAGAGCGGAGGAAGGAAAGCTGGGCACTAATCTGCTCCATCTGCTCCGGAGCAGCTAATTGAATTGCGAGTGCAGAAGGCAAGGCCCCTGGACAGGGCGCTGGCAGTCACACCGGCCAGGCACAGGCACTCAGAAACCTCCTATTTCGCTAAACAAAGCTGCTCTAGTGCAGAGGGCAAGGGTCTCACCATGCTGCCAAACACACCTCTGGCTAAACCCTTCTTAAGGACGCACCCAGTTGCACGGAGGCAGGGCGCGGCTGCCCAGCACCTCTCTAATGGAGAGGTGGAACTAATATTGCCTAGGAAAAATAACGTATGTGACCCCGCTCCCCCCCACAAGTAACATTTCATCTTTATCAAAACACTAGAAACAGCAGACAGAAGAGATTAAATATTAGCTTTCTTTTCCAAAAGCCAGTGGAATGCTGTTAATGTCAGGTTTAATTTAGGTGAAAAAGTCAAAAGCTCATCTGCCAGTTGCTATATATAAACCTTACTAATATATGTCCTATGTCTGCAACATTTATTCTAAATCAGTGGCTTAATGATTTTGGTCTTCTGCTTTTTAAGGATTCAGCTCAGCACCTACTTCACTTTTAAAAATAACAGACAATTCAGTTGTGCAGCACTTTCATTAAACTGGTCTGTAGCGTAACGCTATGAGAAAGACAAGGAGAAGAAATATAAAAAATGTTTAATACAATAATGATCAGAAACCTTTAAAATTTTTTCCCTCTGAACACTAAGTTTGTAGCTATGGAAACTACTTATGAGAAAGCTAAAAAAATGTCAGCAAATACAGTCAGAGAATGATCTGGATATATGAAAGTCCTAACAATGATAGAGAACTACAGACACAGGGTAAAAGGAAAGTGTAAATTGAAGATGACAACACTTGTGCATCTGACAACATGTTCTCCTCCGACAAGCCAAATTCATTTTTATTGCCATGGCACTAAAGTCAATGAATTGCAACTGGAATGAGTTTGACACTTTATATTGCTTTTGATAAAACCATTATAAAAAGCGTATTTTAACCTTTAAAAAAGTATTTTAAAAGCGTATTTTCTGCAATCAGTGAATCGTGTGTGCATATTGGCCAAGATAGTCAATATTTTATCAAGGTAGTTTTCAGCACATCTCTCGCACGCTCTGTTCTTCAGCCATTTACCCTACTAATGCGAGCAGTTCTGATGACTTCAATTTTAAGATCCTCACATGATACACATCTGCACACTCATCTACCAAACTGAGGCTGGTGAGAGTATGCACATGCAAGTAACGCTCAGCCAGGTCCTTGTGAGCATTCCAAAGGCTTTCCTAAACTCATTGTGAGCATTTCCAGCTAATACCTTTACCATATTGCATATTAAYGTCTTGCAAATGGTGCTGTGACCACCAGGACAGCAGACACTAGCAAGACACATCAAGTATTTTTGTACAGAAGTTACAATCCCAGTTAAAAGCATTAGTCCGTGGTTTTGCCAGTGAATGCAGTGCAGACGTACTTTACCTGGAGTAACACACTAGCTGGGAATGGTTCCAAGGTCTTGCTATGGTCTGTCAGATCCATGTGCAAATTATATGAGATTTATTCAGTACACTGAGCTTCCTTTGGTGCTGTTTCAGTCTGGATTGTTAATTGAGCTGCCTTACATGTATACGTTGTGATTACATGCTACAGTCTGTGCAGAAAACATAGTGAAGAAAACCTGAAGTTGATTTCTGAACTGTCCGCTATATGGTACGTTGGGCAAAGAATAAACCAACCTCAACAAATGCTCATGGAATTTATACTGTGTATGAAATGTCACCGCTAAACTCTCTCTGCCCATAAAAAGCTATGACAATTTCAATGAGGTACTCTTAAAAGAATTGGCAAATGTCACTCTTTTAACCATCCTTGAACAACCATCAAGGCTCTTGCTCCTGACTACACCCTCTGCTCTTTGGGGGTTGCCCACATGAAGAGCTTCAGCCTGTGGTTAACACAATTTTTATCTGTCACAGGGTAGAAAATACCAGTAAAAAGAATGGCAATCAAGTGTTAAACAGTATAAGCAGAGCTGAGCTAATCACAGTGAAAGGCATTTCTAGCTGGGCTCTAAGCTGATAAAAAAGATGAGTCCCCTTCACACTGGAGAGAACTGCTTGTCCAAGGAAGGCAGCTACCCTCAAGCCTGGCTTTCCCTACTCAGGAAAAGGTCAGGCTTTTAACCAAATCTTACAGGCAAGTAATTTTGCTCCTCCTTCCTTATGATACCTACCCGCCTTGTATGGGGCAGCCCTGTTCCCCATCCCTGTGGGAAGCATCTCCCCCTCTGTGATCATTTGCTTTCATATCTTCATATATAAACTACAGTTTGAAAAACCATCCAAGACACTTATTTGCAATGAATCGCCATTCCTCACTGGAGCTCCCTAAGTCCATCATCAGAAACAGAAATCTGGACAGACAGAATCTCCTTCATTTGGGAGAAGTCTAGACTAGCTACAAAACTACAACACTTCTTATCAGCCAACTGCTTTAAGACTGAAAAATTGGATACAAAAATATAAATTGAGTAATCTAATAAAAATACTAACAAACATCATAATTTGAAGACGCAACATTTTGGAGGTGGAGCTCAAGTAATCTGATCAGTGACCATTAGACCTGGTTTGCCCTTACCAGCTTTGCTGACCTACACTATTTATTTCCCTGCATTACCACCCACTTCAGCACGAGGCTGGCTACAAAACCGCTCTGGCAGCAGACCACCAGCCGACACGCTTTTGTCACTCAGACTTGGCAGGGTTTATTTTTCCTGCTTGCCACTGAGATGACTTGGTGTGTTCACTACCTGTGATGCTACGGATGGCAAGGCTGCAGGAGCAGCCGGCTCCGAGGACGTTTCTCCCAGGGGAAGCCATTCCTGACAGCTTCACGTACAAGGTCTCAATGACGCAAAGAGCGGCAGCTTTGCCAGAGCTGTGGTTGGGGAGCTCCCGGGATGGGAAGCCGGCTCGGCGCCGGAGACATCACTCTCGGCTCCTACACCCCGCTCGCACTGCCACCACAGCAATGGGTTTAGGGTGCTCGTTCACCACCTTCTCTTCACGCAACTCTGCAATTCCCTGGAAGGGCCATTTATCTAACTWCTTCTTAGTAATTATTTTATGAAATGCAAAGAAGTTGCAGCAATAAATCTCGCTGCTGATTTTCCCTTATCTAACCATTCCGAAGCAAGGGGCCCATGTGGCGCATGCCTGTATCCCTGCCCAGGTCACTGTCTCTACCATCAGAAATACTGGGCAGGAGAAGACACCTCCCTCTCGCRAGCCCTCTGTCAAAACTCCAAAGTAAACAGTAGCTGTGCAGAATCCACATGGAGTGTCAAAGCTCAGCACAATATCACAAATCAGGTATCTAGAAACAACTCACTGTAGAAAGACTACAATACATAGTCCAACAAGACTTCAGAAATAACCAAAATTACCTATTTTAAACCCCTATCCATATAACAAGCTTCAAAACATCACTGGACTACAACATACGTTTTATAACCCTCTGCTGACTGAGAAGACATTAACCTATACCGACAGAAAATACTGGCAGCCGTTTAGAGACAGAGTTTAATACYAAACTTGCTTTCACCTTGCGACTCAAGTATCCACAGCCAAAGCTACAGCCAGGAGAAGGCTCGTCGTTCCTAAAAACGTATCCTGTCTCTTTCTGCTGGCAAATACAATTTTCCTGGATTTATTCAAGTTCCTGTCATCCGCTCAATGTTTTAAAAACATCTTAACATATTTGTAATATTTGCTTATCACCTCGCGTGTAAGAGTGACCACTCCTTAGCAATGGTGTTCCGTAAAGAGTAATTCCTCAACACAGCTCAAACATCTACAAACCGCCACGCCTTCCATTTTTAATCCGTAGCCTTCCATTTGCCATGTGTCTTACCTTGGCTTCTACTTTTAAAATATAGTTTAACAGGAAGAAAACCTCTCAGGCTATTTGGAAAATAAAAAGGGGAAATAAATAAAAATGAAGACAATTTTACAGGTCCTACTTCAGCTAAACCTTTCAGGGACTTCAATGAGAAGATAATCTTTCTGTGATTATGGCCAAACCCTCTCGTTGCTTAGCAACACATAATTAAGGAATATGTTTTCAGATCCGCTTTGCAAGCTGGCCATTATCAGATGAAATTACTGGAGCAACAAATGTCATCCTCATGCAAATGAGTTGGTCGTAGGCAAAAAAAAAAAGGGGGTTGAGTAGTGAGAAAGAGCTCAGCAGCACAGAAACGCTGCTGGCTTCCTCTTGTTGCGCACCGGTAATTCTTTTAAAGGGAAGGGATAATATCTAGATTTTTAGAGAATAGGGTTTGCAGTTTATATGCAAGACACATGGAAGGAGGGGTCCGTTTCTCATGGTGGAGGAGACTGCTCCCAATGCATGTGCTCCAGCGGTCCCTCACACCAGGGCTTTCTCTGCATCGGTACTGACCAGCTCAATCAGACATACCACAAATAAATGAACGTATTTGTGTTCCCTGCATTATACCAGTTCGTCTTTTTTTCAGGCTTTGGGAAATTGTTTATTTAAAAATACTGCCTGGATGTACTACTTTCACATCTGATCCATGTCAACACAGAACGTGTTGCCTAATATTTAAGCATTTTTTAGAAATCAATACATTACACCAGCTACATAAAGGATGCATAAGCGTGAAAGAAACGGCATCTATTTCCTAGCTGTGTAATTATGGTAAGCCAGGGAAAGGGGTGCGCCAAGCGTCTGCATTTTGACAACTTTATCATTTCCACTCACAAAATCATTCTTTATTTAGATTCCTGTGGAATGGCATCACCAGTTTGGCACCGTCTCTATGCCTATAAATGGTATCCTTTTATTAAAGCTTTGTGCGTGTATGCTGGTACAGCACATTGTTCCGAGACTTGTTTGCATGGGAGTTCAGCTGAACTGCACAGGGAGAAAATTCCCTGCTCACAGAGTCACTACCAAGAAAAACATTTCAAGGGATTTCTTTCCCCATTTTTCAAACAACTCAAACCACAAGTGAATGGATTTGCCAAATTTCCTCGTACTTAGCAGTGTGTTTTTCGGGGTTAGTTTCTGTCAGGCTCTGAACGTTATCATCAATGTACATCTCCGAAGTGGAGGAGTGGAGCCTGCTCAGCTTATCCAGCTTCACATCTGAGCAGCCAAGGGCCTGAGCACTTCTAGAAGGGGAAGGCAAGACCAGGAGCCACCATTCATTTTTATTGTTCTAGTGCTTAATGACAGGCTTTTAGTTTTAAGCACAGACCTATTACTTTAACAGCTATATCACTTCACTTACAGGCATCTCTAGAAGGAAATCAAGGGGTTTATTTTGTATGCCTGATAAAACAGCAAATTAATAATAAGAAGAAAAGACTTAGGTAATGGCCAAAGGTAAGTCGATTCTCGAATAACACCATTAGCTATCTGATGAATTTAGTCAAAACAATGCTAACCATTTCCTCGGAGAAACACATTTGCGCCTGATAACAGCGGTAAAAAGTCAATCTGCAGCAAACCCTGTAGTCCTAATTGCTCAGCCAGCGCAGTATCTAATCTSCTGTTCTCTATAAACAACAGGAACGGCAAGATTAACCCTGGAAGCATTATCTGAGATACAGCTCACTTTTAACTGAAGTTGGCTAAACAAATAAAATATTTGGAATTTAACCACAGAGCAAGAACCAGCATCTCTAGCTCTGCATAGCCAGTGCAGCCCTGCGAAGAAACCCCATTCGTCTCCTTTTCTAAATAGGAAAGTGTCTAATATTTAGGCGTGAAACCCCAATATATTTGACTGTGTTTTCTGAGGGGGGGAAAGTAAGCAACAACAAGGCGGTTCTAAACTACCGTATGGGCTAAGACCCTTCGGAAATTACTTGGTTCAGGCGATGCCATGGTGGAGACGATGACAGGGGGCCCCGTGCGCCTGCTGAGCTTCGGGTACGGGGAGAGCTGGGCAGGGAAACTGGGTCCGGTGGGTGCCAGGCTGCTGTCCCCGGGCGCTCCTGGCCGGCGGAGGAGCTGTGGGCTGCCATGCGGGCTGGGCGCTGACGATGCTGCCGCTGTCCGCTCCCTCTTCATCAGCTCCATGGGCACGGTGTAGGTGGTGGGGTAGGCCGTTTTAGGGCTGGCGTGCGGGTTGGCCATGGTCATGGGCATGCCGGCCGGAGCAGAGTAGGCGGAGGCTGGACGTGGGTGCGTGTTGCAAGGCAGGGGGGTGTTGTATCCAGAACTGGGGAGGAAGTGCGGCCCCTGAGGAGCCCCCGCGGAGGCAGGGTAGGCGGTGGTCTCCAGCAGGTGCTGGGTCGGGGCRCTGGACGGCCGGCGGTGCATCTCTCCCCCTCTTGGGGAGAGCGGCTGCAGCGGAGGCAGGGGCTGCGGGGCGGCAGGGCCATCTGTGGTGGGCCCCGAGCCAAGGGGCGCCCCATAGTCTCCCGGCAGCTCGCTGCGGTGGCTGAAGCTGTTGGAGCGGGTCCTGGGGCGCAGCGCCCCACTCCTCCGCTCCTGCCTCTGCAGCTGCATTTCTGTCTTGTAGTTGTGGGCGATGCGGGACAGCACGCGGGCCTGCCCCAGGTTCGGAGCCACAGACTTGATGTCGTTCTCCTCCATCATGGCCAGCAGGTTCGGGGAGTCGAAGCCCTGCTGTAGCAGGGCAGCGAAGGTGCTCTCTGAGACGCCCTCTGCGCGCAGCAGTGCCACGAACTCGGGGTCGAAGCTCCTCTTCCCCTCCGGCCCGGGGAAGGTGGGAGGCACCGGCGGGTGGGAAGGGGTCGCCACCGCCGCCTCGTAGCTGTCATAGGGGCCCTTGGCRCTGGCACTCTCCCGGCCTGGCCCGTAGCCGCTGCCGGTGCTGCTGGTGGGGTCCACCACCAGGCAGGTGGGGGCGGCCTGCCTGCTCCCCGCCGGCTCGGGGAGCCGCTCCGCCCCATCACTGTAGGCCTGCCTGCCGGGGAAGGCGGGCGGCTCTGCCGTGTACCGTGGGCCGGGGGGCTCTGCACCGTACCGTGCCGGGGAGACGTCTCTGCCGCGCATCCGCTGCCCATCCAGGGCCAGCTTGGGGTCCCTGTAAAGGCGGGTGGCCTCCGGCGGGGCGGGCGGGCGCCCTGGGGCCTGGTCCCAGGACAGCCGGCTGCCGGGTGCCCCGTAGCTCGCCAGCGGCCTGCTCATCACGTGGTCACGGTAGCAGCGGGGGTCCTTGGGCGTCCTAGCCGCCAGGGAGGGGTCGCTGTAGTAATCCTGGGGTGGCAGGGAGCCCCGGCCCGCCATGGCTGCCTGCCGGTCGCAGTAGGTGAAGTCGGGGACGGAGCCCTTCCTGAGGGGCCCTGGGGTGAAGGTGGCATCCTGGTATGGGTACGCCTCTTGCTTCAGCTCCACGCCTCCCTGCAAGATGATATCGTTCACTCGCGGTGGCTCATACCAGCCGCCCTCGCCGCCGTAGGTCAGGGAGCTCCTCCGGCCCGGCGGCCTCTGGTACTCGAAGGCGTTCTCGTTCTCCCAGTTGCCTTCATACCAGCCGGCAGCATCCCAGCTCTGCGAGCGGCCGATGTTGGGGTGCTTGCTGGGGATGGGCATYGCCACGAGGCCACTTGCTCCCGCCGAAACGAAGAGGAGGCACCTTCCTTCTCAGCGCTTCTCCGGTGCACATCAAAACCAGACCGTGCTCCGCCTGAGCCCTCCCGGGACTTCAGAAACCACCAACTGGTGGTTTTACCTTTCAAAGTGTTGTCTGAATTATTAATTCTTTGAAACCTTAGCAGGCAAAGCTTGCAGCAGCTACTGACGCCCACTCTYGCTCCAGGTCGGCAGAGGGAGAGACCCTTCCCATGCAGTGCAGCCGCAGAAGAGGGCGGCCGCGCTCAGCCCAGATGCTTTATCCTCTGCCGCTGCGGACGGCGTGCGCACATGGACAACTGGCCCAGCAGTGTGTGGGGATTAGGAGCTAAATAAAACCGCTAAAGCCCTCGCTCCATGTGACATCATTTTAGCCCGATGAAATCTCCTGTGCCGACCCAGCCAGCAACCTCAATGCAATTTCTCCCCGGGGAATGATTTTTTTTTTTTTGCATGTTAGTTCTTTTAACATGCATTTCATCCGTTTCAGTTGTCTCCTTCCTCGTTAGCTCAGGGCTCCCGTCCGCACCAGCACCCACCAGGAATCGGCAGTGAGATAATGAAACGTGCGCGTATCCGCTCGTCCCCACACACGCGCATGTAAAAATAAAAAAGAAAGCTTCGGTGTCAACTCAATCTTAATCCACCCTGATGAAATGCTAATCCACTGCACACAGCTAAGGACAAATTAAATGGGAGCAAGCAGGCAGGCCTAAAAAAGGCCAATGCAAGATACTCAAGAATACAAGAGCGATTAGAAATTAGTTAGGTATCTGTTTAACACTTTATGAATATTGTAATTTGCTTTGGAAATTACATTTTTTGTTGTAGTTTCAAATTAGGCATACTAACTAGGCTCCAAAAGGATTCTTTACACTATTATCATAATACACAAATCCTTTCATCATCCTAGGACAGAAAATTGTGGAGGTGTAATCTGGAATGTATAATTTTAAGACCCTAGCAGGGGTCATGGAAAAGGAAGGGAGGATCAAAGGATATAAAGCCTGGTCTTACAAAGCAAAAATGAATAATAGACTTTTGCCTATTATCTCCGGCTTCCTTTGGAAAAACTACATGTTTATGAGATGGGAGAACACTGAGAAACATCAGACAAACTCAATTTGTATCTAGCGGTATTCAATATTCATATGGATTAAGCTTTTTTTACACTTAGAGTAGGCAAAAGGATTTAGATGGAATCACACCACAGAAAATTGTTATTTGGGAATGTAATAAAAATTTCCATATATAGTCACCGTTTTCAGAGGAGATATTCAAATGGCTCCCCAAAAACATGTATCTAAATTATCACATGCTGCTCATGCTCAAATATTCCTTTTCAAAGAAGAATAGGTCAACCGTTACTTATTTTGCTAACCGCTGCTAGTGAAGCAACATTTTCCTTTTTTAATTAAAAAAATTCAGACGGAAATGATTTTGCCTTTCTCTGCTGTGATCACAAATTTCTCCACCTCTAACATGCCCCTTCCAGGATGGACGCAGTAAAAGGAATAACAGTCACCTTCCCTGGTCTGTTTGCAAGACAGCTTGTGCATTTTTCCTGGCTAATCCACAATAAATGTTTAGTGCACTAGCCATCACATGATAGACTATTGTGCTATTACGATAGCTAAATCACTAATACAGTCTAATGCTTATACTTGTCTATCATACTAATACCTCTGGGCTGTATTTCTGACCCAAATACTGACAGGATCTTTGAGTAATCCCTAAATTTCTTTATTGCAGTAAATATTATAAATCCTCTTCAAACATTCTCTCCTCCAATTCCATCCTCAAGAACCACAATCTTTAAAATTATGTTGGATATTACACAGACATGCAAAACATGGGCCCCAAAAGATWATTTATGCAATTCTCAGAGAATATCTGATTGGCATCATATTGAATTAACTAACAAACTTAAGGCACATTGGAAAATTTCTTCTTTTGTGAGAGTCAAAATGGGAAGACACATTTGTGGCTTATAAATAAAGCAGAGAACATTTTAACAAACAAAAACATTTTATTACAACAACATTTTGCTAAAGAATAAAATGTATTCCCAACTGGAGACAGTGAGATCTGTGCCATTTGTTTGTTCTGAAGCAGCAGCAGAAAGCTACCAAAAATGTATATGAAAAAAATAATAAAATCCTGGTCTACAGATCAAGGGCATCTTCCACCATTGTCTTCAAAGAAGTCACTAATAAACATAGCCACCATGTTAAGCCCTGGTTGACAATGGAAAAAACACGCCATAGAGAAATTAAATTTCAAAAATGCTGATCTTGAACAACTGCAAGGGAAGTCAGAGGGGACCTTTGAGCATTTACTACCTCTGAAAAAAACAAAAGCTTTAATAAGCCCTCGGGTCGCATGACGGACACACACAAGAGACCTCGCCCAAATCAACAGATCTGTAACTGGTGGCTGCGCCCTGCCCAGCTCCAGTACACACATGGGCAACAGCAGGACCAGAAGACCCATCTCCAAACTCCCTTCAGCCCAACCGCAGGAGTAGCCGCATGCTTGGGCTCCAAAAACCACCCATGCGCTGTTGCACCAGCCTGCCCTTGCACAGGCACAACCTTGCAGCCCTCGGGCAGAAGGACGTGCTTTTCTCACACCCGCTTGGCAGGAGCCTGGAAACTTTAGACCTGCTGCTGGGAACACTCATCCATATGGATGATTTATCCCATACACACCGACCTCAATGGAACAAATTAACTATTCCTGTGCTCCAAGGTAAGCACAGGCAAGCGCTTGCAGGACCAGGGGCTGTAGGACTCGTACTTTTCCCTGCAGCCATGGGGCAGATGTCCTCTATGGAGGGCTCTGCTGGCCCCTCTTCTTGCTGACCAAGAGCTGCTGCCAGCCCTGCAGTTGGCAGGGAAGATGTGCCCAGGAGCCATGGAGCTGGGCAGCCTCCCATGCCACCATGGCAGCAAAGGAAATGCTGAACCCCCAGTGAATCAAGAAATGAATAAGAAATGATCGGAATGAAAAATTTATGGATGGGCAGCAAGGGTCTTTTCTTTTTCTTTTTTTTGGCACTCTTAAAAGCAGCACCTATACAAACCCGTAACTCCGTAGCTATTTTTGAATTCAGACCCAGGCAGCAGTGGCCAAGAGAGGACGCGGAGGCACCGGGGCACAACCCAACATAACTGATCTCATCTGTGCTTCTCAGGAGTGGAGGAGGCACCGGCACCCGCATTCCTGACATGAGGGGGAGACGAAGGACTGCGGGACAGGTGGAAAATTTATTCTCCCTTTATCTTTTAATTCTAGAGGTATTTGGGGGAAAAAACCACACACAAAAGCAAAAAAAAAAAAAAAAAAAAGCTAATCAAGAGATTAAATGCTCTGGTATTTCAGATCACATGAAAAATGCACAGTTTTGACTTAATACCCTGCGTTTCAGTTTAGTGTTGCTCTAATACGTGGTAAATTTTGCTATGATACAACAACTACGAAGAAGTCTGCTCTGGAAAAAAGGTAGTGACAGAGTAGATGAAAGGTGGGCCATCGTTTAAAGACCACTTTCAAAAATGGAGGGCATGAAATCTGGTTCTGGAAACAACTTGCAGTGGATATGAAACAAGTATCTTACACAGTGCCAGGAAGTGCAGTTTTCTTCCCGTGAGGAGAAAGCCTGGTTTCCACATAAAACCTGTGATAAGAAATCAGGATGCTAAAGCTGCAACACAACTGTGTAAACAACATTTTTTGGTGTCTGTAGCTGGGGGAGGTTGGATGTGAAATTTAATTCACATTGATTTAAAACATTTCATTTCAAATTTTGAAAGCAAGTTGCTGGAGAAATTACTCTGTGCAACAAAGTAGTACAGATTGGTTTTAGTTTTGCTTTTTATTATTGTAAAATACTTTTCAATTACAAGTTTAAATCTTGTTTCTATTGGAAAAAATGATTTTTAATGTAGCAAAATGTTGATGTTTTCTCCCAAATTCTTTCCTTCTGGGAGAGAGCAGAACTGAAACAATGCAGTGAATATGCCAAATGTAATTTCTGGCAAAAAAACTGTAAGGTGCATCTGTATTGGAAAGGCTATTTCTCTTTTAAAGGCAAAGGAATCCTACCCCCAGTAGTGAAAAATCCTCTGGAGAACAAATACATCTCGTGTTAATGGAGAGAGCAGGTATCAGGACACCCAGCCTTTACACTTCGCTCTGCTGCTGTCAGTGAGTAAATTGCTTAATTTCTTACTCGCAGATTCCCCTTCCATCAAGAGGGATATAGTAATATACACCTATCACATTCAGATGGTGTTAAGATTAATCAGTGTTTGTCATATGTTTTCAGGTGACAAGGTACAAAACTACCGGTAGGATAAATGCTTCTGCCCTCACTGCCTGGGCTTTCAAGGACCGTGCGTGATTGTGCCTAATGACCCCCAAAGCTCAGGAAGCCTTTTCTGAACATCGTCCTCCTACATTCAGCTTGCAGGATGCTGGGGAAGCAGAAATGGGCTGGTGCTAAACTATACTGTGGTATACTGTGGATGCTATGGAGAGGAAAAGGAATAGCATGCACCGTGAATAATGCACACACACACACACATGCGCACGCAAAAATTTAAAAAAAAAAAAAAAAATTTGGGAGAAGAAAAGCAGGAAGAAAATGTTCCAAATCCTTGGAAATTACTGCATTTGCTAAAATTTGGCTCTGCAAAAAATCTCTCTCACAGTGGCAGTAAGCACTCTGCCTAGATGGACTTTCTAACAGTCTCCTGAAATAAGAGGAGTACAAAGAGAAAATTAGCAGGATTGTGCCGGAATCATTCTCAATAATCAAAGGAACAGAACAGCATCTGAAAGCACTCAGCGCTTGAAGCCATGCCACATGCTTTTACTAATTTCCAAACCAAAAGCATAGATGCTTTGTAATTTCAACAAAACACTCTCAAATACCAACTTGGTGTGTTACAACAAAACACTCTTAAGATCAGCCGATTATTAAACAATCACTGCCTCATGTAACTCTGTATTTTGATGACTTTAAAGCAAAAACCAAAAGCTTACGTCCATTTGTAACTCAACCCCCCTGGCACTGGGATAGAAATGTGCCGTAACCGTTGGCTCACATGCATTACAAGTTACAGGAATGCACTAGCACACGCTGCCTCTAAATGTTACGCACAAACCGGAATCTGTAACTGGGTTCAATTGCCGTTCCCACTGGCTACATACAAATGGGCCCACGCATATGGAAAATAAAAAGGTCAATATCGTACCTAAATAAATGTGGAGGCACAGCAAAGGAGCCTACCTCCCGTGCCAAATAAAACAGACGTTTACTCTCAAAACTGATGACACAGTATTGCAGCGCCTTTCTGAGTAATTTCCCAAGAATCGCCCCAAACCCCACACGTCAACATGACGAGAGAGGATGCAAAGCCTCTTCCACTCACACCAGCTGGTGTCGTGCTGAGAAGGCGCACGGCGGCGTTTCACRTAGTGAAACTACAGTGACCTTTTACTTGATCACTGCAGACCTGACTGCTTGCCCCTCTACTGCTTTTCTGTGCCTATCTCTGCTCAGAAAGAGTTTGGTGTAGGAGGCAGGCGCCTTCCCACCCTCTGGGCCAGCCAGCACCACGTCTCACATCCCAACAACTCTCCGGCTGGAGGCATTTCACCTGTCTTCCATTGAAGGGTACCCTACCTCCAGTTACTTTGTATTTATCGCAGAATAAGGGTATGCACAGAAGCACCCTGATGAGCACGCGGTAACTTGTCACCTCATGTTATCCTGCTCCCCTGGCAAAGCCCCGGTTATTTGCTGTCCGGGATGAAAATCGATTTGCAGGTAACAAATGCAGGAAGCTAGCAATCATCTAAAATACACTCGCAGTTAAAAACAAGAACCCCAGCTGTAAAACACACTTTGAGCTACTGGAATGAGCCCTACAAGCTCTTGAAACTTCAAACAGAAACAATTTTGCCTTCAAGTATGGGGAGACTCCAATAAAAGTTAGCAGAAACAGCATTGCCACATTCCTGCATCAACAAAGGGATAATAAAAATATCAGATGTATCCCTACACCACAAAACTACACACTTTCAAGGACTACAAAATAAAAATCAATCTGGATGCTGAACGGCAGTCTAAAAGCCAGCAGACAAGGTTCATTGGGCACATCCCTCAACTATCTGCAAAGATCTAATCTACGAATGCTCTTAAAAATAATCCTCTAGAAATCACATCAAGCACCTTGTCTCCAAAACTGGGTATTAGACCTTGAGGTCAAATCTCATCATTTTTAATAAGAATTCAGGATCAAGATTAAATAGCACGTGTAATGAAAAGCATGGGAATTATATCTGTCCCAGAAAGCAGTAGAGAAATCCATTGTTAAATGAATATATATTGTAATTCTGAACTCTGCCATGCATGTCTGGGCTTTGCATAAAAAATCATTAATTACTAGATTGTAACATGGTCCTGAAGAGATAAACAGGCTGGGGTTCAGGGTGTCTCTCTGCCTTACTTCCCCTGATGATGCCAAGAGCTTGAAATACTTCCCTTGCAGACCCAACGCAGATCAAAAGCAAACCCAAAACAAAACAGGAGGAAATACTGTGTCAGCTAAAAAATATTTAGGCGTTGCTTTTTTAAAACATTGATATATTGTATTATTGTATTGCAATAATCAAATCAGAGTATCAAATGTGGAGGGATCACATCTGCAGGTATGTCTTACCGTGGTCCCTCACCATCCATGCGGAAGGCCACAGGGGATGACCCCGAGGCCGAAGCTGCCAGCCTCGCATCCCTTGCTTGAGTTCATTTGCTGATTCAGTCAAATACCTGTTATCATTAGCAGGCAGCGATACTATTTTCTCTCAAAAATGAGTGTCAATCTAGAACTATAGGCTATGTTGTGAACTGAAGCTGCTTATTAGTAAGTTTTGAGGTGCTAGATGGCAGCAGAGAGTGTTTTTTTAAAAAAATATTAAAAAGAATCTAAAAAAAGACAAAACAAATAATAGTGTTAAGCTAATGGACTATATAAAAGTGTCAGTAAGAAATGATCAATGTCGTTTAATTTTAAGGCAACAAAAATGCACAACCAACTCTAGAAAACTTGCTCTTTGAAGAAAGCTCTCAGATATAAAAGACATAATGAAAACCTTCACTGTTTTGGCACTTCGATCCATTACATCTGTTTGTGGATACCAAAAAATATAAAAGAAAAGTTGTGTAATGTGTTTCTCTGCAGCTTTATTTTAGTATAGCCAGATGTCCTACTCCTGTCAAAATATTTACTAGTAAATATTCAGTAGAATCAGAATCAAACCTACAGGTCTGGTCCGGATCCAAACATCATCAGTCCATGAAAGGTTCTAACTTAGGAATTAGATATGATTTTTTTCTGGTATTTTAAAGGAAAATCCATCCCGTTGTCATCTGTCCCCAAGGACTGATCACTTCCCATCACATTATTTGGAAGAGGTAAAGCAGCCAGCTTCCACCCCCCGGATGCTGGAGGCGGCTTCTGCAGCGCTCCCGAACTCAGGAATAGGCAACAGGGCTGCCCCGAGGCCGCTGCTCCAACAACCCCTTAACGTGGCTTCTCATTGCATATTCTGGGGATATTATCATTTTTCTGAGTAATCTTTAAATGCGGGGGAGGATTTAGAGAGAGTAAGGAGAAAAAACCCAGATATGATGACAACACGTTAATCCATAAACCAGTTAATTTAAATGGGAAATGTGGTAAGGATGAAAATGAAGTTGATGGTATTGAAGTCATCAGCTGTAATTGTTTCTTAATTAATGACATGAAGTTATTAAAGCGTGTTACATGGAACCTTGTCTTAAGGCTGGGGAAAATGGAAAAATACAAGGCAGAATTAAGAGTTAGACACGTATTAAGTTACCATAAATGTGGGCTTAAACGCAAGGAGAACACAACAGAAGTATTTTTTCCTGTTTCTGTGCATGTAGCACTCAAGTCTCAGTGAAAGGGGAGCTCTCCTTCTTGCAATAGCTTGAGTCACGTATCTATTACAAAAAAGTTGCATAGCAAATTAATGAAATTTTTGTCTGTAACCTTATCTAAACGTGTCTTACTCTTTACCGGATGCCTGGGGGATTTTGTCAGGCTGGCTTCATATCTGGCTCAAGTCCTACTTGTCATGCATATCCCCCTATGGCACGTCACAGGAGATAGACTGCATATAAGTGAATGTATAGAAAAAAAATCTACACAGAACTGGAAGAGTAGTTGAGCAGCCTATGCCTCCATGCTGTAAGGACAACAGCATACCTGTAGATAACGAGCTACACAGTACCTCCGTCACAAAGCAGAAGATGTCCACTTACAAATAGAGAGAGTTCTTGATTCAGCATAGCACGAGGGTTGAAAATCATGGAATAAGGTCAATAAGCTTAAATAATGTCTGTGAACCCACCGAGGTTGCTTAAACTTTCTTCATCCATAGGATTCTGTCCAATTTTTAAAAGATCTTAAAATTTCAACAAAACCTACTAATGACCAGTAATTCCCAAACCTGCTATGCCTCTATCAGTGAATGGGTAATTAAGAGCACTGCTGGATGGCATACTTTTCATTGCCCACATTGGTAAAACGAGGTGTAATCCAGCTTTCATATGAATTTGAAGTGATTTTTTGAAACCTCCATAAAGGCCAAAGAACTTCATATGGACTCTCAGAAGAGCAAAACAGTAGGAGCAGCCAGACAGATCTTCAGTTAGCATAAATCAGCACAGGGTGCAACAGCAGAGGATCTGACAAGCTAACTCTGCCTTTTCTCTAGGCAAAATGTGGTAAGCAACCCTTCCTTAAAAGCCTGATAGTTTATGTGCTCTGAGGTGGAAACTTAAAGTATAAAAAGCTTTATTGTGGGGGGGAAATCCTTGTACTGTGCTTTATATTCATGGAACAAAGAAACTCCAATCCACTAGAAAAAAAAAGGTCTATATTTATTCTAAATAAGTCACTTTTACTCAGGACAAGCAGTTTCTTCCACACTTGATATCATCTTTAACTCATTGTTTCTCATCAAATGACTAGTGGTGATAAGAATTTCCTGAGATAATAAGATTCTATTTCTAAGCAGTAAAAATAAGTATTATCAGATGCTACTTGGCATTCAAATTTGCAAGAATGGAAGAAAATTCCTCCACCCAAATATCAGACATACTCATTTTGGCCACTGTTAGGTTATACAAAGGAGCAAGAATTGGAGGCAGCCACTTTTCAGAGTTGCCCAGTCACTCCTGAGACCCTCAGACATGCAATGGTCTGGAATAGAGATGCTGAGCATTGAAACAATTAATTTTCTGGCATTACATGTACCACAATGTCTTATAACTGATTATTTCCTACACAATACCATGTTAACAAAACATTAAGGCCTGGAAAACGAGAGGATGCCAGAATTCAGGTTGCTTGTACAACTTCCATTTTGACTGCCTTGTAGTTTTTAAGTACATTTTCCCATCTGTTTCCACGAGCAAGGTTCCTCTATTTTTTAGCGCGAATGGACTGTAGCTGTTGAATGAGAACCTATTCCGTATTCTGCTGCTAGTGGTATCTGAGCCCAGACTTCAAGGACACACTGTTCAAATACTGCTGAAAAGCCAGAACCATTACAATTCTTCATGGGCACTTCTATTGAGGGTTGTTTGGTTGGTTTTTTTAACGATAAGATTTTAACGTTAAGGAAGCGTACCACAAGCAATAATTGACAGTGTGAATATTAAGACCACTTTTATGGATGAGAAACTGAAATAAAGAGCAGGTAAAAAGCTCCCCTGCCGTAGATCCAGGTTTGTATTTACCAGCGTACCTAGCATTACATAGTATATTTATTCAAATATTACTGGATACGGTTTGCATTGACTTCCATCACAGGTAGAAACGTGGAATACAGAATTTCTGCCCACCCTTAAAATGACTTAACCAGCCTCATGCAGCTACGGCTGAGATAACTTTGTTGAGGATGAAGCCATCCTTTCCTTCCCCAAATTCCCTCCCCCATTTCATAGACCCCTTCCCACCTTTGCAAAAAAATAAGCCAGCTTTAGGCTCCCACCAGTGCTATCACCCTTCTCCCACCTCCTACGCTCCCCGCTCCACTCACATCGTGCTCCTCAGCACCCTCCCTGCATCCTGCTGGACATTCAGCAAGAAACCCAGACCACTAACCCAGCAGAAAATTCTCTGGATTTTTGGTTGTTGGATTGTTTGTGGATGGTTCAGCAACTGCAGCTGGGAGGGTTCCCCAGCTCAGTAATACAGAGCGATGACCAGACACATGCATGGATGTGCAGCACTAGGGCCACGTTGTCTCCCGACTGCTGCAGGACGCGTGGATTTTGCTCCGAGCAGCAGCTGCTGATGTCAGCTCCTTTTCAGATCATATGTACTTTGTTTTAACCATCAGGTGCCCTATGCTGTGAACTCTTCAGAGCAGACACCCTCCTTAATGAGGGCTTGGTCAAAATCCAGCAAACAGCAGACACCACTGCAAACAAACAAATAACGAGCAATCAACCGAACTGGCTGCTGGAGGAACAAAGGCATTTCCTAGTTCATCTTGAGTTTCCTGCTTCAGCCTGAAAACGCAAGTACGTCACTCAAGTGCTCCTGTTCCTTTTCCTTTGAATGGCCACAAAATCAATGGGGAAACATGAGAATGGAGAGAAAACCACCATCCCAACTGGCCAGTGTATCATGGGAAGGTGCTTATTCAAGCTTTTCAAGACTAACTATAGCGTCAAAGGATATCCAAGAGCCATCAGTATCCATGACCGTGCCCCACTCCCACTAATAAAGGAGGGGATGTGGAGGGCCAAGGACACACATAGATACTATAGTGACTGGAAGGTAAATACTCAAGGAATTCCTAAAGGAAATATGAATTATGGGTAGCACCAGAGAAGCCTCATCCAAAGAGGACACTAGGGTGCCACTCAGAATATAAGTCAATAAGTCAAAAAGCCGAGAGACTCATGCATTAAGCACTGAAAAGTATTATGTGACTGTGCTGGCATTTATCGGCCATTAGACATATCAAAGGACCTGAAAGAAAACAAAGAATATGAATGGCTTGTTTGGCACCGCAAACAGTTCTGCTATTTTGCAAAGTACAGACGGCTTTGGTGGCGCAAACTGACACGTAAGGACATGATTTCCTACTGGATAATGACAAATCCCAAAGCAAAAACTCTTATCAGAAAATTTCTGGGCTCACTTGGCTGTGCAATTATTTTTTCTCTTTGCTTCTTGTTCATCTCAGGGCTGCCACTTTCAGGGCATGTGTTGAAAGCTTAACTGACTCATAAATGTCAGTGCAAACTTTAACCTATAAAGCCAGGCATTAAAATTTCATGGCACTGGTGTTGAAGGCAGCAGGGTAGCGCAGTTGCAATGGTATGGAGAAGAGGCAGCACATGGGAYCATCAGAGAGGAATTCAGTGGGGTTGGGAAACCTGTGTTTTACACATTGCCATCCTGTATCCTGGATGTGCCACCACTACTGCTGTGTCCCCATTACGTTTCTACATTTCACGAGGAAACGACAACGCAACCTTGCACACTGCCATAGCAGCTTCTCCTCTGGCTTCCCAGCTGTTCCCGAAAACACTGCCAGCAACTGTGGAGGGCTGCTCCTTGCTCCCTGTCTAGCTCCCGGTATTATTTAATATTTTTTTAACCATAAAAGAAGCACAGGATAAAGAACAGCTGAGCAAGCAGCAGGCTGGGCAGCAGAAGTGATGCTTCAAGTTATTTCCTTGCATGGGAATGCCTCATGTGAGCAGCGGAGCCCTGCGGGAATGATGGATGCCACGCACCAGGAGTGCTGCGGTCTTCTGAGCTAGTGGTTTCTTGGAGGCACTGCCGAACACCTTGTTCTGCCACAGGTAGCACAGAAAAAATTACACCTAATCTCTCTCTCTTGTTGTTTCCTAAATGAAAGGCAGGTGAGCTTCTGCCCTGAGGGTTATTCCTGCTGATGGTTTGAAATCGCTGCTGTGAGTCGCACACTGCAACAAGCCACCTTGACCAGGGCGCTGCGCAGCCAGAGACACAACTGTCTGTGGCCGGATTCTGCGGCTGAACCTTCCCTTCAGCAAAACAGCAAGGAAAACAGCATATCAGCAATATTGCACATCTTGCCTACATTCTGTCATCTTAACAGGGCCTGCCACAGTTTCTCCTCGACCTGGAGTTTCACTCACTTTCTGCTGCCCAGAGGGAGGCAGAGGAGGCTGGGAGCATTGAGGAAGAGCAGGAGGAAACTGCCAGGCTTACAAGACAGGGAGAAATTAACACACATACCTGTAGGCTCAGGCAACTGGAGACCGTCATAACAAATTAAAATCAGGGCAGTCATGAAGGGTAGAAGGGTAACCTTATTTCTTGCAGCACCTAAGTTTGAGGGCCAGTTGTCTGAGCTCCTGCTCTCACCTTCCTCGCGCAGGCTCTGTCCTGCCTCCTTGCTCTGACTTACTCTGCGCTCATCTTCACCTAGCCCTGCTGCTCCCCCTTTGCAGGCCTGCGCTCTGGCAGAGGTCCCCACCTCGCACCCGCCACCCCTGTGCCCAGGGGAGYGTTACAGAGCACATGACACGACCTTCAGGTGTGTTAGCTGCACCCACTTCATTTCTTTCAAAGGCTGAGAAATTGCCCCAAATTTGGGAACAATAACAGGCACACTCCTGACACCACAGCAACTCTGCTGCAAAATTCAGACCCTTTTTATCCAAAACAGAGCAGGCAGGTACCACGGCTGCAGGATTGTGGCTCTGCTTTGTTTCAAACACAGCAAAAACAACATCCCTCTCCGTCTCCCACTCAGACATGGCTCCACAATTTTTGCTGGAACTTTTTTTTTTTTAAATTCACCCCGAGGTAAAAACTCATCATGGAATGGAAAATTTCAGCTCAAACAAATTTAAAAATGTGGCAAAATCACACGCTAATGGGAACAGGATCTGAACTAGGGGGTGCTGGACAAGTCTAACTAAACACAGCACCAGCAGCTCCACCTCTAAAGCATATTTTGACCCACTACGTAATTAGACACAATTCCACAAACAGGAATTATGTAAACCACTCTGCATATATTATTTTCAATAGCCGCAGCCATTCACTGGATACATCTTTCCACCCACATGGATCCAATTACAGAATCGGCACCCAAACTCTCTGGGACAACCAGAAAAGAAAGAAATGGGTAAGCCAAAATCACTGCGAGCACACTCTGACTTAGCTTCATTCGGATGGGCATCACAAACCCGCCTAATTCTTAACAGACTGCTCTAAATGTCTTTATAAAATTTCTTTATCCCCTCAAGTCTGCACCCTTTATCCCACCCGTATTTTTCTACAGAGCAAAATCTGTTACCTGGTGCAAACAGCTCGCCTCTTCAAAACAGCCTGCTCAGAGGAAAAAGTAACACTGTCATACAAAGATGTCATAACTATGTATTAAAAAAAAGAGGAACTGGTCAAGCTGAGTTATGCAATGAGACTGAACTGCTTCTCTTCCTGGAAGACTCATAAACCTGCCCATAAAGGCTATGAACCGGCGTTTTCAATGATACCACCCTCTTGTATGGCTTGGATTATTTTCCCATGCCAGATGCACGTTTAACAGAGTAATACAAACGCTGCAGCTTCTTAATATACTCTTTTAATACTGTGGCAGTTTGTAAGCTATTTCCCTCAACATGTGACTAGTTATGTTTTTAGTAAGCCCATATGAAGAAGAATCCTTCAGTGGCAGTTCGTACAGTACAATGAAGAATTGAAGCGTTAAGTATTATCATTTGGCAGTATGGATAGTGATTACAACACGAAGCCTGAGGATATTTCACCTCCAGACCTGCCACCATCCTGCTGCGTGGAATAAAGTGTGTTCCTAGCAAACTCTCCAAGGGTTTGTGTTGTGAATAGTAAAAGGGATGGTACAGTATACGCAACTTATAAAAAAGCACAGAAATCCACCTACATACTACAAAACAATCAGCTTTTCAACAAGTAAATATAGCTTTGTATCCTGTCCACCTGTTTAAAGAGAAAAGCTGCACAAGTGCTTCCACAGAACAGGAACTCGTTAAAAGCAACTTCTTTGGACCGCATTGCACTTGGCTTGAGGGAGCGGTAGAGATTCTTCTCACTGAACACCATTCTGTTAGCAAAGACTCCTCTCATCAGTCTGCTGAAGTAGTTCCCTAATTTCTCATCATCTTTCATCAATTATTCCATATGCCTTTCAAGACAAAACCATGGGAAATGCCCATTTTTTTCAAAGTGTGTTTTCACAGCAGCTGGAATGGCCCCTCTTCAGTGCTTTACTATGCTATAATCCAAGATTAGGAGCCTGTAATAAAAAATAGCCATCAGAGATGCCAGTATAGTATACTGCTGGCCTACGAGTCTAGTATTTTGGAAAATCCTAAGCTTTTTGCATCTTTCAAGATAATTTTTACAATGTTCTTACACTCAGTCCTAATCTGTTGCTTATAAATACAACACAACAGTGTCTTACAACGGTGAATCCCATCATTTCAATCAAATCACAAAACAAGTGGCAAATGACAAAGTATACTTTAAAAAGTTATGTCTTCTGCACATTTACAGATTAGAAAAGAATATCTTTTGACCGAGAAAGAAGAAAAAAGCTCATATATCAGAGGAAAATAATCTAAACTTCAATCACATCTAAAGCTCCGTTAGCAGGTTTGTCGTACAATCCTTTTGAATTTCTTGTACACTCAGCAACTAGATCTGATAGTAAACATCAAACCAGGAAGGCAGCTTTTGAAAATCCAGACTCAGCTGGTACAACTCTTTTAAGTCAAGTTCAAAGTACATTTTGAAGATGAGATAGTGTACTACACCTGAGTGTTTATGACATTCAGTAGGAGAAATATGCAGCTCCACACTGCAGTGTACCCTGGATACTCCTTCCTAACTCACCTTCTCTGCTTTGCCTCCCCCCTCCGAAATTAACAGAGCAAAATTAATAGAGCCAAGTAACTCACGACAAGTTTAAAGCAACAGCAAGGGAGTTTTACTTCAACATCCTAAAGTAAGCAATATACAACACAAAAAAAATCAAGGCAAAAACCACCCTGTCCTGCTGATCAACATTTTACACTCACTAGTAACTCCACAAAGCCCCACACTTTTTGCTTGAACGGAGGCAGTACAACTCCCCTGTGAGCTCTGCGCTTTCATCCACGAGCAAAGCGTATTTCACCTTGTTGGCATTCAAGTAATACTCCAAATTGTTACCCTGCACGCCACTATCCATCTCCTTAAGAGCAGATAAACACTGGAACTGTTTAAGAGATACAATTTAAGATATTCTTCCTAAAATAACAGCTTTTGTTGCTGATGGTAAAACTTTCACGAGTGTCGGTTTGCATAAGAGAATTATCAGAGTGTACACCAAAAAAGTCAGAGCTTGCTTGCCATCACTTGATTTCTATCATAAGCAACTCACACTATGTGAGCTACAATAGGAAGTGTTACCTACAGACTTTTTCTACTGGAAAACTGAATAAACAGAAGGTAAAAGTCACCTGTGCTGTGACACTGTAAGATACTATTAATAAAGAACGATTTTCAGCAAATCTGCCCTATCACCACACACCAATGAAAGAAAAGCTGTTCTAACAATTTTCCCAAAACCGTAAGAAATACTCCAACAACGACTTTTAAATTTTCCATAGGATGATAGTCAATATTATGGGAGACCACCCACTTTCACGCCCCCTGAGTGAAGAATCAACTCTGAGACAGCCGAATTTCTGCCTTTCTCTGAGAAGCAAGCCAAAACCTGAACCGGGGAAGGATGGGAGCGGCTGCATGGAAGCAGAAGATGCTGAGCTTTATCCATATGCCTTGCACGGCACTCTTCCAGCCCTGCAGCCAGCCCAAGGACAGCAGTGGTAGGGGCTCATGTCTGAAGCCCTGGACGCTGGAACTGGCACTGCTTGGAGCGGGAAGGGAGGGAAGAGTTGCAGCACCACCCGCTGTGTCACGGTGCTTTCTCCGGCCAGAGGAGACCTCCAGAAAGCAGCACACTTAACAGAGCACAACCCTTTTCTAAAGACAGTATAAATTTAAGCTATGTTTCAAATTGGGACTGACTAGATCATTTCAGTAGGAATTAGGATAAAAGGAGAAGACCTGGCAATTAAACAAAAATCCTGCTCACAGGACTACAGATGACTTTCAAATGAGTAACCAGTACAGCCCTTGCCAATGTTTCAACATCGGTATGACTGTATTTTGAGCCAACACAGAGGACAGGGGATCTAGTCCTGGATCTGGATCTCTTTATGTTTAAGTGCTGTAAAAAACAAGGAAAAATTAGATATTCTACCTTAACCATCTGTCAGCTTTTATAGAAAAACTGGAGCACACTCTTACCTTCACAAATTCTGTCCAGTCGCTGCCGCTTGACTTTGTGTTTATCCACAAGTGCCATTCTTGACGGTATTTTGTAACTTTCTGATTCAAAAAGCAAAGCAGTCCCCCAGGAGCTTAGGAAAATTCACAGGAATCGGCGTGCATACCGCCACTGTCGTTTTCCTGCAGAGAAACGAAAGGATTCATTAGGATTTCCAGCACACCAGGTGAGTCCTGCCCATCCCCAACAGTAGAGCAGGTTTCTAGAAGGACAGCTGCGAGTTTAGCGCTTCCAACCCCAACATCCCACTGGTCACACATCTTAGACTGTAAATCAAGCTTACAGCCCCTTTTTATCTTCCCTGCGATCAGAAAAAACAGCATTGCACACAAGAGCTGCCGAAGCGCTGTATGGCCTTCCCAGTTTTATTTCTGTCTTAAAAATCTATTCCTAGCAGATAAAATCCATTAAGCTATTTTGTAGGCTCACAGACGCTGAAAGGTTATTAGGGAGTATATAGAAAAGGGAAAGTAGCTTTTGCTTTTCCAGTACTTTCACACACATGCACACACACAAACCGCTATCATGTCTTATTTAAGCCTTGCCCTGTAAAAGTCATCAGTGGACCTTGAATTTGCAACTAGACCTTGATACATATTCCAGCTGTCACCGTAGCCTGTCCTTACCTTCATACTTGAAAGGCTAACATTAAAATTTGGGTGCCAGAGCTGTCGTTTCTAGCACGCACACTTTTAAATGCTGATGAAATAAAGCAATCCATAAAGTGGTTGTGTGTGGCTGATTTGTAAGAAATGCTCTACAAAGAGACAACAGCTGCAGGCTTTTCTGCATTTTGGTGACACAAAGGAAGACCCTAAATGGATCCTCTCAGGTCTGATGCTTTTGTTCCTACAGAGAGCCAAAGGTTCGTTTAATCCCTGAATGCTCCGACCTGAGCTCAGGCTGCAGACCCTGAACGTGCCATTGTGGCACTTTTACCCAACAGCTTTGCTGCAAAATCCAGGTATGAGCTTTTCAAAGCAAGTTCCACAACAGTATTCATGAATCAAGATGTACAAAAAGAGACCTCATGCTGACAACTGAATTCAAACAATTCAACACTACACGCACTAATTTTTTACCAAGTTATGCTATACTACCAGTGATTTGATATCCTCTTTTATACTTTAAGATGAAGACAGATGACCCTGATACAAGCTACAAAACCTCCAGGTAGCATCCTGCTCAAGAGGCTCCTGTCCCCCCCCCAGCCATCCACCACCCTTTTAAGCTTACTTAAAGGCGCCAGAAGAGCAGAATTAGTGGAAAGCTGTGATTTCCAGAAACAAAGCAAAACACCACCACGTTTTTGGAGGCCTTGCAAGGAGAGAAGGGGAAGAGGGAGACAGGCACGAGTGCAAGCACAGCAAGAAATCCTCTCCTGAGTGGCCATCTGTATCGCGCTGCAAAGTCTCAACCACTCAGCATACAAAGTACTAGAAAGGGTTAAAAACCAAATAAATTCTGAAGAGCCAGTAATAATCACAAACTCGGTATCACTGGGTCAAATTCACGCCGAAACAACAAAACCAGCTCCTCTGTGGCAGGTGAATTTTCACACTGCATTATTTGCAAACAAAATTTTCACGACAAACTAAAAAAACGCTGAGTTCACGTAATATAGGACACATGAGAAGAAGACACCGCGAACCAGGAAAATCCAGGCTGATGTCCAAAAGTTGACGTTGGGCGATGTCTGTAACCTCGACTTCTGCTTCCCCTTCTACTGTTGAGCAGCGACAGCAACACTTAACCCATCCTCTTGAAACACTTCAGGTTCTTCATATTCACATAGTCCAGTCAGGCGTTTCTACCTTGCATTTTATTCCTCTGCAACAGCCTATGGCTCTCCTAAAACCACACCAGTGAAGCAATAAATTCCCAGAAAACACAGTTAACAAACGCAATAGGCGAGGCTGAGCATGCGAAGGGTAAAGGCTCTAACAAAGCCGCTGCATACCGAGATGACAATTTCATGGAGATTATTGTTATTATTATAAATGGTTATCAATTATGCATCACATTGATAGTTAATTTATAAAAGGAAAAGGGTTGTGTTGGTACAACTGAATTCTGACTAAGGGAAGATAGGCGATTTCCTGGTAGTTAATGGCCAATTTCCCAGCAGCGCAACTGCAGCATAATCTCTGAGATTTATAGCAATAATTAATTGATTTTTTTTAAACATAGGGATGCTAAAGAGCACGATTCCCACTCACATTAATAATTAATGCAACATTCTAAAAGAAGCAGAAAACTTCCACTCCAGAGGCAGAAGCTTGCTACAGTCAAAATATTTCTTACAACAAAAATTAAACTGTTAGTGTAGCTAAAGCCAGAGTAGCTAACAGCATTTCCATGATCAACATTTAAAAATATACACATGAATTTTTACCTCTATTACATCCCACTCCACTTTCAGGGAGAAACACCAGGTTATAAAAAAGTCATGTCAGGAGAGAAAAAGTTAGCATTTTGTTCTGAAAATGCTCAAATGATTCATTACGTTAGGGCTGCAACTCTTTTCCCCTTTTTCCCCAAACAAAATCAATATGCAAAGTGTATTTAATTTTGACAGAGTGCATTTTCTGATGGACAAATGCTTCCATTAAAGTTCTTTTCTCCTGCCATCTCAATTCCCTGCATTACTCCCTGGAGGAAAACTTTCTACAAAAGAAACTAATGAGAAATTACTGCTCATATTATCAGAATCCCGCACAGCTTAATGTAATGCCCATGAATGAACTCCTTCCTAATGATGTTAACTATTCCATCTTTGTTTGACAGGTGTCCATGATGGTATCAACCAGCAATAAAAGCCCAACTCAGAAGACTTATTAAAAATGTGGCAGGAGCTGCCGAGCAGGATTTGGCAGGGATGGATAAAATGGAGAAAAGCAGATGTGCAGGGCACAGAAACAAGCAGATATTCCCCAGTCTT
Source organism: Phoebastria nigripes (assembly GCA_035582835.1). NCBI lineage: Eukaryota > Metazoa > Chordata > Aves > Procellariiformes > Diomedeidae > Phoebastria > Phoebastria nigripes. The sequence continues at coordinate 1,863,632 of JAYKAV010003166.1, read as the reverse complement.
CGTATGAAGCTGTAATTAAGAAAGCAGTTCTTCCATTTGTGGGATGGAGGACGCAATTAGTTGCGCACCCAACTTCAATCTTTCCTCAATGATTTCTACATCCAACCCAATCTCAAAACAATCGCAAGGCTAAATGTCCCTCACAATGAAATAAATACAATCAGGCTAGGCAGAACAGAAATCATGGTCAGCAATTAAAATACAAGAAAACCTCATTGTATAAGAAAATTTGAGAGAAAGAGGTGCATGCACAAAAATTGCATTTCATCTTCAGCAAGATTAGGAAACAAGTGAAGTGATTTACATACAGTAATTGCATGGCCGTGTTAGCCTCCAACAGTGTCTTTCAAAATGTAAATTTTCTTGAAAACCCTCGGACACGATGATAGCCCAGCAGTTATTGATTTATTTAAAAGAAGGAACGTACTTAAATACAGTGTTTTAGGAAAAAACCAATCCTGACGTAACACATTTAAATAGCTTCTTAATACTGCCCATTAAATACCACAATCCACGAGCCAGAAAATGAGAGCAGAGAAAGATGTATTAGGGCTTATTTTTCCTGCTTTCAATGGAAAACAAAAAGAAACAAAAGGTGATTTTCCAAATTAAAATGCACTGTTAGACAAAAATAAGAGAAAGGTGACTTTACGAAGAATGTGTTGTCTTCTAAGCTCTCTCTCAACTAGCACTGTTTTATCATCTTTTCACAGCACACGTAGGTAGCACAGTGCCACAAACATGGGCAACATCTTTCTATTTTAGAGCATCCACAGCAGGCATCACCATCAAACCACGGCGGCACCCAGCAGGTGACTAAGAGCCACTGCTCTGTACAAAACCATGTCTCACACGTTCCCTCTCTGCGCACAGCCCCGGGAAACCGGAATGGTGTTCCCTACACCCTGTTGCGAGACGAGCCGAAGCCGATGCAAGCGCACAGCTCCACTGCGGCGCCGCAGGCTTTGGTAAGCATCATGAAACTGCACCTGTGAGTCCTGCCCAAAACGCAGCTCATCGGCTAGGATGCAATAAAACTGCGATTGCTGCCTTTCGAGGTGTGAATGAACAAGTGGTACGAACGCACCACTTCTGCCAATGAATACACGGTGGCAGGTTAAGTGGGATTCCTCTTTAACTTCAAATACAAGCATCTTTCTAAACAATCAAAAAAAGCACACACACACTCCCAGACCCTTAGTAGAGTCAGAAACCTGTTGCTCACAATTTCCGACTACATTTTCTACCCTCTACGAAATATGGCATGAACAAAATTGAGATTCCCTACCACAGAAAACTCCTAGCTCCATGAACTGCAAAAGCTCCCATTTCCAAACAGCAAAGGAAAATTTCCATCCTTCCTCACATCTAAACTGGGTTTCCATATATACAACTCCTTACTTAAAACAAGGGAAAATCCAGTCCAAATGGTTTGATGATACCGTCAGACATTTCCTAGGCTCTCGGGAAAGGAGAGGTTCCTGGAGAAAGTTTTGTACTTGTGATTACTGCAGGACATCAGAGTTCTCAGCTGGAAGCAGACCAGGGTGCCCGAGTGGTCCGTAATCGTGAAGTTAGTATCTGCTGATGCCAAGGCAACTCTCCCCGCAGCCTCCTTTGTATTAAGGTCCAGTTTTCCAAAGCTCGATCGCACTTGAATTGAGATTTCAATGCAAGAACAGCCCTAAGAGCTGTGAACTGTTTAAGCCTTGCGTTAGCATCACCRGGTGTTAACCATTCTGAACTAGCTGGCCATTTCCACAGCTGATCATTTCAGTTGTCGGCAGCTGCCGTGGGGAAGGCAGGAGGGGCTGAGAAGTGGAGTTCGGCGCAAGAAAGGAAACACGGAGAAAAGAAAGAAGGAGACACACAGAGATAATGACAGGGGAGGGAAGCGGACAAAGGAGACGGTACAATGCAGGAGGAATCCTTTGCGAACACTGTGTCATCCTTCTGCCCTATGCCGGCGGCACATCCTTAAGTGGGATGCCCTGCTCAGCCCCCATCATCTTCTCTTCTCTCTAAAGCCCTCGCACAACCGCAGGGGAGGAGGGAAGCACATGGAAGGGAAGGGACAGACAACACGATCCTTTCTGAGATCCTTTTTTTTGGATGTTTTCTTTTAAACAACAGTAAAACAACATGGGGAACTCAGAGTATCAAGACACCATTAAGCCCGATAGCCCAGCATGAACCAAAAATGGATTAAACATTTATACGGGTAGTGAGAACAAACATAGATTTTCATTAGCCAAAATAAAAAATAGGGTAATTTTTTTTTTTTAAATGCCTGAGGGATGTAACCCTCACATTTGGGAAGAGGAATCACACAGTTTCTGTATGGCCAGGGTTCAGACTTCTCCTGCTCCATTAAATACTCTCAGCCATTGCACGGGAAATAGGATGCTGGGGAAAAAAAAAAGGCTTTTTCCCAATTTCTGGAAGAACTACCTTGGCTGAAAACCTCAGTGCCAGGCTCCCAACAGTCTGCATGCCCCCCACGGACCCTCAGCACCCTCAAAACAGTGAGGGCAGGACCCTTGCTACAAAACCATTGTTAATTAGATTTAATGCTTTTACTAGTTATTAGCATGATTTTGCTGCCGCAGAGCATTCAGCGATGTTTTGCATTAAGGCCCCTCCGTGGGAATGACTGGATGATGCTGTGGGTAGCAATAAGCATTTTTTGTCTAGGTGACTCGCTTGTTTTCTGCCCAGAAACTTAACGAGCAAAGTCTTGCCCCTCCACTGCCTACCTGGTGCCTTCCCCCGAAAACTGTTGGGGATAGTGCGCTCACTGGGTGCCGCAGCCTGGCAGAGAAAGCAGTAACACAGCAGGTTAAACATGCTTCACGGAGAGCTGGCACTCCCACGTTAGCACCTGCTGATGGCAAATAAAGAGCTCTTCTGCTCCTCACCATACAGAAAAGGAGAATAACATGCTGTAGGAGTCTTGCGCTGAAGAACTGGTAACAATTTTGAGGAACTTGCTATTATATGAGTGAACAAAATGTACCATAACGGCATATGAGCCTGCACATCTGTTGCTAAATTAAACACGCTACATAATGATGCAGACCACATCTTAAAACGTTATGCAACACGATACAGACTGTGCTAAAATAATAAGGCTTCAAAGATGACAGAGGGCCTGATCCTGCATTCCTTTCAGCCCTTGAAAGTCACGTCGAGTATCCCTCATCAATTCGACTTCATCAAAGCTACTTGTTGACTCAGTAAAAGAAGAATCACAATTATATATATGCCCCTCAAAGGAAAAAACAGACATACGGGTTTGTAGCATTTTCCTTCCTCTCCATCTTAATGATGCATAAAGCATGAGAGAGGTTTTTGTTTGGATCYGTATTTTTTTAAAAAGTTTCTTTAAGAATCGTATTTCAGGTTACAAACTGTGCTCCAGATTGGGTTCTCGGTAGCCAGAAAGATGTTATGAAGACCTACTGAAATCACAATATTCAAGTTGCCACAATAGCCATGGTACAAAAGAGAGGGGAGTGAAATACCTATTTTATTTTTCAACTTTTTTTTCCCAACATTAGTGACTAGTTCTTGGCTTTGAGAAAAGAAGATCCAGGTATGCTCCCTTGTCAGGTAGTAACAGCCCTCTGCAGATCCTCTGTGAGTTTTCAAGTAAAACTAGGAAATACTAGAACTGGCACTCCTTTCATTCCTAAAGCTAAAATACAAACAAGCAACCCAAACAGACAGCAAGAAAATTGCTTTAAAGAAAATAACTGTCATCTCTCTTTCTGGCATCAGAAGTGAAGCTGGTCGATGCTCTGCTTACTCTGCACCGACAGCCTTCAGGGGCCTGGTGGTGGGCAAAACAATAACCAGGAGCTGAACCCAAATTATCCACTTAGCTTCGAGAGAGCCTAATCCATCTGCTAATTAATCATGGGCTTCCTTCAGCCTCTCTTATCTTGTTTTTCTAAGTATCTGATGCTGATAACGCGCACACTGATATTGCTACAGCACATAACTGGCTGGGAAACTACCCTTAACTTTTCAAATAAAACAAGGGGAAATGATACATAAATAATCTTACAGTCTCTAAAGGTCCCTGCCATACTGAAAAATAAAATCTCATTCTACATTTGACCAGAATTCTTTAAATTACTTGTTATTTATTTTCACTAAATCGCAAAGACTAATGCTGGAGCGAGGTGAACCTTCGCTGTTTGCACATCTGGATAACCAAAAGCTCTCCTCTACTCAAGCCGTTATTTGCTCCTGTACCAAAATCAGCACAGCCAAATTAGAAACCCTGAGAAAAATGACTATTTGCTGGTTTGTCGGATGAGCTATGCAGTTACTTGACCATTAGAGGGCATTTTATACTGCAGAGTGAAGCGCCGGCACACAGCTTGTGAACAGCATCACTAACCCCCATCTGGAGCTGCTGGAGAACAGTTTCTGTCTACTCTCATTTAGTAATTGCCACTTTTCAACCTTTCCATATGCTGTATATAGATGAGCAAGCAAGAGCAAGGACAAGAGAAAAATAAGATCAAATAGCTATGAAAAATAGTCCCGGTTAAATAAACACTTCGGTGTGCAGCTATTGCCGGTTCCAAGGTTTGGTTTTGTTCAGTTCACTTCTTCCCCTCGCTAATGCCAACACAGCAAACTTCATCCTTTTTACTCCCACAAACAGCAGTTTATGTTTTAAGTTTTGAAAATGATTAACCGAGAAAAACTGTAATTGTGCCATGGCACCACTACCTGTCTCCAGAGCTGTAGGGGAGAGCTCATCCGTCTCCGGAGCTAAACAAAGGCAAATCCAGCTTCCTCACTGCGAAGAGGCAGGACATGGCCACTTACCTTCAGATGTCTCCTTCTAGTTACTACTGCTAAATGTGAACTTTAAACCGTTTTCAGCTTCTGCTGGCTAGGAAACCACACAAAGCCACCCACTTCCCTGCTTCGGTGGTTTTCCTCTCTCCATCTAAATACAAATCAAATTAGGAAAGAGACAGATATCTCGCTATGTATCTCCAAATATACGTATGTTTGTAATCAGGGTGGCCAAACTTCCTGAGTACGAGCTGCATACCAAAATCTTCATGTGGCCAAGAGCCACATCCTCCCAACCTCCATACCCCGCTCCCACCACACATGCCCCCCGTGCTCCCCTGTAAAGCCTTGCGTTTCTCCCGTCCCCACGACTCTTTGCCGCCGACCCGCCAAGCCCACTTCCCTCGCTGGTCTCCGTCTGAAAGTGCGGGGCTGGCAGAGGCAGTGGCCGCGTTTTGCGGCACACTACAGCAGCACCCAGTGCTCCTGCCTTGCAGGATTTGATTAAACATCTGTATGTAGTAAATACTGCCACAATACTCACAACTTACTCCGGAATTCCTCCTTAACAGACAGTTCAAAACAGCAAGCGCAGCAATAGCAAGACTACCAAAAGGACCCTGGATATCAACGCTTTCCTTTGGGTGCCCATGCTAGAAGACCAACACTAAAACCAAGACCACCTGTCTTTGCAACTCTTGCAAGTCCTTGGCTCTGTATCGCTCCTAAATAAAAGAAATAATAAAAGAAGCAACTAGATCAGTGCATCCTTACAAGCAAACACAKGGGATACTCGGGGAGCACAGTGCTTCCTTCCTCTGCGCCATCTCCGCCTGGCAGTCTGTCCACGAAGGCACCCACCTMGTACCCTAAGTTGTAAGCAGGTGCTGCTGCATCAGCAGGTTGACGTAGGACAGGAACATGATGGCACCCTCATCCCTGCCAGCACAGCCCACCTACAGACCTACAGCTGAAGTGTCTCCAAGTCTGGAATACTACCCTTCACTGGTCATTTATTAATTCTTCCATAATCAGAATCAGACAATTAAATCTTACATGAAGACCCAAGTGGCTCCAGCGAAGAGCAGCAACACAGGACATTCTCCTCGGGCCCTGTCCCGCAGTGACCAAACACTACTGCAGGACAATGGCTACATATCGTGGAAGGTACCTTGGTGGCCTCAGCCCAGTTCCTTAGGGGACGCATGCCCATATCCCAGGGAAGATCACAGCGATGCACACCAGCCCACACCTTCATGGCTCAATTGAGGGCCAGAGGAGGAACCGTAAGCACTGCCTGGCAGGAGACTCCACCACTCACTCAGGATGGACCTAGCTCACCTGAAGAGCAGAGGTGAAGCCCTTCATGCGTCAGCTGCACCATGGTCCAGCAGACCAGGAGACTCAGCCCCCCACTAGCACACTAAATTCCCCCATAAGGAACAAACTCCATGTGTTTCTCATTATATCACACATATCTCAAGCTTTTTTTCTGTCAAATCTCCCACAGCCTGTCCTGGGAGCTCTGCCTGCAAAAAGGAGTAGTGACACTTCTATCTCCAGGAAACCTTTGGAGTTATAATTTGCCCTTACCTTAGTGCTTATATTTACAAGCCACTCTTACATAAAAAGTCCTCATCTGCATTGACTTATTTAGCAACATGAAATAAAATAGCCTGAAGCTATTCATGCTGCTCAACGTACTCTTTTTTTTATGTAGATGGTGCTCTGTGTAAAAGAATATTCAAAGGGGAAAACTGTGTTTTGTTTGTAACACTTATTACTATCACCGAAGAAAATATGTTCTAACAAGTCTCTGAAGGGGGAAACACATGTAATACCTTTAACAGCTCAGCTAATTCATCCTTTGCTGCCCAACTGCTGGCGAAATCTCAAATGGAAAGTCTCAGAATGGAAATGGAGAAAACCCCGTTTCTTGTGGTCTGAGATCTGTTCCCACTATACAACCTCTTTCCATCGGAGTGAGTCCTGTTTGTTTTCAGCACATAGCAGCTTTACTCTAAAAAAAAAAAAAAAGAGTTCAAGAGTTCAAGGCTACGTCTCCATTGAGGCGTACATCCACAATGATGCAAACCGGCCTCTCCGTCCTGTGCTGAAGGCATTCCTCTCCCCACCACCTACCTACAAAAGGGCCTTGTCTGAGGGAAATGAGAAATGAAGGACGGAGCTGGATGCTAAGAATGGTGGAGAAAAGAAGAGCCCAGCCAGGTGTTGGGGCATCAAGGACCAAGGAGGGCTTGGATCAAGAAACGGATCAGGGATGAGGAGGGAGGGCGGCTTTTGGAGTAAGCAAGGGTCTGGAGAGCCCTTGGGGCTCCCCTCATGCAAAACTCATGCTCCAGACAACACCAAGCCCCAAGGGGTCAGGCATAAGTGCAGTCAGGATGGAAATGTGTGAGTGTTCCCATGAAATCCCGTGGGAAAGAGCTCGGAGGGACACGGGGCGGCTCTGGGACAGCTCACCTKCGAAATGCTGCCTCCCCGCTCCTCCCATCCCTCCATCCCTGTCTCTCCCTCCGCATCTCGCCTTTGCTGCTCTTGCAGCATCGCTCACGCAGTTTAATTTCCAGAGGAGTGAAAGGAGAGGGAAGGAGGGAGCCAAGTGAGTGGAGAGAGGTTTAGATAACAGTAATAAATAAGATGAAATAATTCTCCCGCCACTAACCTTCAGCAGTAAGTCAGAGTATCCTCTGCAACCACCACAGGTTTGCATAATCTACACATCTTTCTTATAAGCCTTGCCAGCTCCCTGTAGCAAAGCTATTTTGGGATTTAACAACACTCAGGTTATTGACCTAAATTTATACAGGCTCATCTGGAGCCATAACGGTCCATTGTGTGCCGAGGCCTGCTCGGGACGCCTTAATACACAGATTATTGATGCAATGAACTGTGACGGCTCCTATAGAGCTGTTATGGTTTATTGTAGCAACACCTACTCGGGGTCCCTTTAATGCGCAGATCGGTGACACAATAGACAGAAACGGCCACTACTTGGGGATGCATTATCCCACGGATCACTGACATGACAGACCGCAATGGCTCCAGCCTCCTACCTTAATGCAGCGAGCAGGCAAACACGCTGAATCCCCAGGTTCCCAAATCCTGGGGAGCTGCGGATGGACGGCCGAGAGGTGCGGGGCCCAGCGGTGCGGGGATGCTGTCCCCCTACCCACCCAAACCGGCTGTCTCCGAGAGGTGACATTTGCAGAAAGCAATTTGCTACTGAAAATAAGGATTTATAATGAAAGCCCCAGCGGGACCAAACTTTTAGCAAGAACAGCCACAGGCCTGCATTATAGATCAAGGCTAAAATCCTGTATGAGAAATACATGGAAATTAGCCAGAAAAAATCAGCGTCCAATTTTCAGCATAAAAAAAGGAAAGGAAAACATTTTACGTTCCAAAATAATGTGAAGAAAGCAAGCGCAACAGGAAAAGTGCACAAATATCTACATTTCTCCCTTCTTTTCCTCTTGAAAATAATCTTAAGAGGCTGAAAGCTAAGCACGGTTTAAAGAAAGTCCCTTGTGTAGGGAGACCTCAGGCTGAGAAAAGGAAAATTAAAACATTAACACTAACCAAGTGTTCACAGCCTCCTCACAAACAGCAGCGAACAGTTCAAAAAGCTGCAGCTGGCTTTCCACTATCGCGTGCGTCTTCCCCACTATTTACCAGGAGCTTTTTTTAACATTGGTGACACTTCACATTCAAAACTGCCGTTAAAAATAGACTGTTGGTCCTCCCGTTTTAACCCTGCAAATTCCCCCTCCTCCCTTCCGCCTCCCCAGCATGCCTGCTGGTCTCCATCCCGCTCCTCCTGCCCCGCTATCAGCTGTGGGGTGATGGAGGGGTGAGGGGGGGGGCTGCCTGGCCACAAGCCTGGGGTCCCCACTGCCGCCCCAGGACCTCACCCGACCCCGGGAGCATCCCTCTCTCCTTTCTTCCCAAAGCTGGTAGCAGGCTTTATTTGCATGAATGAAGGCAATGGGTCTATTCTGTATCTTGATTTCGCTTCCCACCTGCTTTTGCAGATGACATGAGTCTAATGCTTTAAAAAAACACAGCCAACATGCAAGTTTTCTCTATGGCCTTAAACCCTGCAATCAGCAGCTCAACCGGGAGTGTAGAGAAAGAAATTCCTTTGTTATCCTGTAGCTACTTAAATGCTGAACCTTCAAAACCTCCTCGGGAAATAGGTCTGGCGAACGGCTGCCGCTACTACAAGGAGCCCTGCACGAGAAAGACTTGAAAATCAATATCCTTCACCCAACTTATCAAATTTACGGAGGACATTTATACAGTATAATTAAATAGAAAAGAGATACAAATACAGAGGAGTATTTGCACGGCACTGCATAGCAATTGCATTATCTCTGGAACAGAGGACACTTTGACAAAAAGGAGGGAAAACACCATATATCAACCAAAGAAGCYGCAAGGAGCATGGGGAAGGTCTCCGCTCTCATTGCTCACAGGGAATGTTTAACACTTAAGTAAAGACAGCCGCAAAATATACATCAGCATATATACCTAAGGCATTTCTGCAGGTCCTGTTCAGTCAGCCGAAACGATGCCATCAGAATTACGCCAGTGATGAATACAGTCCAAAACACTCAGTCGCCTCTCAGACTCGTGTAGGGTCTCCGACACATGTTGGGGCACTTACCTCTTGCGGGTGTGGAAGCAAAGCAGACACTATTATGTTGCTTTTCAGTGTATGAATGTACCAAGTAAAATCGATTTTGCCCAGTAATCCACTTGGTAAGTCAGTGATGTTTTCCACAACCAGCAGCCGTCTCTGCAGACTCGCAAGATAAAATCTTCTATGCAAGGTTAAACCTGGGAAAGGCTGACTGCCAGCACAGGGCAAACTAAAACACCGCGGAAAAGGCAAACTAGATTATCTGGCTATTTGTTAAACAATTCTTCTCACAAGGGTTGTGTTACAAGCGTGCTTTGTGAACGCTCCTTGCTTTCAGGTAGAGCCAAAGAAGCTGGCTCCTTGCTCAAAGTCCCTACATGCAGTACACTGCCGTATATGCGACATCTCTCTTGCCATGTTGACCTCAAAATTCAGAATAGCTCAGCACTGTGCTGGACACACGCTCAGGTCTGAGTGCCGGTGAGTGAAAGCCAGGCGTGTTTGCAAAAGGTGCCCAACTACAGGCTTTCTTCCACTTCAGGCTCAAAGGTTTGATCTTCGCGGTTGCCTACAATTAGGCATTGCCTAATTACACTGGCCAATAAAAATCAATATACAAGACGGGCAGGATTCCTACCACTCAGACAGAGACATTTAGGACGTAATCGTTTTATCCAACCAACCTGCCCAGGAAGACATCAGCAGATAACTTGCAAGATGGACTGAACGGGGGCTGACAGAGGACATGCACCGCTGGAGCAGGGGCAGATTGCACCGTACACCGCTCCCACCACATCTCAACTGCCCCAGAAGCWGAGGTGTGACTGTTCAGCAACATCCATCGCTGCTCCTTCCCTGCATGCTGCTCCCCCCGCTGCCAGGCACCACAAGCAGAGGGGAAATCTCAGCCATCCACTTTGCAATACACTCATGGGGAAGAGCGAGTATCAGCTTAAAGGCTTCTTTGTTGCTTCTCTTGTGTCTTGATTTGTTACGTGAATCACACTCCACTCTATTTTGAGCAATTCTTTATTAAAAATGCCCGTGAGGCATTTTCTCTAAACTTGAAACTATAAAAATGGTAATGTTTGGGTAATACTCAGGAATTTTCAAGATTTTGCATACTTCTCTTTTTAATTGAACAGGAAAAGGAGGGTAACCTGACCCACAGAAAGAGGTTTTTTTCCCTTATTTGTCCTGCACAGACCCACTGCTCTGGATAGAAATCACAACTCATGGAGTAAAACTTCTGAACATACTCCACTAAATACGTATGGAGAGTAGAAAGAAAGAACAAATGCAAAAGAAAAAATCTCTTTAGGGAAAGGCCAAAAACCCAACAAGTGACAAGCTGGGAATCTCTACCAACCTATGTTCAGCATGGTATTAAAAAAAGTCTATAAAAGTAATTCCATTAACTTTAAATTAACATCTATCACTTTCCAGATGGCATAACTCAATAACTAAAAATCATACTGGTATTTATTCATACCTCCAATGTCCCCCACCTGAAACCAAAGGAAGAGTGAAGGATTTACTCGCCGAACTGAATGCCACTAACCCAGGAACACAAGCTGTGCACCACACAGTGCAGCAAGTCAACTAGTCCTCAAGCACCTCAGTTGTGCTTTTTTCATCCCAGACATGGAGACCCCTCGCTCTGTTGATGCCACCAGATGAGACACTACTGCAACGCCAACTTTGGAAAAAGGCTCTTCACCAACATGGCAAGGTCTCAAACGAATTCACAGCATGCACACCAGCCTGCCTCCATGTTTCTCTCCACCATTACCTCACTCAAGAGCTTGTTCCCGTGGTCTCTGTGCAGGACTGGCAGAAGAATGCTGGCTCTGGGCCAGGAGAGCCAGCAGAGAAACTTCCTTCAGCTGTCTCCTGGATGAACTAGGCATCTCTGATATTCTTAGACACACAAGTCATGCTCAGACTTGCATGTCCCTTGGCCCAAAGCAAATTAAAAGATGGCAGGAATGAGGAAGCTTTACTACTCATTCCCATCACATTTGCTTCCCAAACTGCTTCAATTCCTTCACAGTTCCCACCCAGCACCATGCGCAGCAGCAGATCTAGAGATGCAGTAGGGAAGACCTCATGGCAAAAAAGCAACACCCAGGTGATATCCAAGCAGAGCAGCCGGGGACGGAGCTGAGATCACTTTGACTCCGTTGAGCAGGACCAAGACCCATGGGGCAGCAGAGGAGGAGGCACCAGCAGGTGCCAGGATGGCTCCAGTGACGCAGGGAGCGCTGAAGGGAAACCACACTGATGGTTTCCTCAGCTCCAACCTCAGCTCCGGCACTGCCACCCTTTTACTGCTTGAGCTTGGAGGTGACTCCAAGACCCCTTTCATTCTGCTCAACCACCACAAACAGGGATAGGAGTGATGGACTTACTGCTCCAGCCGTGGGGTTGCAAGTCCAACCTGTGCGAGGACTGCTAGGGAAAATATTATAAAGGGACACTCATTTCCCCTGGGCTGCCTGATAGAGCCCATCAGAGGAAACATCTGCCATCCTCCACAGAGGACAAAAATGAGGAGGAAGTGGTTGGTCCATCCAGAGAAAAGAAAGTCAGAAACATTAAAGGCACATGGGTCCTGACCAAGGCAGGAGACCCACTTCTGCAGGCTGGTCTCAGCAAAACAGGTTAAAAAAGCAGTTTTATAGACTGCTGAGTATGAAAACGGCAGCAGCCCACTTGATGAGGTCAGGGACTGAAGTGGCCTACAGTACTTGTAAGAGAAAACATCTGTTCGTGTTAAAAGGTCAGCAGGAAATGAATGCTATTTACTTCGTCCTTATTGGTTAGGCCACCGCTCCTCGAAAGAGAACCACACATGGCTTAACTTAGCAGCATTCACAAAACGACGAAAGCCCCGCGGCAGCCGTCCCACTGGCTGCCCACCTTCCAGGCCCCTTGGTGCACCCAGGAACCCCCCAAGCGATCCTCGGCAGAGGGACGAGGGTGGCCTTCCCCTCACAGGGCCACCGCGGGCAGCCCCCCGGGGACCCTCCCGACGGCTCCCTCCCTCCGCACGGGCCGCCACCCCGCACGCTTCAGGGAGGGGAAAAAATCCTTCACGCCACCGCAGGAACAAGCCGTTAAAATAAATCCGTCAACATAAAAGCGAAAAAACAAGAAGTTTCTTCTCAAAAACAGGAAGCGTTAGGTACATAGCAGCTTAAAATAGCGCCTGCTTGATTTGTTGACAAAACCTAGGTCCCAAGGGGTCATGCCTTTTCTTTTTTTTTTTTTTGTTTGTGGACAGCCAGGCTTACCTCCATGGCTGCCCAGCGGCCCGCCTACCCTCCGGCAGCCGGCTGGCGCTGCTCCCCATCGCCGCTCTGCCAGCCGGGCCGGGCCGGGCCGGCAGGAGAAGGTGGATGGCGGCGGGCCCGGCCACGCTTCCTGTGAGCGGTGCGGGGGCTCCCACAGGAAACCCTGACAGAAAACAACCACCAGTGTGAATCAGGGCTCGCTCGAATAAACAGAGGGAATATTTAAGGCTGGTACACCCTCGTTAAAACTCAGTCTGAAGTTTTAAGTGCGTAGGAAACCGGTTTCAAACTTTCCCTCACTGGCTCCCCAGCTGGCTCTTTACGCATAGGAAAGCGCAGCGTTGGCCAGGCAGGATGAGCCACCCACGCCTAAGGACCAGCTTAAAATGATAAGGCTCTGATCCTAAGCCCTACGTTGACAAAAAGTTCACAACCAAGAAATTACAGGACGGCGCCTTCTGCAGAACAGAAGAGGGAGGAAATTTTATGCTCCAGCTTTCCGTCAAGGTTGTGTGACATTTTCCTATTGCTCAGTAACTCCCCAGTTTGGGCTCTGCCTCTCCTTCCCCACAATGCACCCTGCCCTCCTGATTCAGTCTGCAGAGGTGGAAAGCAGCAGCTTTTTTTGTCTTAATTTAAAAAAAAAAAAAAAACAACAAAAAAAACCCCACCAACCAAAACATTAAACCAAGAACAACACTCTCAGATGATCTAACGAAGACCAAAACGACCGTACTGAAGAGCAGGTCGAGATACTATCCCTTTCCACAAACCTTGGTCTACAGACCAAGGCTGCCCGTGAGTCCTGCCTGCCTGCCTTCTCCTCACACCATGCAACACACCACACCAGACGCAAAGGGGCCCCTATCGTGAATAGCTAATTATTGGCCCACATTAAATTATTACTCAAATTAAGATTTGTGGGTTTTCCCCTAGCCTAACAATACGCCTTTGACAGCAGCGTTGCAAATACACTGGAGTAGGAGCAGCAGTCTAGCTCCATGTGCAATTAGGCCAGCATGTGGATCTTATTGCTCCTAAGGACTCTCATTTGATTTCCCGCACCACCAACTGGTGAGAAGTTTTCAAGTCTAAATACAGAAGAATTAGATCACTCTTTGGGGTGGTCGCATCTGGGGTTGGAAAACCAGATGGAGCGCGTTTTTCCGAGTCCTTTGTAATTGAACCAGCACACAAAGTTGCTAGGAAGCAGGCAAATACAATCACCGCTTTGGGGCAGCCTGCAGCAGAGTCGGTGCCGTGTCTGCCAACACTCGTAGACACCATCTTAAGTGCTAGCAGGGAAGAATGGTCTCACAGGCTGGGGGTTTATAAAATATCATCATGAACGTGGACCTACTGCAAGCATGCAGGAGCTCTGTGACTTCTGAACATAAACACCTGCACCCACGGTCTTCTCACAGTGCCACCCAAGGAACCTGGGAGATAGATGATTTCTTCAGTTCCCTAAAAATGCAAAGCTTGCCAGAGTAGGCTGTGAAACTGGGGAATGAAGGGGAGAGAGAGGGAGAGTAGGAGGGAGCAATAAGGAAGCTTCAGCATTTCAAAGCACAGAGAACCCACCAAGTACAGAGATGGCCACCACACGTGCCATTGTGTCTTGTAGGCTGGATGGAGCCTGTGATGGGGTAAGCCGTCTCTGGAGTGGCCAGCCATCATCACCACAGCCAGCTACAGTGGCCGCTGAAAGGGTTTGCTTCTGGCAAGGCCGTATCGCAGGGCTTCGGGAGTGCCTCGTACCGGCAAGTGTCCGCCCTGGCTCTGCATGCAGCATCAAATATACCCATGGATCAATCCCTGAGTGGGGACTGAGCTATGAACGCTTTCCTTCCTGGGGACCAGGAAGGTGCATCTGACAGAGCACAAGATGGTCATAAGTCTTTCCTAATCAAAACATGCTTTATAGACTGACGAATGCGAGGGATGAAGTGGTTTTAATCGAAGTTTGGCCAGCAGCATTGCATACGCACACAGAGATATATGGCCTAATAGGACAAGTAAATCCATATCTCTGCAGCTACCTGGGACCTGTTGGGAATCCACACCTCCACTACATCTAATAGGATGAACAACAACTTCTTGCATTGCTCCACCATTTCCAGCGAGGCGAACAGAGAAAAACAGCTGAAGGAACCCATCCAAATTTTCTGATGCAGGCTCCATTTCATTTCAGCCATCTAATACGTACCAGCACAGCAGTGTCCTGCCCTGCTTGGCTATTTGGAGTGATGGCTGCAGGAACGTGGAAGCCAACAGCTATGCTGAAAAGCAGTGTCTGCTGCTTGTGAGTCCTCGGCACTTCTTCATGCCTCTCCTCTGCACAGGGGCAGGAGTCTGGTGGTCCAGGAGCTGCTCTGAATACCTGCGTCAGCCCTGAGCTGGGGGGTATTTCTCCCCTGGAGCCAAACAGTATTGGTATGGACTGCTCCAAAATGGCACAGACTTTGCCAGGGAATGGCTGCTTTAGAGACAGAAAAGATCTACCTTCCCTGGTGCTTAACCAAGTGCTGGATTTAAAAACCTGTGGGTTTAAAGACCTCCTTATCAGCAGCTAACACAGAGCACGGCTCCCCATGGTGCAGGAAGCGTACCGAAACCCCACTTTCCTTTCCTGCTTTTTTTCCCTCTCCTTGGAACTCAGAACATGCAATAATAGAGTCTCAAGTCAAACCATAATAATGAGGTGAAGAGAAATTTCTCCACCAAGTGCTGCATTTGCAACTGGAGGAGCACTAGCAACTGGCAGCTGCCTGCACGGCATCCCTCGGGCATGGACAGCGGGCAGGTGGCAAGGGAAGGCTGTGCCCGCTCCTCTGACCAAATATCCTCAAAGCACAGCAATTTGGAAATTAATTAGCAATTCAAGCCTAAGCAGAACACCTTTAAATATTTTTTCAGGACTTTTTAAGAAGGAAGCAACAAGTAGAAAAACAAATAAATGTCCAGAGTCAGCACTTCATGACTCAAAAGAATACATAAATGACTCACTCTTATGAACATGGCCTGCATATAAACATTCACCTCGAAAATAATCCTCTGTGCAATACCGAATCAGAAGAGCAAAGAGGATGGTAGGGAGATCAGAGAGGTTACTGGTAGAAAGAAGAGGCAACGGGTGGCAAGGGAGCTATCAGGAAAGGAGGCTCTGTAGAGAAATTCCCCTTGAAAAGCACACGCAAGCACCTGGCTCTGCTGTTTTATCAGTGTTTTGTTTTCCAGGCAGCCCACAGGTTTTGTGCACGAAAACACTGTAATTTTGCTGTAGATTTTTCTTTTTGCAAATTGAGAATTGTTGGCATTTTGAATTGGTGTTTGAGGATTACTCTGCTTTTTAAAGGGTATTACTTTATAGACATTTTAATCTTAGAAAAATTAAGAGAATATTTTCCTTTGAAGCCACAAAGCTGACACCTTTGGTATTGCACTTTTCACATCCAATTCTACGTTGGCTAGGCTTTTTCTTTGCAAGCTGGTTTTAGCCAGGCCAGCCTTCCTTTCCGCATCTGCATTTCTGCTGCCTAAATATCTGTGGGTATAATGGAAGCTACACAGCCACACCAGACCAACTTTTCCAACTGTGGCTACAATGAACTCCTCCACAGCCCTGGAGTGTCTGGAGCCACTGGGATTTTTGAAATAACATGATGAAATATCTGGGTGACTACACGGCCGATTTTAAGCAGCCAATTTGAAATTTCTGGTTGGTAGCGCACCAAGGGAGTGCAAGGTTCAAGAGCTGGCCATCACACAACGTGTTTCACAATGAATTCGGACTGTTTTTCTAACCCAGCTGTCTTGTTTAAAAACCAGTGCAACCCTCCAAGGTATACAAATAATTAATTTCAACCCAAGCTCTAAAGCAGCAGCTCCCAAACTTCCTTTCCCGGCTGCGACCTCATTTTACAGACCAGTAACTCTGTGCAACCCCAAACAGCAGAATAAATACCGGACAAAATGAAATTTCTGTCAGGCTCACGACCTCGCTCATAACTTCCCTGAACCTCATTTCAGGGCCATCACCCCACTTCGGGAACTGACACACTCGTAACACAAATGATGTTCAAAACGCAGACCCACCTACAGACACGAGCCAGCAGGGCTCACGGAGCCACCAATGGCTCCAAGGTCATAGATGGGAGACCAACACCTGAAATACAAGGCTCAGGAGCTACGTGCACCATCCCCACTCATCCTTTGTGGTCCTGGGCTTACCTTAGAGACCTCTGTGCTGCTGCAGCAATGGCAAKGAGGATGCCTCAAAACAAAACCCTCATTTACCCCACGGGTCTAACGATGTCTATGGGGTTTTGCCTGGCTACACCCAAACCCACCCCGTGGCTCAGCTCTCTTCAGCCAGTTTCACAAATGGCAAAAACCAAAATGTGGATGTTACTTAACAGCATCATAAATAAATCCCCTTCAAATTACCTCCCTTGGTATTTTTTATTGCTACAAGACAAATTTTAGCTTTAGGGGAACTACGCTGCTTTTTGTACATTGCTGAGAATACAGTCAGTGTTACAGACATAAATTACGAAGTAAAGTGACCTGCTACCACTATGTAAATCCGGTAGCAGGAGCCAAGATTAGAATTAAGGCATTTTCGGCTCCCAGATCAGATCCTACACAATTATAGGCTTGCAGCCAACTGTACAAATGGGACCTTTCTAAGCTGGGTATCAGAGACCAGAAAGGGGAAAACAAACAACGAGAATCACTGCAGAAACACTTACCTCCTTGTCTCTGGCCCCAACTTCATGATTTTGGCATCATCCCTGATGGTGGTGACTTACACAACAAAAAAGGCAACCAGCAAGTTTGTGCAGAACGGAGGGGGTAAAGCGAGACAGATCCTGGGGACAGATGTTTTTTGCCATCTGCCGTCTTTTTGACATGTATTTTAAAAGATGAGAAACCCCCAAAATGGTTTAACTGGCAGGTTGGATTGTGAGCTGGAGCAGCATGGCCATAACGCCTGCAAAGCGACATTCCCTCCGCACACACACTGCTTCCCAGGTCCGCAACCTGAACATTCAACATTAGGATATTCCCATACATGTGCAGAAAACCAAGGGTAAAAATTTAGTCCTTTGGCTCCCTATTGCCATTAAAATTAATTGCCACATAAAATTGCTGATTCCTACCAAATGAAGCTACGCAATTTATCAACTCAAGGATAGAGCAAACTCACTAGTGGTTTAAATACATTACCTGAGTTATTACTAAATTTTGCACCAGTGACAGTTTTATGGATAATGTAGGTTTTATAAATTCATTAGTATGGGACTAACTTTCAAAGTAAACAAAGACATTAAACAAACATCGCAATACTGTGTTTACACGCAAAACAGATTTTCCTTTCCTCTCCAAAGCCATGCTGGGATACTCRGAGTAAAAATATGAAAGCCGCTCTGCCATAACACTTCGTGAAGGGAAAACGTGGCTGTTCATTAGCACCCGAGTCAGCAAGGGCTAAGCTCAAACCTGTATTCTTCCCTGCCGCTGACCTAATACATAGCAGGTCACTCGTCGTGCTTCTGATTCAGCCTCCCCAGGCTCTTAAATTGTTGAAGCATCATTTCTATACCACAAAAGGAGACTGGACCTGCTCCAGAGCCCTTTGCACTCCATGGCATCTTTCTACTGATTTCAGCGGGCTTTAAATCAACGACGTTATATTGCTTAATTAAGGGAACGCTGTCATCTGGAATCTACTCCATTTCAACCAAAGTTAAAACCAGTTTCAGGACCAACGCCTGGGTGAATCCCCCTGCCCTTCTCCCATTTTCCCTCCCAACTGATATACGAAATACCTGCCATGCTGACACAGGACCTGAACACATGGGAGAAAGAGAAAAATTGCATCTATATCACTTGCTGTCAAACCATAGGAGACACCAAAAAAAAGAGGAAAAACATTTTTCAGCCTTTCTTACAACTTACAAAAGAGACGTTAAAAACAATGTCAGAAGGAAGTACAAATTTTAAGCTGATATTGCTTCTTCTGCGAGAAATCTTATGATGGAAGTTGTTTTAAACTATACTTGCTGGAAGAAATGACTAACATTGCTATAAAAAAAAAGAGATTGTAGGGAAAAAAGCTGTTTTCCATTCTGTTTACTCTGTGCATTTATCACCAGCATGTGTAGAAGCAGTCTCACTCTTTCCCCCGTGCAGGCAGTGAGTTAGTCACACTTTCCCCTGTTGTGTAGCTCCTTTAGTCAGCAGCAGGGAAGTGATAAAGATAAAAAACACTAAACAAAAACAGGAAAACACAATTGTAAAAAACACAGAAATTGGCAGGAGGTCCTTGTAGGGAAATGTAATATTCAAATCAATTTCGCTTGCTTTAATTTAAGAGATTGCAATATGGAAAGGCGCTCCATGCCTCTCCACGCAGCCTTTCCTCCGAAGGAAGTGCACATAGGGTGTAGGAGATGGAGGACAAGGATAGAGGAGAGGTAGCGTACGGATGTGGGAGCTGAGCTATAGGAGTCCCTCGCACAGAGGTCCAGGACTTGCAATCTTGCAAACAGAGCAGGCTGTGAGCGACGGGGGAAACGTCTCCAAGCCCCAGCACCTCTTTACTGGCAGGGTAAGCCAGGGAAAYCCCTTGGTCCCTCCTCCTCCAGCCTCCCGCTCCCCACATTCATGCTGGGAGAAGGAGGCAGGACAACAGGAGCCAACCTTCATACAACGCTCGGCAAAACCTCTCTACRCAGCGCCTTAACTGGAAGATAACATTATGGCAATCTGCTTCACCAGACACGGAAAAAATGTTTGTTAGCTTTCAGAAATTGAGAGAGAAATTGCTATCAGAGAATAGCTTTTGTAAAAACCGGAGTAAGTCACAGCTTCCAACCCTAGCAGTGCATTCACTTATGCTCACCAGGTGTTAAATAAATAGCCTGCAGCAGGAACAGCCCAAGTTTTGTGACCAGTGTAATGTAATTATGCACCGTTGCTTCGTTCTTGGGGGTCTACTTATTTAAAATGCATTAAAGAAATAAATCACTGTTGATTGTCCCGTCCCCCTTTCCTTTTAAGCTAAGCTGGGGCAATAAATCTATAAAAAGAGTGATTCCTGTTTTAAATAAAACCAACAAAAGCAGTAACAATGGGAGGCTCCCAAACTTTATTTCCAAAGTCACAGCCTCGCTTATTTTTCCATTAAATTATTTGCTACAATAGATACATGCAGTGGCAAGGATACCAAATGACCCTAATATACGTTTGCAAAATTATCATCCTAAACCATCTGGAACCACGGTGTTCTGGCAGCCAAATAGTTTTCCAGTCTTGGGACTTACCCTTGACTATAAAAAAAATGGTTTGGTCACAGGCAGAGCAGGGGGAGGCTGAGCCTTCACATTTACTAGTCGCAAATCTGCACTGACCTGCTTTCACGCAACGTAGAAAAGACAAGGCAGGATCCTGCCTTGAAGACTTTGAGGTCCAAGTCCCACAGACGCCCGCTGTGCATGCCCAGAACCGGCTCCATCACTGCAGAGAGGCTGCTCGCAGCAGCAAGGGCGTCCAGCGGCATGCAGGAGGAGCACCAGCRAGTTTAACCAAAATCCAGGGAAGAAAGGACTCATTTATAGATGCCATGAGCCGAACCCGTTAGCTTTATTACAGTTTCGCCAACATGCGCATGTGTGCGTGCACATACACCCACAGTCATGCCTCATTTTAAATGATGGGGTTGATGTTTCAAGGTGTCCAGGAGATGGGGGAAGAAAGAGGGGGTGAGGTTGTTCTGCCTCCACTGCACCATGGTTTTGGGGAGCAGCACAGGGCACAAGTCCCATCACTCTGATCCAGGGCTGCCCGCACCATCCTCTTGTCCCCCAACTCAAAACACATTACTGGAAAGCATCCTCCTGGCTCCGCAAGGGCAACAATCAGGCTTAAATTATCACCAAATGGTATCACATTTCTATATAAAACCAACAAAACCAAACCCGAGATACTCCCAATGCAGACCCCAGCCAGCTGGGGTTTGGAAAAGATTTAGCCCATGCTCAGATACGCCTTCCCAACACCAACAGTCCTGACCTCCTTCTAGGAAAGCCCTAAGTCACCAGCAACACAATCTGGAATAAAACCACTTACAAACAAATGCTTCTCAGATGCTTTTTTCCTGCTCTGGTGTTAGTCATCAACCTCCAGAAGTATACTACACTGACTGAATTTAGCCTGACCAGGCACTTCCGTCAAATATTTAAAGAAAAAATGGCCAGCAAAAGGCTGAGCAATCTCATGCGAGCATTTCTGTCGCTGACACAAATCTTAATTCTCTAAGGATCATCTCATATGCCAATGGGAAGCTCAGTAAGGGATAAGATGTTAATCTAATCTGCTTTCAAAATAATTTTGTTGGCATTGATTGTGCTGAATTGTATCTATGGGAAAGAATTTAAAGTAAGAACAAATACATACATATAGAACCCAGACAAGTAAGTGTCTCTTACCRTTACTGTTAGCTGATAATAACAAAGAACAACAACCTCAATATTAATGTTAGGTAAAATTACCTGGTCTCAGGAGCCAGCACACAGCTGTGTTTCTAAAAATTATTCCAACATACACAATATTAAGCAAAATTCTCAAAAGTAGCCTGGATTTAAAATTCTTTTGCTTGGCTCTRCCCCTATTCCCCCAGAAAACAAGCCCTAAAATTTCAGCTGTCTGTAAGCCCAGCTGTTTCCTGGCTTTTCTATGCAAATTGTTCTCCCTGGATTTTATTGTGTGCATGTATATGTCTCTTAAAATGCACTCAAGTTTGAATTAGGGGCCCTACTTCCATCAAAGGGAATTCTTGTAAAATAAGCTTCATTCTCACAGTACCTGACACGGAATTATTATCCCGTAACTCACGGGTGTCCTAGTGGTTCTGTATTAAACATGGCCCCGAGAAAGTCCCAGAGGGAAAAGCACATGAAGGGACATGAAGAGTCACTCGAATGTAAACCTGCAAAGCAAGGAATTTCACATCTCCTTGCCAACCCACAAAGCACTTACCATGTGTCTGGGTGAGGACATGCCTCTCGCCTTACTTCTGAATTTTTACCTATCAGGATTAACTAAACACCGATTACAGTACTGTGTAATTAGGTTAAATTGAAACTTAGCTTAAAGCAGGGAACACTTTCTTTTCAATTCCAATCAAAACCATTTACTTAATTCTCAGTTTGATATTGGCATCTCCCTCCAGGCATGACAAGTTTAAAACTATTACTGTATGACAGCAGGAAAACCAGAAAGCCAAAGTTACTGTGGTAGCTGGTCAGAAAGCTCACAAATGATTACCAGAAAATGATGACATTTCTGCTGCTGGTTTTCAGGCATGTTCCCTCTCCAGTTTCCCACTGGCTTTCTGGCTTCCTCGCATCACATTGAACGCAAAAAAGAAACTCAAATGGTAAAAAGTTGCCCAAGTTATTTTTTTTTCCCCCCACTAAATCTGCTATTAAACTGCTTCAGCCAAATGCCGTACCATCCACACTGGTGTTGGTTCCCGACCACTCGTCCTCACTGACCTTTTGTTCGGAATTTGCTTGAGTTTTGTTTCCAACAGAAATGTATGCATGTTGCACAGCAAACACCCGCAGAAACTCCCGAAACCCTATGATTCTTAAAGATTCTTTTAAAAGACCAAAGATTCTTTAACCAACTGTGCATATTCAGCTCACCCTGCAAAACAGCATTCACTATCACCCCTCTCACTTGGATAGCCAAGGCTACACTGTATTTCAAAATACATATAATCCTGTATCATCAGCATTGAAATAGTCGAATTCATCTTATTTATCAAATTCCAGCCTGAGGCCAAAGTATTTTATGGTCAAACCAGAAATACCATACTGCTGCCCTAACACGCTGCTACGGTGCCAGCCTGAAGAGTTTTCTTATGTGGGTCTTGAATATTTTATGCGCAGACTTTGCAGTATCTGACCCAAATGCTGTCCTTGACCGCAGAAACGAACTCGTGTGATATTCACGGAGTTGCCAATGTGCGGACACCATCCGAGAGCAGAGTCTGCCCCACGCTGTTTAGTAACTAAATGATAGTCTGTGGTAATAAAATATTTATTATGCTCTACACAATACTGCAACTGAATTGATGTACTTCCTCCCCTATCCATCAGAGTACACTGAAAGCCCTCTTTAACTTCTACTCGAGAAGTCTCAAATTACACATCTTTATTTTTCTTACAGATTCTCCTATAGGATTGTGCATCTGCAAGGAACCATTTGGCAGTTAAGGCAGTTTACCCAGAAATGCAGAGTGGTGTTTGGTTTTTTCTCCCTGTTGCCTTAATTTCTCTGGAAAGATGTCCCTGGCAGAGTGTTCAGAATCAATTTCCTAAATACAAATATAAACCCACAAAATACACTGAACGGAGCAAAAAGCCACATTGCACTTAGTTACCCAGTGCTGTACCAGTCTCCAAAAGAATCCATCATGCAGCAGGAAAGGAAAATAATAAAAGCTCTGTCTGTTATGATTGCTTAATCCTGCTGCCCAATACATACCACTGACACCCTCCTCCCCGCCACTGTGCCGTGCCGATATTTCTGTTTCGGTGCTCTTGGAAACAGCTCAATAAACTGGGAACCCGCTTGAAATGGCCGTAATTCCTGCCGCCACCGATAAGGCAAGGCCAAGCAATAAAGAGGTGGCACCGGCGGGATCCTCGGTTTGGGTCCCCGTGAATTGGCAAGGGGAATGCAAAGGGATGCTCATCAAAGAGCTCGGTGTCCTTCCAGTCGGGGACCTTGCAGAAAACCCATGCAGCAGAGGGCAGACGGGGTTGCTGGGAGGCGAAGGATCACACCCTGCCCTCCCTCAGTGGGTATGTTGCTGTTGGCTCTGAAACAGAGACCTGCAGGGGATGCAAGGAATTGAAATGGAAAAACCAGGAAATAAAATGTAAAAAGTGTATTGTGAGCAAGTGATTGAAGGAAGTAGCAGAGCCCTTAACAAATTGGTTATTTGTCTGGTTAGCTGATGCAGAAGTGGAACAGGAAATTAATTCAATATGCCGCAGACTTACATTCCACTATTATTTTATGGGTTTTTTCTTCCCCCCTTTTTTTTTTCATATATATATATGTATGTGTGTGTGTATATATATATATATATATATATATAAAAAAGCCAAAAAGCAAAGTATTTCTGGGCAAGCTGGTAATTGAAGCTTAGGAGATTCCAATTAAAAAGATCTAATCATTATTAGAGCTAGACTATAGACAGGCTTGGAAATGAAAGAATAAAATAAGACCAGTTAAGGAGGAAAGACCCTCTTCAGAAACCATTTGGCTGCCAGCAGTTCTTGATTTGTTGAAAAATATCCCAAACCAATAGGTAATACCATTACACTCATATAAACCTTTATGAACAAGTTACCACTCTCTGTGCCTTACAGGATATGGCGGCTTGCCAGTAATTTCACTTTAAATATGAAAATGAATATCAAATCCAACTTTCTAGATATAATAATGGCACGGGAGATTGATGGTATCACTATGCTGCACGATGACTATTTAAAACACTTTTGGCTGCACTTACAAAGCTCCAGTGACCTCCAGAACTATAGTAACTGTACATAGTGTTAGGAGGAAATAAAATTAGCGATTCACAATGAAGAACTAAAGCAATTCAGCATTTTTCAAAGAGGTACTGACTGCAGTTAGCACTTCTGCAATGACACCGGCACACAGCGTTGTGTGTAGAGAAGGAAGGAAGAAACCCTCCGAATTTCCATAAATGAAATGTCCGCTGCCGAGACGGCACTAACGGTACTGGGGGTGCCAGGGAATTGAAGTGGAATGGAAGTAGATTTCTAGTTACCAGTAAAGTCAAGTTCTCCTAAGCGTTGTGGGGAACATCACTCCCCCACTACGTGGTCACATCACACAAGTGGGCAGTAAGAAGATGGCAAAAGGCAGAAAAGAAAGACAAAAGGGAATGAAGCCGGAGGGAGAAAATAGGAGGAAAAATGAGAAGCTGAGACTAAAGCTGAAGGCAGAGTGAATGGAGTGAGAAAAGCCAGAGAAAGACAGACAAAGCAGAGGAGGCACCCCCATCACACCTACTGCTGACTCACACATTTCGGGTTACTTTCATTATTTCTTTGTATTCCAGCAGCATCTGGCATCTGCTGCTGAGATCAGAGCCATGTTGTGCCAAGTGTGAATCAAGACCTTTCTGCTCATGAACTGAAAATCCAAACAGACAAAAGGGAAAAGAGAGCGAGGGACCTCACYGGGCCTGTCCGGTGTGGCCAGGAGCCGCGCCAGCAACAAAACCCGTCTGCTTTGCACCCAACCACCCTCCTGGTCATGCGGGGAAGACACAGAGCACATCTATTTTTTTCTATAGCAAGAGCAGATTCTTTCAAGTGGTTTTTAAAAGCTCTCAGGATACATCTGCCCCTCAGTAAGGATGGGTCAGGTGTTTGGGTTTGTCAGGCAATGTCTCTGCATTTGTTGCTGTAAGAAACCAGGATGGTCTCCCTGTGGTCCCCATCTCCAAAAGCTCAGTTATTACTGCATGGGTCCATGGAAGAGCGGGTCCACAGCCGACATTTAAGCTCATTTCACACCCATCAGGCTACAATAATCCTGGGGCTGAGGCTCCCAGGCTCGCCCTTGGACTGCCTTGTACCCTCCGGGCTCTGTAGTTTCAATTAACTTGTGGCTATAAAAAGTCAGGAGAGCATTCCTGTTGTATTGTACCATGGAGCTCTGCAGAACTAATTATTTTGCAAATAGAGCTCTAAATCATTAACAAAAAATGTTGATTATAGCATCTGCAATCATTATTTGGCCCATTACTTAAAAAGCTGGATGCGATAAATAGGATGGGGAGTAGCTGATATTGCGCTTCCAGAGCTCAAGAATATGCGATGTCAGAAAATGAGCACTGCCTGTAACGGTTACACTTGGGCTCTATGAGCACTTTGTAATCAGACCAATACAATAAGTCCTTCATCCCCAAGCACTTAAAAAACAGCCAGATATCCTTAAAAGAATGAAAACGCTGTGGTATTTTCTCCCAGGCCTTTTTTCTTTTCTTCCTATTCGTTGGAACATTCATAAACTTACATTTTTACATTTCCCCATTAGAATTCTTAGATAAATATTTTAACTAAGTCAAAATACCACAACTTGAAATGGGGATGACTTTTCTTTATTTACTTTCTTCCACGCCGGCTGCCAGCTCCGGGAGTTGTTCTTTCCAACAGCAGCTGCTGCAAAATGCCCCACACGTCCCACCGCTTTCCCCTCCTGTGGGCAGCCGAAGGTACACAGATGAGTCCCACCACCACCTCAGACTCTAGAAGAAGCGCTTATAGCAGGATACCATTTGCACGTGGCCTCCTCCATGCCATCTCCAGTGGCACCACAGTGCAAAGTCAGGCTTGGAAGGCATCTTCCAACGAGAACCTCGTTGCGTTGCCCTTACGACAGCCAAGCAGAGCACTCTCGCTGCAATTTTGCTGCTGTCAGAACTGAGTACCCAGATGCTCGTCCTCCAACCTGGAAAAATGCGTGCATCTCTCAGGCTTTGGCAGCAACTTTGATCTAAAGCCTATCTGGAGTGGACACGTGCTGAAGCAACCGACCATCGGGAGCTGTGCAAAGCTGCCCCCCTCACTGGCAGACGATGACACAGGCAGTTCATCCCTGGCTACTTGCTGCATGACTACAGGCTAGCTGCTCAGCAGACAGATGTGCTCCACCAAGTCCAAAAGGATAATCCAGAGCTCCAGCATAAAGACACCAAGTTTACAGCTAAAATATTACCAAGGTCCCACTCCCCCAACGCAAACGCCTGACAGGAATCCAGGGCTCTGGGGCTGGAAGGATCTCACTGACCGACTCCTTTGGGCCATGAAGTTCGAGAAACTTCACTCTTCAGTTGAATATACGTTTTCTTTTAAATTCAGCCTGAATTTATTGATGTGGTGGCTAGCAGCACAAACAGCATCCCGGGCAGGGTCTCCCGGTGCGCTCTGCGGAGGCATTTGTAACACCCCTCTCCATCAATTCCCCGCCTGACGCGCRCATCCTTTCTTCGTGACTTGCACCATGCCGGTAGCTAACCAACATCCTTTTATCAAACATTTCTCGTTTCCCTCCCCACCTCAATTATTTCTTCCTCTCAGAGCTTTTCTCCGGCCTCACGTCCTCACCGTGGCCGCGTTATCCCTTCCCTTCTTGCCTGATCAGGGGTTCTGTGCTGGCTCCTCTCCAACTCCGTTCTTCAATGCAATGAATTCACTTAAGAGCCTGGCAAGCTGGTTTGGTTTTTTTTTTCCCCATGTCTGTTTTACACAGTTTCAAAGCAATAAGGAAAAAAAAAAAGACATCTTTTCCAGTATGAAGAATAAAAATCTTACATTGCAGCAGCTTAGCTTGCCTATAAACAGAGCACTTTTCTGAAATAATGAATACAATAGCTGGTACGGTAAAACAGTGCATGATGGAGGTACATGAGAAAGAGAGAGAATGGAAGTGCAACTTCCTCACCTGCCTCTAAAGAAAGATGCCAAATGAGCCAAAATGAAGTAGAAAGAATGAACTTCTCTGACCTCTCTGAATTTTGATATAGAATTGCAAATTAATTAAATCTCCTACTTCAGTTTTTAAACCTTTATCTTCACTATGGAAAAAAAAAGGGGGAAAAAATGAAGGTAAATGGAGTACAACATACAAATACGGGCAGGCAGTGCTAACTGAAGCCGTACGCTGTTAGCTTGCAATACTGGCTATACTGGTCATCACCAGGGCTGCGCGCCCAAAGCAAAAAAAAAAAAAAATCCAAGAAACAGACCGACCTTGTGCTAATTAGACCGTTTTATAGAAAACGATCACAGCTCCTCGCGATCACCAAGCTTAGAGAGACTCGTCTCTGGTTTACCACTGAGACGAGGCRGGCCATGCCCATGTGTGCCGCAAGGTCCCTGCGGCCAAGCTGGGCACTGCAACCCCCTGCCCCGTGCCACCGGTCCCGAGCTGTGAGTCAGCTCCCCCCGCAGCAGCACTACTCTTCCTACTGCTGGCGTAGCCATTAAAAGGGTTTTTTTCCTGCGGTTAGTTTATATGCTCTAGCTCATTAACATCTCCTAATACCAGAACTTGAGGCTAATTAGGCATGGCAATCCTGAGGAACATATTCTCCGTTCATCTTCCCAAAGCAGGATGCTCCTTGGCGGCCCAGCTGTAGCTCCACATGCTACCATGAGGGTATCACCCTGGAAATAAAAATACTACAGGATCCCACACATTACACAGCAGGGATCCCATACTTGTTATTTGATGGCACAGTTTACAGGCTGTTTTGCTTAAAAATTGGAAGCATCTCTGTCATCAAGGCAGATTCCTGCTCAGCAGCCTCAGGGAATTTCCCCAATAGTTATCAATACAGGGCTTTCATAATAAAAGCTACTGACTTGAGAACGAAGGGGCAAAGTGGTTAGAAAACTTAGGAGACTTAAATAAAAAGCATTTGACAGAACAATGTTAGTGGGAATTTTCTCCCTGTGGCTACAAATGCACAGGAGCAAACAGGCTGTGGGGTCTGAGACACGCTTCATGCTCATGAACTACTCCTAGGAGCAGGCTGTCCATCTACGTATCACCTAAGAGTAACACCCACTACAGGTACCCAAGGAACACCAAAAGACGAACAATGGGAGCTATGA
The DNA here is from genome assembly GCA_035582835.1 of Phoebastria nigripes. Lineage (NCBI taxonomy): Eukaryota > Metazoa > Chordata > Aves > Procellariiformes > Diomedeidae > Phoebastria > Phoebastria nigripes. The sequence goes on along the minus strand of JAYKAV010003166.1, from coordinate 1,835,115 downwards.
TCAACACCAACCACTTCTTTAACCACAGAACTCATGAAACCCAATTTCCCACGTCTTCTGAAACACACAAATGCTGACCAAAGCTTGTCCAGAACTAGGACATTTTAAAGCTACCTTTGCCCACTGGATGCCTCATGTTATAGGTTTTTCTTCAGTGCAAACATTTCTGTGGTTGTTTTCTTCTGCCTGTTTTCAAAGGTCATCACCTCCAATGCCTTCATCCTGGGTCTGCTTAAAATGGCTCCAAGGGTTCACCAGTTGGGATGGAAGAAGGCACTGGCTAAATTTCTCTGGTCACCATTTCAAATTTCCGTAGCCTTCATTTCAACATCTGCTTTTTATAACTAAAGGCAGTGATACTTAAAAAGCATCTTTTAAATAACTACAGCAAAAGGTACATACAGATATCGTATTTTCATCCTAAAGCACCCCACGAATGCACACATAACACTTCCCTTCGCCAATGACTGGAAAATAGGGACCTCTGAGGAATCAAAATGCAACCACAGACAGCACGAAGGATGACTTCATGCCTTCCCGCTCTTGAAAATTGTTGTAGCGTCTTTACTGATGATGATAAGAACAAATGGAGGAGCTGTGTCCATGGGCGAGGATGCAGTGTGCCACCGTGAGAGGGGAGCAACAGAAGTGATGGAACAGCAGCATCCCCCCCTGAATGACCTGCAGCAACTCCTCTGTTGTGGTTTTTTTCTCCTCCTTTTCAAATCCTTCCTCTGAGAACTGAGTGAGCCTCAACATTGGAAGCGTGAGCCAAATTCACTGCCCGAGGCAGCAGAGACCTGCTTTCAGCTGCCCTCTGCCTTTCATTTGTGGAACGGGTTCATTTCCAAAAGCTCCTATAAACCTGGCTGTAGTGGTCCACAGATTACGAGATGGAAATGTGAAAAATTCCTRGCCAGAGATGAAGTGTCCACCAAAACCCCTAATTTGAAGGCAGCCTAAATGCAAACTTTCCCTCGCTAGACACCTTGACATCAAAATGTTTATCCCCTCTTCCTCTGGAGCTCTTTCACATCACCAACACGCAGCTCCAGCCAACTACAAAACTTCATGTGGGGAAAATGTGCCCAAAACTCCAGGAGGAAAAACAAAACAAGGCATTTCATTTTGGGCCAGCTCAGTCCAAACTGGAATTTTGTTTGTTTTGAACTGACTGAGCCATTGGCGTGTCAGAGTCCAGCAAGGCATTAACCCGCTTTACTAAGCAAGCAACGCATCCAGCTCTTGGGCACAAAAGCATCAGGCTTGGCACCGAAATTAAGGCTGGGGCTCTGAAGCTTGGCTCTACACACGTACCATGAGCTATGGCGTGGGTCCCCACACCTCTGCAGGCTCACCAGCCCACTCCCAAGAACCAGTGCTTTCGAAGGAGCAGAAAACAAAGCAGACTGTCATCTGCAGAGGTGCCAGGGTTTTGTTTACCTCCGAGCAAACCTGGCGGCGCGGGCCAAGCGTCATACTTCTGCGCTCCGTGTTTTGGTGTATGATCCTTGGCAAAGCGGTATGCTTAGCGCGTAAGCTATGAAAAATATAGTGTGAATTTTGCAGCGATACGGGGTTAATATTAATTAGACTGTGCTTGAGGAGTAACTGTGCGAGCAGCACAGTTTTGTTCCTGTGCTCTCGCAGGGGATTAGCTGTTGGCAGAGTGGCAATGCCGGCAGGAGACTCCACCATCCGAGCTGTTTCCTGGCACCGGGCTGGTTTGGCTAGAGCCGCTTCTGACTCTTTGGAGAAGTAGGGTTTTTTTAAACATTTCTGAATTCTTGCAATAGCCTTGGAGCTGCTGTCCCATCGGACGCTCACCCAGCCTCGCCCCCTGAGAGCCCTCCAGCATCTCACCCGTTACACACAAAGCACAGAGCAGTGTCCCGCTTCGTGGTGATGGCTCACTAACACGCACAATTGGCACCCAATGGGATGGGGACCTTTCTTTGTGTCTTCTGGCCAGACGTGCGCTCACCAGAGCAGACCGCAGCAAAGAGGTGACACATGTACCCAGGCCACGAGACGTGACCTACCCGGGGTAACTCTCASCCTTACTCCATCACCAGTGTCCCAAACAAAGCTCTCCAGTCCATTGGAGAGCTCTGCTTCTACAGGTTTTATATGGATTAGATGACTTTAATTAATCTTTTACTGATTAAGGCTCAGATGTAATTATATAGCCAGTATATCAACATCTGCCCTCTCTTTGACAACTCCCAGACCACATCTCCCACTCACACCGCTGATGTACTGGGGTGACGCCAGAAAACGAGCCCCAGCCGCTCTGTCACGGGGGCTCGCTGCTACACTGCTTCTTAAATCTTTGCAACTATTTAAAAAAAAAAAAAAAAAAAAAAACAGACACATTTCTAAAATGCATACGCAAATCACAGCTACCGAAGCTGTCTCTGCAGAAGAAGCCACCTCCGATGGAGCACACCCTCCAGGTACGCAGGACTGCTTGCTGCCACCGCCACGCTCGGATTTGGGGCAGCATTACCAGGGCTTTAAACCGAGCAGGCGTTTCTCTCCATTTTTGCTTTAAACAATATTGTGCTGTTCCAGTATTGTACCGGTGAACTCGCAGTGACCCTATCAAATAAATATTTTTCCCGAGGTAACATTGTTTTAAATATATCCATTTAGTATCCTTATTTGAAAACACTAGACAAATTAAATGACTGTAAAATTTTACTTTCCAGTATTTTGTATTCAGATAAACTCCTACAGCACCCTCTTCCATGGCAGCCAGCCCATATTTCCAAGTAACTAAAATTTTAAAAAGCCGACTACGCTTTTCAGTATCTATGCATTAATCATCTCTCCCAGTTCAAGAACTCTTTTCGAGTTCAAAGAAAAAAGTGTGAGGAAGAGGAATGTGTGTGCAACATACTCCCCTCCAAAAAAGCTGCAGCCTAACCATCCCGTACGGCCTTACACGCTCTTACCACGTAACCCATCCCCAACCAGGGATCCCCCACCGGCTGTATGAGGCTTCCCTATCGCTTGCATCAAGACTGGACTCTAAGAAGCATTTCTGCACGACAAAGGGAAACCGTGAAGCTGGTGAAAACACTGCTGAGTGAAGCCCTGTGCTCCAGATGAAGTCACGTTAATTGAATGTGACTTCAAAATATTTCAGATTCTCAGCAAGGATTTGTAGCAGAGGAGAACATGCTGTGACGGACCGTATTTCTAACACGGTATGAAAAGCAGTTTCAGTACACGCTGCCAAGAAGTGTCAAACGGGCTAAAATATGCTTGTCGACAGATAAGCAGAGGATGCTTCTGATGGCAGGAGCAGGGAAGGAGGGAGCGGGTCGGCTGCGGCCCCAGACAGGGCAGTGCGAGGGGCTGCCCAATGGCCCCGGCGTTTTAGCAAGCGCTGGGGGAGAAACGTCGCCTTGCAGAGTGCCCGATGCACACCTCTGGTTTTATTGGATTTTCTTTTGCTCTCGTATTTTGAGGAAGGTTAAATATGTCAAGCATTAGTTTRCAAAACCTCTCCGACGAATCCTCTTACTCACACGGTCTTTCTGAACAGTCCCAATCTTTTCAACTACACAGAAGTGACACTATTAGCTTTGACCATTTCAGCTGCCACCTCTCAAAACYGGGGGGTTCCCGTGCCACAGAGGCGAGGGGCTGACCTCCACACAATACCCAGATCGGGACGCTACGGACACCCGCGTAAGAGCATTATCATATTTTCCATATTTTCTCACCCATTCTTTCTAAGGCCTAACGTCTTGTTTGATCTTTTGTGACTGCGGCTGCACACTGAGCAGATGTCTTCATCTAGCTGTCCGCAGCGACCCTCGGGTCTTTCTCCCCAGTGGTTACAGTTCATTTAAAGCGCAGCAATGTGTACAAGGAGCTCGGACTGCTCCTTCCCAGGCACCTAACCTTGCATTTGGCAGTGGTGACTTTCATCTGCCCCTGTGGTCCTCCTCTGCTTAACTTCAGCTTTGCCACCTTCTTCACAGGGCTGCCTCCCACCAGTGATGCTGCGCCGTCTCCCACTGCCTCTGTGCCGCCAACTCACCGTCCACCTCTTTTTTCCAGGTTATTAATGAAAATATTCAGACATGCAGTCATGATGCAGATACTTAGAGCAGTCCAGCACCAACTTTTTCCATGAAAAAAAGCTGATGCTTTACTTGTTTTCTGTTTCTAATCCAGAGCAAGCTTTTTTACCCTCACAATACTTGCTTAAACAGAGGCTCTTTGAAAATCACAAGCTRTGTCTGCTGGTTCTCTGAGCTCTACCACTATGCTGATGTACTATTTAAAAAAAGATAAGAGATATGTGATTTTTCTGCTTTTCTCTTATCACGTCCTTGTCATGTAGCTATCTATAACTGTTCTTTTGGAAGAGCTGGTACTCAGATGAGGCACACAACTGCCCTCCTCTCTTTTTTTCCGTAAAAAACCCCAAGCAGGTAAACCACGTGGAGCCACACATGTTGTGCAGACCCAGGGCAGGCAAGACAGAGGCAGAAACACCAAGAGGAGGAGACGTGAGCATGACTCTGAAAAACAGCAGAGCAAGGGGGCTTCTCCGATGGAGCTCCTGCACTGGCAACCTGGGGGACATCCAAGAGCCCTGCTGCGTCCAGAGGAGAGGCCACCTGGGTGGGAAAGGACAGAGTCACACCAGCGGTACCCTGGGAGCACCTCCCGCAGCTGGAAAATGCAAAAACTAAAGATTTGTTACTCTTTTTAAGTGTAGTACAGAATTTTAATGATATGGCACATTTTTTGTCAGGTTTCTAGAGAAGGTTTATGAACGTGCCATTGTCTCCACAAGCTTCTGCCCCCCGGGAGCAGGACACCAGCACCTCACCACAGTACATGCTGARCCATGGGAGATGCCATCAAACCTGGAGGCACAGACCCGCAGGGACATGGGTCGCACTGGCCCAATGCCTGCGGGTCGAGGTTGCCTGCTCCAGCCTGCTGCTCCCTGTACCTGTCATTCCTCATCGGTGCGCGCCCACCGCCCGTGTCCTGCGCACTCATCTCCGACACCGCCACCTGAAAGAAGCGGTCTGATCTGGTCTAGATACTAACGGGGTCTAGCCTGTGGAAAACGCTGACGCAGAAATTGCACGTCTTCTCTATCTCCAGCCTCATTAGCGGCTGCGGTTAACCCCCAGAAGTCCATCCGAGCGGACAGCCTCTCCCTACAGCTTTGCCACTCACAGGTTTTCTTTCCTTTTCCCACATCTTCCTACAAACCCTCTTCCACCTCATCCTCAGCCCCCCATTTTCATAGCAGATTTTACCAGCCCACCTCCTGGCTTCACCCAGGTAATTTTGCATTTTCTGGAGACTAACCCACTTGTTTTCACCGATTTTCAGCTCCTTTTACCTCCCCCATGAGCAGCACCAGCCCGCTCTCCCCAGCACATCCCGACCCGTCCCATTTTGGCCAGCAAAGCAACAACAAAGTCGAGCAAGAGCCGGAAACGCCCTGGCATTAAGACCTACTTAATAAGTTGTCAGCCAGGTCCCACGTATCTATTCTTGTGGGCATAAAGATCTCTGTCAGCAGTCAAAACATGGATTTACACTCCCAGCACAATTCCTAGCAGCATTTAAAGATTTTTAACGACCATCCCTTTGTCCCAGGGAGTTAAGCGCTGATCGAATGTCACAACGTGACACATGAATGCACAACACAAGGAAGGTTTGACAGGCAGCAACATTGTAATATGATAATTCCTCTTTGTCCCTTAATCGCCTCTGTTTTTTGCAGACTTGATTCACTTACCAACATGTGATCAATCACTGCCTTTTTCAGTGAGATAATTTTTTGCCCTCTATCTAAATGGCTCCTGTCAAAGGGAATCCAGTACTAAATTAAAGCTGATATGCTTGTCTCTGCCCTTTTGTTTGYTGACTTCTTCTCGCACACAATTGATTTTAAATAGATTTTTTTAATGGGTTCCATCACCATTTAAGTGTATGTATTTTTAAAAATCTGGCTCCTTGAAATTAACATTGGATACGTACACACTTAAAAACGGTCTTGAGCATATAATTTAATGGAGAGGAATGAATACAAGAGTACGCGCTGGCAAGAGTATCAAGTCCTCACTAGATAYGGAGTGAGTAAACCGCCTGTTTAGATCTACCCACGTGCTCTATTTAAAACTGGAAGATGACAGTCAAGTCTCAAGATTTGTGAATACAACAAAAAGAGGATGGTGTAATTTAACATGAAAGGAAGCAAGGCAAAGATCACTTGTTCTGAGTCTGTAAGAAATCAGGATTTAGCTGAACACCAACACAGAACTTCTCAGACATATCTCACCRGTATTTGCACACCCTGATGAGCACCTCCTTAACAACAGGTAAGAGGTCTTTAGTGGTACAAGCACCGAAGAAACGAGAATCTACCTTTGTGAATAAAGCGCAGACGCATTTTTGCAGCTCTCAGGCGATCATCAGACGTGCCCCAAACAGCTCTGCACAGCCCGGGGCAGAGGCAGAGCGGCCGTGACTGCGCCAGCCCAAGCCCCTCCAAGCAGAGCCACGCACRTGCAAACCACCCAAAACCTCTGCCTTGCTGTCCGGCTCTTCCCCCCAGTTTCCTCAAGCATATCCAACACTGCATGCGAAACCTCAAAATTTCACATTTTGCGCCTTCCCTCCAGCTCCTCTTTCCCGTGCCCGCCTCTTCTGAGTTGGGTCTTCCACACCTCGCCCTCACGCAAAGCCTCAGCCCGGTCCTGCTGAAGCCAATGGCACAGCGCCTGCGGACCCAAACGGAAGTGGGAACCTGCTCTCCCGTCATCGTGACTCCTCTGCCTGCGTCTGCTTGGCAATTGCTATCGGGCAAGAGAAACTGCAGAAATCCCCAGGTGCGCCTTCATCCCTCCCATCCCAAGCAGATACCTGTGCAGCACCTCCCCGGCTGTCATCGTTCCTCACCACTGTACACATAATTTGTCATAAAGGAACAGGGTGATTTCAAAGCTAGGTAGGGCGACGCTTATTTAATTCACTGATTGAATGACAGCAGATTTTTGGCTGTGCAGCGCATTACAAATTATTCTACATGGTTTCAGCACTTGTCCTGGTTATGCACATAAGGCACTTAAGACTTTGCCAAGATCATCTAATAGACACATCATAATCAGCCCTATAATATAAAGAATCATCTCTTTTTATACATTTTTTTTTTCTTTTTTGAGGAAAACACCTCAGTGAAATGCTGGATTGCCAGCTCTTTCTAAGGTGGACAGTTTCCCTGAAGAAAAAAAAAAAGAAATTAATGTTTTCACCTTGTGGTTCTAGCAGTTTTCTCCTTCTACGCAGAGGGAAAAAGGAAAGAAAACAGCTCTGCGACGGAGGCATCACCCCTGGGCGAGGGCGAGCGGCGTTCCAGATAGACGCGTCCATCCACAAAGGGCGGCGGGAGCCAAGGCATTAAAAACATACCGATGAATGGGGAAGGGGGAGGACTGGCTCAGGAAAAAAACAAAAAAAAGCTCATTTTTCAAAACACATTATTATCGCACAAAACGTATTTTAATGTATTTTCAGCAAGGCATCAAATACCCCCAGTATCTGCTTTGTGTCTCTTGGCAGTTCAAGAATGCCAACGCGCCCTGTCCTCGGGGTGCCAGAACCAATCTGTTGCCAAGAGACACAAAACTGATATCACGGGTGTATAAAGCCGTCTTTGGAAACGTATGAAACAGCGAACGACCTCATGTTCGGGGTTTGACTTAGTCAGCAAGACGTCAAGGAAGAAAAATTAACCTTTTGTTATAAGGTTTAAAGCTGACCATTTGTGTCCTTCTCCGAGGGAGAATCAACCTTTCTGAAGCAGAAATGCGCTCGCGTCTGGTATTGCATTTCAAGTAAACATCCGTTTTCTACGTTTACTTTTGTTTTGGGAGGAAAAAATAAAAATCATTAGAGTCAGGGCGCTCGGGGGAGCAGGGATGCCGTGACTTGGGGAGGCTGGGCAGGTGGCATTTCTGAAGCGCACATCTTCAGAGGAAACCCAAATGCCACAGCTGGACCTTCACGTTAGCACTCAGGCAGGTATGTGGTGACGTTACTAGCTGAGAAGGATTTTGAGGCTCCAACTGTAAATATCCGAAAGGTTTTTGCACTTAAAAATCTGGTCACCAGCAAGTTCTTCAAATATTTATTACTCCAACCAGTGAGTAACCTACTGGAGATGCCGCAGGTTCACCCTCCGCAAACGTTTCCCCGCTTTCGGTTCTGGGCACCTCTCTCCCTCCTCCAACCTGCAAACTGGATGCAAATCCTTTCCAACAGAGTATTTTTTCCCCCAGAATTCTCCTGCTGCAATTACGGCCAACGTTTGTTGCCCTTCCCAGTTACAGAAGTAAAATTCAATGCGTTCAGGATTCCCTCAAAATACAAAAATATGAAAACAGCATGACTGCTTCTTTTAGATGGGTTCTCTGTAGACTGCTTCTTTTCAGTTTGTTTCACTGAAGTTAAATAGTTGGAAATTAAGACTCTAATTAAGAAATACAGTAATTAACTGTAATTAAGAGTTATAAGCAAGATTTGGGTTTTTTTCCCCTAATMTGGGGCACAAATTTTTTACATGTTAAATTAAAAACTTCATTTAGGAACCGAAATATTAGAAGGCTGTGAAGCAACCAGGTATCAGTTCGCTATTATCCAGGAAAGGTCAAATTTAAATTACAGGACATGTTTAAAACATTAAGTTGTTGGTATTACCATGCAATTTTTGCATTTCCAACTAATATATAGATATATAGGTATATAGATATAGAGGTACCCACATCACAGGTGTCCACTATTGAATTACCTTCAGAGACAGAAAATACAGCATCTCACATGAAATAATTAGGATTTCCAGTGTTTTTTGTACCAAGGACACAGAAGCACAACAAGCCTTCGCCAGGACTGAAGAGCAAAGAATCCTGATAGATGGGAGCCATATTACAAATAACCAAAAGTCCGTCGACAGAAACTGCTCGTGGGTTTTTGGGGGGTTTTTTTTGGACTACAAATAAAAGGTCTTGCCATTACGACAAGCGAAAAATATTCCTTTGTCTTATGAGCCCCCAGTTGTGGGAAGAAAGCCGAGCGGTGCGATACCAGCCTGCGGGCAGAGAGAGACGGGGGGCTGGGAGGGGGTGAGGAGAGTTAATAAAATTCCTACCAGAAAACAGAAAATGAGATTAAAGGAGACATTTTGGCCATGAGGCCTTCTTTCGGCTGGAGAAGGCCTCAAAGCCAGTGTCTCTTCTAATCCTATTTTCTATTTCGAGAGTGCATTTTAATAACCCCTTTGTATATGGTACAATGACTTTAGCAAGTCCTATTTTAAGCAGATTTTCCACACTAGAAAGCAAAATGGGTTAAAATAATTGTACCGTACACCTCACACGCGCGACACTTTGTTTAATCCGGCGTCAGACACCGGGGCCGCACAATGCGGTACGAGGTCCATGTATAAAAGCGCCTTTCAGGACAAAGAGCCCGAGGCGCGGTACGGGGGAAACCAGACTGCGGGGCACAGCTCCCTCCCACCGGTGGCCAAGCCCTCGCTTTCGGACCCAGACGGGCACGTGGCTGATGTCACCGGGCCTCAAAATTCCTCCTCCTTTGGGCAAAATGCTGGCACCAGCCACTTCGCACCGGGGTTTGGAGATGGATACCAGGAGGGCGCGGGAGAGGAGAGTCGGCCCCAAAGGAGAGCTCACCTGCAGCTCCGCGGTGGTGTCCCCACAGCCACCGACTCACTGGCCAAGCTCAGCTTCGCCTTGGTAATTTACCTCTTTGCACAAGCCTGCACCTGGATGATGTTTTCTTCACCTCCACGCACACAAAAACCCCATGAAACTGTACATCAAGGTTAAAAGTTTCTCCCGTGTGCACGAAAACAGCTTTATTTGACTATAAAAGGTGAAAACCTGGTCTCAAGAAGCATGTGTTAACAACCAAAGGAGTGCCACCCGTGCTGGGCAGCCTGTGTCTCTCCCTCCCTGCCGTGGTCACAGCATGGAAGCCAAGCTCCTCCGATCAGCGATGCCGGCTCTCCATCTCCCTGCACGTTTATGGTGCTATATAAGAACAGCAGCTGTGGAGCGGGGGATGTGGGGACAGGACCACCGGTGGCAATGACCCACTCAGCCCTGCAGGGAACCGGCACCCCCGAAGCACCTGCTCTCAGCCCAGGTCCCCACCGCGGGCATGAGTCCTCCTCCTGACAGTACCTGCGGTCCCAGTGAAGCCAGGGGGGATGCTTTAGCAAAGAAATGCCAAACTTCAAAACGATGTCATCTGTTGTAACACACGTCCACTTATGGAGTCTACCAAGAAGGCTGCCACAGCACCCGAAGCAAGAAGCCCAGAGCAGCCCTGCACTCCTGCGACAGCCCCGGCACCTCCCTCACCTTTGTCTTACCAGCCTAAGGGGGAAAGCTCTTCMACATCCACCAACTGCGCAGAAAGAAAAGCAGAACAGCTTTACAATGAAGTAAACGTAAATAAATAAAACATAAAAATGAGTGTCTGACCATCACCTCACCRTATGGACAGTAAATGTTTGACCTCTGAAAAGGTCGGTGTTTTTGCAGATCTGGGCTTTGGCTCCCAGCAAACCTGAAGCAAGCAATGAGACGAACACAACCCAACAGTGCCTCAGCTGAGCATTGCGGGCGAGACCTGGCCGCAGCAAGAAACATAAATGCAGGAAACCCCAAAATAAAAATGCAGGAAGCCCCCCGGGGAAGTTGAGCTGGAAGCACAGAGCGCGTCGGGGGGGAGCTGCCGTGGGCAGAGGGGACGGCAGCCCAGCACGGACAGGGATGGGCAGGTAAGTCACGGGCAAGAGGTACCTCAAGCAGGAGCATGAGTCCTGCAATCCCATGTAAAAGGCAAGATCAAGGTGGTTTCTACTAACTGAGGTTGTATGATGAGGTCCCCATGTAAAGATCTTGCAGAATATCACAAATACAAAACCACAGATATAAAACTGCAAATACCAAATTGGCAGAAAGTAAACGGACGAGCACATGTAACAGCGAGCGGTACGGCACCAAACACAAGGGAAAGGCAAGGCTGTTGCAAGGACTACATATCTACGATGGTGAAAACAGAATTAAAACAATGGAAACAAATGCAAGTTAGGAGAGAAACTCCTAAAACAAAGAACATACAACAGAAAAAACAATTATTTCCTCTCTATGCAGCACCAGTCAGTGGTACCCAACCTCTAGGCAGCACGCAGAAGACCACTAGTCAAAATGAATTACAGAGGAGGTCCAAGCACAGTAGCCAGACGTCGGCAACCACCCGGCAGCTCCCTGTGCCCCCGCAGCAGACATGCTCCTGGGATGAAGCCTGCCGGCTACGCCTGGGTGGCAAAGGCGGCGGAGTCCTGAGCAGCTTTACCTCCGGCACACGCGACGGGGCTGCGGCAGAGGCACCATCAGCYGCAGCTCTTCCCCCACCTGCCCCTCAACAGGGCGGTGAACACGTGAACCTAAAACCCTCACCAGGAGGATCACTAGCATCAACTTGGAAATACAGGAGAAAACACCAAAAGGCCTAAACACCGCTGCATGCATTGCAGAAAAAAATTCTTTTAATTATTCTAATGGCAGGTTAAGTACAACTGCAGTTTTTTCTGCATCTCAGTGGCGCTCTGCGGTAGCCAATGCTCATAGCCAACGGAATAAAATAAAGCAGGTGAGAAATACAAAAATCTATGTAGCATGAAATATCTCTAAGAGACTTGTTTAGCGAAATTAACTAGTAGTTTAATAGAAAAAAAGCTTGATGTATGAGAGTGCTCCAATTTCTTCATAGAAATTAACATTTCAATCCTGTTTTTATCTAGAAGTCATTAAACTGTGCAACATGAATTATTGGAACTGTAGCAGAGAATTAACTCTATTCATCAAGTAAGTCCAAACAGTTTAGAGTGCATCTGTAATGAAAAAATAGCTCCACATTTCTATCTCTTCTCATTAAAGTAAACCAGTTTTCCCTCTCTCAGTATATAAAACTGTCTTCTCCTGGTGTAATTTATATTACCATAAGCCAGCTCACATTCTAAACTATTACACGCCTCCAATTAATTTTTGCAGCTTTTGCCTGAAAATTTAATGAGATAGTAGTGTATGAACCTGCTGACTCCAGATTACGTGTGTGCTTCCAATATTAATGTTGGCATAATAAAATAATCTGATACATACTTGATGAGAGCTTTTCACTATTGTGAGAGTAGTTAAGGCAACATGTAAACCAATTCCACTGATTTTCTTCCTCCCCCCACCACATTTGGAATAAAAAATACCCCAAAACCCAGCAAAACTTACCAGTCTGAAATTGAGGAGTCCCAAGTTAAGCACTCCCGAGACAGGTAGCATCATCAACGCTTCCTCGGATGTTTTAAATCAGCTGTTTATTATTCACCTATTAACATTTATTTTAAGGCTATGGCCATTTCTAAATGCTTTTATTTTTGAATGCCGAAGAAGGAGAGCGATATGTTGGGATTTACTACTTCTGCAAAGGAAGGGTGTATTTTAAACATCTCCCGCTGCCGCCCCGTTGCTTTGAGGGGTGGATGTGCAGGTCCGAGCATCCTCCGCCCTGCCTCCAAGCGCAGGAGTGGCCCTTGCACACCCAAACCACCTCGTAGCAAATCCCACCCGCCGCCCTAATACTCACAACGATCGAGAAATTAAGAGTTTGCATTTGTGCTGGGAAACCGAGATGGGTTTAGAGTCCCAAGTGTTTCTGCGGCTTGCTTTCTCTTTGCAGCTCATTTTATGGGGATAACTCATCTAATTTTGTGAACTGTTCTCCAGCATATTAGACAAATAACCTTTTCTTCAGAAGGACAGATTCTTTGAGACTAAAATTAAAGGGAAAAAATTATAATATTGCTTTCCATTGCAACTTCAATTTTACTACCGCATATTGCGCATAATACGATTTTAATCTATGTGCCTGAGAGAAAAATTGTCAAATGCGATGCTCTCAGAGATCAAATAATTTTATACATAGACTTAAAAATATACATTGGGCATTACGTGGTACAGCCCTGAATTTATAGTTACAGGAAACTATAAGCTGCTCGTGGTTAATCAAGCAGGCCCTGAAAACATGTATTTTGCACCGAACTCGGAGGAGCGGAGATGCCATGCCCAGGGAGCCGGCACAGCCCAGAGAGGCAGCAGAGCTGGGAGCCCAGAGGCTTTTAAACTCAGCCCCACTGCAGCCCGGTACCCTGGCAGGACCACAGGAATAATCACCATTACCTAGCCCAATTAAACCATCCCCTTACTCCATTAACCACCCGCATTATCTATATGTTACAAACAAGGGAGAGAAACGCCGGTGTACGCAGGGAGAAATTCAGGCTCTGGGAGATTACGGTCTGGGATGTGGCCACAGTACGTCACCGGCAAAGCCAAAACGTTCAAGCGCTTGTCAGGAGAAGAGACATCACACCTTATACGTGATGCCGAGGTGCGCGGAGCCCCGAAACTGGGGTCTCTTTGAGATGGGAAGAACAAACCAGTCTGATGAAAGACTGGGAGAAGGGACGGACGGAGGTGGATGGCAGGAGAAATAATACACGGCAAGTGTGGAGGCCAACGACTGCACACTTCAACGGCTCCCAGTGGCTTCAAATCAATTTACATTTAAAATAAATGAATTAAATCTGATAATCTCTGATACCACTCAACCTATTTGCTCCAGGGCACTGAAATTCAAATATTCTTGAGTTCTGAAAATAGGCTTTCACTCATACGACATACAAATGAAGACAAAGAGTACCAACACCAAATGCAACCTCCCTGGGTTTTACACAATCAAATGGCAAAATCACTTCCATGGTATTCAAAGAGTTTTGCTACTACGACTTTTGCTCCTTGCAGTCAATCTCCAGCATTTCTAAGGTAGTTATAAAAAACCCATTTCAGTTTTCATTCCAGAAACCCACATCCATCCGGATGACACCAAGTGAACGGAACAAGGGGCGCCCACCCCAACACCTCCCAGGCACGGGAGAACCCCTCAACCTGCACCCCGCTGMCACACCAGAAACCAGATTATTGCACTGATCCTGGCTAAAAATAATCTTTCTGGTTTAGCAGGCAGTTATTTTCAACAGAGATCTGATTTTCAGCAGGGCTGCGCTGACACAGTCACGGCACTGGGAACCAGCTGTCCGGCGTGAGGGATGCAGGAGCCTGTAACACACACGTGGCGATGCACGCATATACACATACATACACATTTATATCTGTAAGATCTCACTGGATTCTCTTTCAAGGGTGAGATTACCTTTTCTTTTACAGATTTTCGAAAATCGACCTTGCACTTTTACACATGCATGCCCTTACACCTAACAACTGCTTGTACCTTTGCACGTCAAAAGAAACATGTAATTAAATTAAGAGATGCACGCATTCTTCCTTTTCTCCTGTCTCTTTTCCTTGAACGCCATGCCAGATAGCAAATCAAAATCTGCATTTAAATAGAATATTTTTAATGTATGAAAGTGGGCGGCCTGAGGGTAAAGAGGTATTGCATTCACTCACCATATGCAAAAAATTACATTTAAAATGTGATACTACGTTTTAAAAATTTATTGAATATTTTTGTCATTCTAGTACCTTTGTTTTATTATAACGAAATCTTCAGCTCCACGGAGACTTTTGTATCAAAGCATGCTAATAAAAATAATGTGATATTACATCATTTTATCAATTTAATCTCGAGAAAAGGATGATATTCAATCACATCTCATAAGTCACTATCTCTGGTAATTCCGGCCATTATTCAGTGCGAAATTCAAGCAGTCTGAATTCATTAACATAGGGTTGCTACAAATCTGCATTTTTTAGACTTTGTCAGAAAACGCAGCAGCCCAAACTCAGTGACCTGAATCTAACAGCCTTTCAGCCGAAACGGCCTCGCTCCCCAACCCCGGCTCCCTTCCCGYGCCGGGACAAAGCCGCGCTGCTGCCGACCAGGTCACGGCTGCAAAGCCCGAGCCGGCGCAGGCTTCGGCAAATGCTCCCTGCCGAGCTCCCGGTGCGGCATCCCTGCGCCGGGGGGACATCGTGGGCACACGATGCTCCCGAGGTCGGAGCGGGGCTCTGGAGGTGGCACCTGTGGAAATGAGGAGGTCTCCCGCGAGCAGCCGAGGAGTGAGAACACACTAGCGCGGAGTGACATATGTTAGGGACAAAGTGTCACATCGCATCGGACAGGCCGCGGGGTGATGGGGACCAAGCGGTTTTGACGCTGCGTTATCAGGTCAGCACCTTCGGGAAAGGGAAAGAAAAATTTAAATTGTGGATTTTGAAATAACCGCAATGGGAGGCTGCTAAAACCACGGGGAGGCTCACAGCCATGGTGGAGACCCAACCCTACTCCGCAGAAGCCAATGGCAAAACCCTGCCGAACTCACCGGGGGCAAAATCCAGCCATAATTTAGCAAACCCCTCTGGCTTAACGACGCTCAGTGTATCACTCTGCCGTAGGTTTCCGTATTCCATCCACCTCCCTGAGCCCCCTTYGCAGCAGAGAGATGCTCTTCATCCTTGGTTGCCTGCACAGCCCTTCTGCTGGCCACCCAGCAGCTTTTCTGCCTGGCCAGGAGCAGCCTCCCACCTAAACATTCCCAAGCCAGGACCGTGAGACATCCTGAGCAGGAACACGCTCTCTTCTGAGTATTCTCCATTAATCTCATCTGTAAAAGCGGGATGAAAATAACAATTTATTTCTAATTAGAGCGTATTTTGCTGACCGATGACCTAACTTTTTCACGCTACAGGCAATCTGAGAAAAGTTAATACCATAGTGCCCGTGCTCATCGCTGTACAAAGTAAGAAACGGCACCCCAGCTAACTTCAGTGGCATTGGCCCTGGTTACCAGGGAAGATCTCATCCACGCTATCACATTTCTCAATATATGTAAAAATCACAGGGACACAAACTCCATAGCTCTGGTGGGATGATCAGTTTTAAGAAACCCGAGTGCTAGTTGCGCAGAAATTACAGCGCTGTGGTCCAGAGGCACCTTGAACAGGCTACAGATATATTGGCAGGCCCTACCCCACTCTCACYGAAGCCTGTAGCATTCAAAAAACACTTTAGTGGGTAAATTTACACTAGCTTCCAAATAAAAATAAGATATTTCAGTATGACCATATCATACCTACTGTGGAGCTTCTGCTACTGAAAAAAGGCTGAAGGGAAATTAACTGCACCCCAGCGAACGCTTCTGTATCAGCATCAGTTTCTAGAGATTTGGCTTATTCTATCCAATTCTCACTTCAAACAGATGACGTCTTCCATTTTCTTGATCCTTCAGCAGATACCATCGACGACAGCCACGCTGTAATACCCGAATGCAAGTCCGACCTGTAGTCCCCAAGACCGTGCCTAACAGAAAAACATCTCCTAAGCGAGCAGCTTAAGCCCATAGACCAGTAAAAACCCATCAACATTCACCACCGACGGACTCCTGGTTTTTTTGAAAAAAATATTATAGTGCATTTATAGTCACGCAGACATGAATCTGCAGTAAAACTCCGAGCCTAGGAAGGTGAAAACTAATATTTGAGRTAGCAGATGAGGCTGTTGCAATTCCAGAATAAAATGGTAATGTGCCGTTGGTAGCGAGCGGTACATTGTTTTAACATGTTATGATACTTATAAATATATGACGTTTAAATAATCAGATGACAGAGAGTTCCTTTTCATCTACTGAATGTTTCTTATTCTTCACACATTAGCACTTTTTCCCCCAAATGTTGTATCTTCTGCCATTTATAATTAATTTTAACAGCTTCTGCAACTTATCCCACAGGTTGTTGCTGTTTCTTTTAAACAGCGTGCTGCTGAGAAATTGATTTGTTTGCTCCGTATGCCTACAGAAATCACATTATGAAATATGCATAAATGTCATTTCTTGGGCTGCTTCTGAGGATTAGCGGAGAAGAAAAGCTTGCTGAGGAAAAGGAAGAAACAAACAACAACAAAGCCTAACTTAACACTTCAACTCGGCCGCGTCCCTGGCCAAACACAGCTCCCTCGCTGCCCCGGTCCACTCCGGTACTGGGGTGGGAAGAGCCGGCAGGAGATCCCAGCACCGCGGGTACCACCTCCTCTCCCAGTAAACAAGTCCCTGCCAACGCGGAGGGGAGTTAATGAAACTAATTAACGCGCAACGAAGTGCCCGCGCACCCCGAAAGCCCTCTCACAGCCGGAGGCCAGGAGAAGCCCTGAGGCGAGCTGCGGTGGGGGCTGCACGTGCTCCACCACCACCTCCAGAAGGTCTCCACGCATCTCCACGCTGGGCGGCCCAAAAGCCCAGGGGAGGACAATTSCTCAGGCAGTTGCAGTTGGCCATGACTCAGCGACCGTCGCTGAGATGGACGGAGGACCACGGCTTGCTGCAAACCCCTGCTATGGTGGTTCGGGAGGGCAGGGTGAGAATTGCTCTCCCTCTGGTCCCAAACCTCAGAAATCAGATCTTTGCAGTTCGGCAAAGGCAGCAGAGAATCACCAGCCGTAGCCATCCCTCATTAGCATCGATGCACTCCTCCTCCTCCGACTGCTCCCACTTCCACCAATACGGGAACCCAGCCGATTACACTTCATTTACTGTTTTGACGGCATTGTTTTGATACGTACGCATTATTTACAAGTTTTTCCAACAGTCATCATTTCAAAYACATGTATGGATCACTTATTTTATCGGAGCAGATTCTATCACCAGCCCTTTCCCATGCACAGCCAGTGAACAGGTCCTGCAGGTCTTTCCTTTCCAGCCAAAGTAACCACAGCTTAAAATCCCCATCGTCCACAGGGTTGGCACAGAGCTCACAGACGGCACCTGAGATGGTCAGGCTTGCAAGAAGAGTTTTATTACCAAAAAAAAAAAAAAAGCCAGCAGTCCAATATACGCTGTGATCCTGGACCAACAAAACATAGCACTGTACACGGCTTCAGAAAAAAGGAAGTTTTCCTTAAAGGTTGGACCCTGCTCGCTGGGACCAGAGCAGGACTCTTCTCCCATCCCGCTCGGCGGAGGCAGCACCAGCAGCCCCTACATATGCTATATGGATGCGATGGCAGCCTGAGATGGAAGGCATCTTTCCCATGCTATCTCCTACTGCAAAACATATTGAATGACAAGTTCTGAAATGCAAACCAGATATTTTTCTCGGAGACTTCGTTAGACACATCACTCTCCTATATTATTACAGAGAGCTGTCAAAACAGCCTGGTGGGAAAGCTCTTCCACAGACGTGCAGAAGTATAAATTGTCATAGTATAAAGTAAATTCCATTAACAGCTACATAGTCATTATTTTGCATAATAAAAGTAAAGGCTCTTTGCTTGTGATCTATGTGTTTACGACCATCGAACCAACAAGCACTTTCTCTTTTCTGATGCCTTTGTTAAAATTACAAGATAATTGGTTGCTGTTGCAGATATTAATGTCTGATAACAAAGTGCCTAAGGCAGGAAAGCTGAAGTGGTGGTGAAACAGCACTACTGACAAAGCTCTAACTCCTGTTCCCCAAGGATTAACCAAACCAGCTCAAAGAAAATAATAATTTTTAATTTGTGTCATCACAGACATTATTTGAATGAAGCACATTGGAAATTCTAGCCAACTTTTTTTTTAAAAAATCTATTTCTTTTTATTCTGGCTATCAAAAAAAAATAACCAAGATAATTCAAGCACTTTTCAGTGTAAGGTCCTGAGGGATATCAAAGGATCAGTGACAAGTCCTAAGATAACCTGGGTAACTTCTCTGCTCCAGAAACAAATGTATTCCTACCCATAAGGTTTAAGGGGAAAAAAAAAAAGAAGTGATTTTGAAATAACGCGAGTTCTTTAATAATTAGTGCCAATGCATTACAAAAAAGCCTGCACTTATAGAGTATGTCCATTTTATTTGGAAGCGTGAACGATGAYATACACAACCACTCTGCTCTCCCTGAGTTTACACACAGTTGTGTTTATGAATAAAATTGCAGCTTAACGTCTCAGCCATGATGAGCAATTCGGAAACTCACTGTTCATAAATATCATGCCAATTGAAGCAAGCCGGTTTAGGGATATTGTATATTATTTATTACAACTCAGTCTGTCATGGAATTAAGCACATTGAGCCAATTTCAGTACAAGTGTTGGGGAAAGGAGAGATTACATTCAAATTAATAAAGTCGCTTTTAAAGCAAAACAATGTCAGCTGGTACAGTTTTTTCATAAACTGGCCCACTGATTGGAAAAAAAAAAAACAAAACTCTGCAATTACCCACCCTGCACCTTCTGGGTCCCCTCGCCCCACCTGGCAAGGAATTTGGGTAATTTCTTGCATCTCCTCTGGGAGACTTGGTGGCAATCATTCAAAAAATGAAGGATGGCAAGTCCCCAAGACGCAAATAAGAAAACAGACACAAACACCTGTATCTGCTGTTACAAAGGATTCCTCGCTATGGTCGTTCACTTTTAGTTTTTTTAATTATTCTTCTGTGATGGACACAATACCATTAATTTAATTTCAACTTGCATTTCCTATTAGTATAATCTACCRAGTTATCTCTATAGCAGTAGCAAAATCACTTTACGGTAGAGCTATATCACTTCAGAGTTAATTACATGTATTTTGGTTTTGATAAATGAAAATAGGGGACATGATTAATTGAAGGACAATCAATATGATCCAGCTATTAGACAGCTTGATGAGGTATCCAAAGTACACACATAATCTATAGTAATCAGCTAATTGAAGACCGCGGACTAAAAAGATTTTAGGAAATCCCAGTTTCAAATTGAAAAATATCCCAATAAAACAGATGAAGGAAAAACCTGCACAAAACCCATGAAGGTTTAAGGCCTGTTTCTGTTTTGGCTGGTTTTGAACAAAAATTTTGCTTCACTGCCTTAAAAAATTGCTTACGGTGATAAAATACTGAAAGCAAAATGAATACGGTAAGTGAATCCTGAAGCGCGTTTCTTATTTACATCCACCCAAACTCCTTGAATTGTATTTTTCTAATGCCTTACGATTTCTGGAGCTGCCAGAGTTTGTTAAATAGCTTCATTAAAACCACTCTATTTATCTTGGTTTAGTCACATACCAGATCAAATTAAACAGTCAAACAGTTGAACAAATGAACCTTTTCCATCTCTTTTGACATGAAACCAAGTGTGCAAAAAAAAAAGCCCTATACCGATGTCAGTTAGGCTTGTGTTTCCAAAGAGGAGTCCAAGAAGGGAGAAAACAACCAATAAGTGCAAAGCCAGAGCGTTACACATGTTTAGAAAAATATGGAAGTGGCGAGTGCAATCCGTAAGCCCATGGTATGCAAGTACTATTAGCATAAATGCTGACAACTGTTAATCTACTGTAACCCTGATTAATGGTTGCAGTTGTCCATTAATACTAGGCATTTTAACTTACTACTAAAATTGATTAGTCAGTTAAGAATTCAATCCTAATGTTCAATAAAATTGCACTTTCTCTGCAAATGCAATATGAAATGAGGTGATGCGTTTAGCAGCACTCATACATTAGGAGGGTGCGGCATGAAGAGGAGAAGCACGGTGCCATTCCCGGCTGGCACAGGCAGTGCATCCACCTCCATCCTCCCTGCAGCCCTCCTGAATTTGTGCGAGAGGTGGAGATACCCTGCAAGTTCAGATGGGCTRGGAAAACCCACCTGGGCAGGGATGGGAGCAGCATCCTGGGCTGGGCTGTGCACACCGGGAGGGACGGTCTGCCCCGGCTGGGCACCGCAGATGGGCACCCTGGACCGAGGGGGTCTTCTTTCGACAGATGGGTCTGGTGTAATCTTACAAAATACTCCTCCTCCCCCTAAATGCCAACCTGCACTTTTCTCCCTTTTCCAATCCGTAATTTCCATTATTATTATTACTATCATTATTTTCCTACCCTGCTTTCCTTCACAGCACTAGCCACAGTCCAGCGCGTACAGAAGGGACTAGCCAAACACCAAGGGGAAAGTGTCAGTTTGCTACACCACTTTTTTTTCCTACAACATAATGCAAGGGTACAGTATTTCACACAACATTACAGCAGTGCTGTGCAGTCTGCAACACCACCGCTACAGATCTCTCCCAGCTCCTGCTGCAAACCTTTCTTTCCAGGGGGTCTTTTACCATGGATACTTCAAATACTTGAAGCAAGGATTTTGCATCCAAATATCAGGTCTTGGGCTGCACCTTGAGCCTGGCAGCTATCAGAGGTGCTGGAGAAGAAAATCAAGGAGGCAGCATCAGTGCGGAAGAGATGAACACTCACTGCCAAAAAACCCATTTGTCACAAGAGAAATGCCTTTTAAAAGCTGTATTCAAATTAATCTTAGACAATGGAGCTGTTTTCTGAACAGGTAAAGCCAGATAAGTAATTTCAAGGCATCCTTTGCCAAGGGGTCAGGTGTTTTGGAACCAAAAGCATCAGACTACCTTTCCTGGAGTACCGGTAGCCCTAAAAATGACAGCTAAAAAATAATCCTGGAAGCAATGGAAACAGAACGCTTTTAGCACTGGCAGAAGCAGCTCACACCTCCTGATCCAGAGGTCCCGGTTCAATCTTTGCACGATTATGGAGCCGCATTACCGGATAGGTTCTCCGAGCACATCCTCCTCCAGCACCCCTGTACAAGCAGAAGCCCCAAGAGACGGGAACAGTAATTTGGAGCACCGAGGGAGCACAAAAGCCGAGCCTGGGATAAGATGCACACWGATGCTGTTTTCAATTAACATTTTTTAAGTGCTGTTGAAAGCAGACTGACGAGACGCTGAGCTGACCAAGCCATGGTCCTGTTCCAGCAAGATTTAGCCAAAGTCTTCTGAAGTTAACTCTAGGGAGGTGGGAACAGCGTCAAGATTGCATTTATGTGAATTTAGGATTTCTGGGGACTCCCAAAGAAGTTCAAGTCCCTGAAACACAGGTGCCACGAGGGCTCCCAGTGAGAGAGGGATCATCTCAAAAGACCACCATCATCTCGACTGAGAGCACCATGGCCAACCCCATGGTGGGACCAGCACTGCGCAGGCTGCAGCCCAGCTCTCTCGCAGACCTGTTGCCCAACAGTTTGCCAGCGAACTGGCACCCACAAGAGGCCCAGGCTTTCATAACTTACACATATGGCCCCTATACATGAGCCCATAACTGTTAGGGGTGCTCCAAGTATTTTCAGACCCCGCTGCACTCTCCTGTACCCAGCCACACATCGCAGATGACGGGAATGCCAGCAGCCTCCGGAGGGGGTCCGGTGACCAGACACACCGCTCACTGCCCGTGTTACATTAAACATTTCAAAGGGCCAGTAAATCTCATTAACATACTGTTGTGGAAGAAAAAAAAAAAAAAACAAACCAAAAGATACCAGGAGAAAGAGAAACTCCAGCACAACAAAATATCTGGAAGCCACCAAGGACTTCGGTATAAATCCACAGCTGATTCATAAGGACAATCCAGGACACAGTCCAGATTTTTTTAGTATTTACCTGACTAGCAGTCTGGAAAACAGCGCTTCTGCAATAGCAGTACCTGAGGACATGATCTTATTTTTCAGTGATCTGCAAGGCTGCAAGACCAGATTCTGTGGCTGGCATCTTCCCTTCTCTGGTGCTATGGGTCTCGGCGCAGGAGGGTCCACCAGGGAACGTCTCACCACCATAGGAAAAAGCCCAAGATTGGTTTTATTCTAATGCTGGGATCAATGGCCTCCTGGTCTCAAYGCTACAGAGCCAGCCACTTTGACAATAAAGTTTGAAAATGGGTTAGGATGACGGAGCCTGGGATGGTGYTGAAGGACAAGAATGGACCACAAGAGGCAATCAAGGCTGCCTGCACCCGCCCCAGCCCAGGGGCTTCCCGGCTCCAGCTTGCACCCTCCGAACCTCATCCATGCAAACGGGTAATGGAAGCCCTCACCAGCACACCACCCCATAACACTGCAAGGGGACAGAAAGCTGCTGGTGTTCACAACCTGCATATCCCACAAGTGTAATAATTACAGCAGCACCCAGCAATAATGCAATGCCCTCCTCTGCAAAGCCCTTTAATAACATTAATGTCTGTCAGGCTTTAAGTGTTAACGTATGGGGGAAATGCCTAATAGCTGAATATTATTGTGTGTGCGTCTGAAGTAACACTCTGCAAGGYCTCTTATATCAAACATTAAACCTGCTTAATAGAAGACATTTGAGCAGAATCAATTATTTTGCAGTAATTTTTCGTATTGAATGAGGTACTTTGAAATTGGAAAGTATGTGTTGTCACAGCAGAACTATTTACGTATTTAAAAGCACACTTTGCGTGAGAGTAAGTTACAGAAACAATAATACGAATGTAAAATTATCCTTTATCCAGCAAAATGCTTGAGAACTACTTCTTACCATGTTTGTAGATAGCCATACTCGCAACATTACACTAAAGGTCCTATCAACACTTTGTTATAAACTTCTCCCCTTATATTCAGGGAATTAGAAAAATCTTTGCCTAGAGGGGATTGTTTTCATAAACTCAGTGCACAGGGGTCTCAGTACAGGCAGGAATGTTTATGGAAAATCTGAGATTAGAACATTTCAAACTGGCTGGTTTCAAGTTGCACACATGTAAAGCTATAAATAGCAAGGAAAATGCACGTATGAAAAGTGAACAAATAACACAAAACCCCAAGTTTGTCAGTTACAATGGAAAACCGAACATTTTTTCGATTTGACTACAAATCTAATTTACTATCAAGCTATTCCATTTTGCTGTTAGATTGCTACAACTATTATCTCCAGGATCTTTTAATAACAGCTCGTATTTACAGCCCTCGGTGGGGCTCTCCAGGCAGGATTTTTTTGAGCAGGGTGGGTTTAGCCTCCCGGTGACTTCCCCAGGAGCAGAGATGGGTCACTGCTCACCGCTTCGGGACGACACCTTGACATGCAAGCAGGAATTCAAATATAACCCAAGAATTTCACAGCACTTAAAAACCAGTGAGACCCAGCTGCCGAAATGAGGCCGTGCAGCATCTTGGTGCACAGGCAGAAGCACAGCTCCGTTTGATTTTCTGCTACAACCACCACAGCCTGAGCCTCTGCTCCAACAGCACGGAGCCATGCCAGGAGAGCCTGGGCAGGAACACGACGACACTGGACTTGACCCACTGCCTCCTAAAATCAGCAGAAATGGGCAGCACGAGGGGATAACACCCAAAGGACATACACATATGAGGAAACACACAGCAGGACGCTTTAATGCACAGACCGCTGGAAGGAAAGAGCATTAAAAGTTGCCAAAACAATTATGCTGGCGCAGCTAAGGGTCATGTCCTGCCACCACCAGAAATGAAACCCTGAAGCATCAGACAGACAGCAGTAAGGCAGACAGCACTTCTGCTAGGGCAATGCACCACTACCTACCCAGTTACTCCCAGAGTACTAGCTCTTAAATAGTATTTTAAATATACAATCGTCTTGCAAATAGCAGTGGTGATCTACAAACTCACTGCTCCCACGGCAGAGTTAGCAGCAAGGGTTTGGTGGGTGCTTCCTCACCTGTCTCGCTGCAACGTCGGCCAGGTTTGCCCCGGGTACCATCCTCGCTATCCCTTCAACAGCAAACTTTGCACTGGAGTAGATGAGGAGCGCTCACAAACTCCGTATGTCAACCGTGGCCATGGTGACCTCCAGCTGAGCAGGAACATCTGCAACCACAACAGCATGGTCCAGACAAGACCATCATGTACAGCAAAAAGCTCAACATTTATACAGCATCCTTAGAGCTCCGAAAATGTTCACACATATTAACTAGAGAAACCACAAGCACAGCTTCAGCCAGTACTGCATTTCAAGCGCAAAAAACCCTCTAGAAACGGAGATCTTGCTCTTTCCCACATCTCGTAAGCCAGACTTCATAGTCCAGGCAATGAGACAAAATAAAGCCAGGCTGGGGGAAAAGGTGAGGAAAAGAGGGATGCATTAGGTCATCAAGTCCACTCCCCCCCATCCTGCACCACTCTGCTCTACCATACATTTCCATTGCTGTCTGGCATTACTTTAAACAACCTATACACAACTGGGCCCCCAAGCGCTTCTCCTGGTTTGCTGGTTCCAGGAGATATTCGTGGTTCATTACTGCACCTCCATGAGCTCCATGCAGCTTGCACAGGAATGGTGTCCACAGTCCGGAGTCATGTCTCTGGGGAACAACCTCCACCTCTGTTGGGAGATGTATGGGGCAGTTTAGACATTGAGCCTGGAGGAACCGTCGAGCATTGCAACTCGTCAAACTACTGATAAAACTTGCTCTGGCTTTGAGCTTGTTTTAGACGCCTTTGCCTTCAGCTATTTCGTACCCTACAGGTTGCCTGCAAAATTCTTGCATGGCAGTAGCTGGACTTACTCTTCATTCTAGAATTCAGCTATGTCGTTAAAGCACGTAACCAGACATGTAAAATATTCCACATTAGCAAAAACACTTATTTCTGCACATACTTGGTTGTTCTGCATCGAGTATAGCAACTGTAGGATGTACTCCTGACAGGGGACAAAGACCATTGATGGTAGGTAGTGGGTCAGCAAGAGCTTAAAAGACAGCAATTAGGACTGATGGGTAAAATATATAACACAACATTTAAAATAATTTTGGCTGACTCAGTTGAGATGATCCTACACCCTACAACATTAAGGCTTTGGCCAGTGTACAGCGTGGAACTGCAATCTCCTGAAATCTCGTTAGCTCAGCTAACTAACTGCAGTTTGCCTCTACTTTCTTCTAATTTTAGATTTAAACTCTCTACAGCAGAGCACATGCAGGGTGAAAACAAATTTTAAACATTATGCTTTGCTGAAATGTACCGCAAGTATATTTTCTTTTGGAAGAGGCAGGGAGGATTATTTTACTTGGAAAATGAAGTTCTCAGGATGTTAATATTTCAGGGCAACCTCTGCTTTTGCAGTTCAGAGGAAAGGGTACGGTGAGCGAAGGCAGCTGCCTGGATGTCAGTATTATAGGGTTCCTCAGAAAATCCTGCTGACACAGCTTCCTCTTCATCTTGGTCTCATATCAAGTTAGTAGTCAATGTGTTATTTTAACAGCATGACAACAACTATACAGAATGTCAAATAGTTACCTTTTATCTGGAATTTTATTCCTGCCATATATTTCAATGGAAATATACAACTTAATGTTGCAACATATTTCATACTGAAATGGGTAATAAAAAAAACTATAGACTGTGCATTTCCCCTAAAACATAAAGGAGGAATACACTGAAAATCTCTACTGTTTACTACTCTCTGTCTTCCAAAATCTCCACACCAATCTACTGTGCTTGAACTAGAAATATTGCTGGGAATATTTTAAAGGATTTTATTTCTTTTTAATATAATATAAATATAAAATATACCCTGAATCCAGAATGTTCTGCCCAGCCTGAGTTTCAGTTCCAGCCTGACATAGGGATGGAGATGGAGGACAAAGCCTTTTGACCACACTTTGACCCCACCGCATGGGAACGCGGCGTCCCTCAGCCTGAAGAAAGGTGCTTTCACATGCCAGGGAAGGAGCAAGTCAGGATCAGGAAATTTTACTTTAGCAGGTAAAAAACAAAACCCCTCTATTATCTCCTGTACTATTTTAATATCAGGCCAACACTGGAGGTACACTGAGGGAGGAGGGCTTGGGAGCTCCCTTTCGGGTCTCTAAAAATGCATGCTCCTGCCATTTGGCAAATCCAATGTTTTTAGCTACCTGCGAACTGCGAGTTCCTATGTATCTTCAGTGGGATACATTCTCCCTTCTAAGGAAACTGCAAACCAGGGAAGAAATATTCCCTGTCCTTTTCAATACACATGACAGCTGGCTAATTACTGAAATTATAGCTTTGTCAATATTACTTCATTCACTCAACCCCTCTTCACTGTTAGCAAAAAAGAGCTGAAAGACCCAAACGCTTCCAGATCTTTGGGGTTTACACAAGAAAGGCTTCCTCTTCAAGGGAGGCCTGATGGTCAGTGCTGCCACATTCACCACGTCTACACGGAGCAGTCTCCAGGACTGCTCCAGGACGGGGGTCTTTGCATGCAAGATCCTCGTTTAAGTTGCTTTGGCTTGGCCATCTCCTACATGAATAAATATACACAAATAGACCTGCCGGGAATATGAAGAGGACAGAGAAGTTTTAGAAGATCGTGAGAACATGACCTACCTTAGATGAAGGRCTTCTGACACTTTCCTGCTAGAGGATGGATTTACCTGAGGACCGTCAGGTTTTTGAGTTTTGCTCTCCAGCGTTCATCCTGACTCTGCTTGCTCTGTCCTTGCTGTGCACACTGGCCTTCTCTGAAAGGTACCTCTATCTACCAAATAAATGATCAAACTATGCCTTCTGATGTATCCCAAGCTTTTATGTCCCCAGTAGTTTGGGTCTCCCTCAAGCAGGATCTGCCCGGCAGTGGTGCACACACCGAGTACTGCAATTAACTCCCAGTGCCATAACTTCTTCCTGACCAGTGAGCGCTTAAACCAGAGTTACTAATTGTAGTTATTGATGAGATTAAAAAAAACGGAAGAGGAGGGTATCACTAGAGTTGTATAAACCAAGACAGTTCTCCAAGGCCAGCGCCTGAGCAAAATGCTGCACTGTCAGCTCAGGACTTGGCAGAGGAGTCTCCAGGTCCTGCTCTTCCCTCCTGCAGAGGAGGCTTCCAGTAACATGACTATACTCTTTGCTGCTCCTTGGCTTTTAGAACCTGCACAACATCCTCCAGTCTGCCAAAGCTAACCCACAGACTGCCTGGTCATCCCGAGACACAGATGCAAGACAACAGGGCATGCTCAAACGTTTGCYGAGCCCTGCTATATTCATACCAGGGCAGGTACAACCTAACAGTTCTGACCTTTTCTGGGACAAGCATGAGTTTAGCGTCTGTATTTGCTCAGCAAATACATGAAGCTTGCAGACATCAAAATAGAAACACGGCAAAATAGCCGAATTCCCTGGTTTTGTTTTTTGACGTTAATTCCTCTTCCATTGCTTCCTCTCTTAGCAAGAAAGCCCAAGCCCCTAGACGCCCATCCATCTTGAGCTGGGTGACACCACCTGATGACACACGTCTGCTTAAAGCAGGCTTTTGCTCTGGGGACTCACCCAGGATTACTGCTCAATCTTCTTTCCTGAAAAGCAGCCCATCCTCGAAGGCAGCCGGTGCTGGACTGCTGGCCTGGCTGCCTGCGGCTCCAGCCCGTGAGGGTTTGCTGGCAGAGGCAGAGATGAGCAGGTAGCTGCTCCAGCGAGCTCGTGCATGGCAGCACAGAAAGGCCGGCAGCCCTGCCAGGAGCTGAAGCTCCTTATCTTCTAGAGACCTGCTGGGCTGTTTCAGATATCTGCCCTTGATGCATATGCCATGAAAGCTGGAGTCCAGAGCACCAAATACAACAGCTTTTCCTCTCCCCTAGGAGAAGTTTCATGGTTTTGGCCCAGCAGCTTCATCACGGTAACTTTGGTTCACCACAAGATGACCACCCAAGAGGATACAAGCCAATGGTCAACAGCCCTCACCCTCTGTGATGGTGCAGACAAGCAACAAGCTTGGTGTGCAACCATGGTGTCACAAGCCCAGGGCATCCCGAGAGGTCCTCCACCACCACCCCAACCATGCTGGCTCCTCCATGGGAGTTGCACCCTTCACCCCAGGAAGACCCGGCCAACTCCTCGGCTCTGCCAATAAAAGCAGCACAGCAGCCCGAGGCAAAACACAAATACCTGGAAGGGGGAAGATCCAACAATAAGCTGATGACTATTTTGGAAGAATCTGAAAAATTGTTGAGCAGTGATTTATTCAAGAGATTCAACAGTTCACCAACTTTGCGAAGCTTTGGAGACGGTAAAAATGTAACAAGTGAGTCTCTTGCATGAATAAAAAAATTACATTTTACATAAATTAAATATATGATTTGATTAAACATGTTTACGTCTTTGCAGTGACATTTAGAATAGGAAGTATTCATTTTCTGTTTTGAAAGGAAAAAACTCTTTCAAATGTAATTTGAAGCTGTCAAACCAATCTTCTTTACAGATCTTTTAAATGTCACATACCTTCGAAAGGGGATGGCAGATTCCTTTTAAATATGCAATTGCAAACAGTCCAAGCAAAATCAAGAATTTATTAAAATATGCTACTGACATTTACACTGATAAAGTAGAGCCCTTTCCTCACTCCCTTTCGATAGACTCCCCTACAAAAGATGTGTCACAACAGCTCCTATTAACGCCATGCTCGCTGTAATTCCCCAACGCACAACCAGCAAAATCCAGCTGCTGGAGAAGAACCTGCCTCTTGTTTTGTACGGGGACTAATACGAATTTGTGGTTGCTTTACATGAAGAATTGTACTTTTTGATGATTTCTTACCAGCATGCCTGAAATTTATAACCAAAAATATTAACTGCACTTACTTTAAATCAAGTGCAGCACTATACCTAATGGCTTCAAATGGAAGAGTGTATTAATCATAAGCATAAAGAAAACCTACTGCAACTCATTTCAGACAACTTCACGTTAGCAACCTGTATGTTTTGTTTTATAATCACAATATCTATCCTTAGATTATTCATTATTCTCCCCAATTAGAATGCATTTCTGGATTTTTTTTCCTTTCTCTTTTCTTTTAAGGAACAGAGAACAGGGACAGAGGAAAACCCTCGCAGCTACCAGTGAACGGTCAAGTGCAGCAACGATGGCAGCTCCCCTTCTCAGTTACTTCCCACCGACACACCGCACATTTTAGGGTCATTTTATTTTTTTAGAAGACAAAGAATTTAATTACTATTTCTCCTCCTCTGTCACCAGGCCAGTGAAGTGCATGGGCATAACTCTCATTAGCATTAATGGAAATCCCCACTGTAAATTCTCCCCCGTGAAGCAACATTAAGAGCAAGGCCATCCTGAGCAAGCATACTCAAATTGGAAAATAAAATATACCTCCCATTTCTCGCTACCACCACAGGGAAAATGTAATGAAGTGCAGGAGATTAAGCTACAATTCCTATATCAAATCTTCCTTGTACTCTATAATTACTCAACACAATGTATACAACAGTTACTCCTTGATGATGAGAATTTGTTGCACGTTATTGAAAGACTTTATCCTAATTCTTTCAACTTTCTGGTGCATAACACAGCAAATTACAGCACGGCCGTCGTAACACAAATCACGATCACCACCAACTCTGGCTTACTTAAAGCTTACACTCAGTATTTAAAAATCTGAAAATTACTGAAGAGACTCTTAGTACTGCAGAAAGCATGTCAGTGCCAGGCAACGGGGACACAACGCAGCCCGCTGGCAGTACTCTGTGCTGATCACACCGCTGAAGGCGTCCAAAGCAAGCTTGCCCAAAAATAGCCAGGACCACAATCAGCATTTTCTTGGAGGATTCATGCGTGACATTCATCATCATGCCATCAATGAATTTAATGTAGTTAAGGAYGGCGAGGAACTTTGCATTGGGCTTCAACACCCGACCTCCCACCCTTGCCTGTGACAAGCGATACTCTCTCCAAGGTGATCATATATGTGCCCATCCACCATGGAAAATACACGCCGGTGGGTTCACCTTGTGAGGGACAACCAAGCGACTGTCCCCAGTCCCCTACCCTTCCCTCCACCACCCATGGCAAAGGGTGGCCAAGATTTCTGGGAGTTCCCAAAGACCCCCTTTGGAACAATAAATATCAACACATAATCCCTCCATGAACAGCTACTCTATGTTTTATGGATCTACCAATACCTTCTGCTGATACAACATTGATGATCAGTCATAAACGTCGTTTAAGTAAAACTAGTGGAAGTTTAATACAGCCATAGTCAAGCACATCACTTTTGATGGGTTTCTCAAGTATGCAAAGCAAGTCACCGTTCCACCCCTCCGAGTTCCTCCTATCACTCCCCCAAATTACATCTTCTGTACRACTCACGCCAGCTGAGCCACCGGGGGAGGTCCTGCCAGACATCCACCACACCGCTTGCACCCAGATAAACTCAACACGGCACGTGAAAGCTCGTTTCTTCATACAGCCTCCTGAAAGACATGGCAAGCAACATCTTCCGAGGTGAGGGCACTCAGCACCTGACAGCACAGAATCTTCTCTACCCCGTCCAAGGTCCAAATCATTTTTCCAGCTCCCACAAAGACAATGAATCTTTTTGCCAGCAGGGGCAGCGTTGTTCCCATTCCTTGCACCTGGAAAGTAGTCCTCGACCAGTGGGGATAGCAAGGAATTTGTGTTTTGCCTCTGCTTCTCTGCTTACCCAGTTGCTTTTATACATGGTAGTACACAAAATGCAGGAGCAACCAAACACCTGAGATGTGAATGGGACCATCTCAGCTTTGGTCATTTCCATCCCCACTGATTTGTGGAGTCCAATCCCACCAATCTCTTTGGTCTGCAGTGCTGGGGAGTGCAAGAGTTAAGCTTTCTTAATGTTTAAATCAACCTCAGTCAGTCCACGGTACTTTCCAAGCCTCTGCAAGGTCTTATTACAAGTTCTGTCCACAGAAACGAGTGGTCTGGACTTCAGGCAGGACTCCTTTCCCTTTCTGCCTTTCCAAAGAAAGAGTGAAGGAACCAACCACCAAACATTTTTATATGCAGTACTTGCAAGCGGGCCTCTCCCCTGAGGAGAATACTTGAAAACCCTGAAGGTTATACTCATGAAATGAAGCCTTGGGAGATGTCAGTGGGCTGCTTTCTGGCCGGCATTTTTTTCCCCAGCCACTGCCAACACCACCAGGACATACCACCTGGAAAAGGTGGAAACCTGCCCGTTGGGCTTCCCGAAAGCACAGTGAATCTGATCCATGTCTGAGCTACTCTGAAATACAATTTTGGACCACATCACCAGCTGGTGTTAATCAGCATCACTACAGCAGCGTGGCAGAGAGCGGAGCCTGGCCCCCGTCGCCGCTCCAAGGCGCAGGAGCATCCCTGATTTCCTCTGACAGAATCAGCGCACTCGTCACCGACGTTTTCCAGAGCCAGAGCAGGAGGTTTGCCTTTATTTCCACTTTACTGCACCCTGCTGACCCAGGACACGACATAAAAACACCGAGTATGGAGTGACAAGATTTAATAGTCAAGTGGTAACGCACGCTTGGTGCTAAGAGCCTGCTTCTGGAAGACAGGTATTTAGCGACTCTGCTCCAACCCAGGCAGACGGACACATCTCAGGAGGCCGGCCTGCAGAAGGGCCATGCCAACCTCCTGTCCTCTACGATAGCAGCAGAAGACACGCTAACTCCACTCAGATTGGCTTCTCAGTTAAGTTTCCACAGATGAGCTTTCCAATGACGGCTGCAAAGTCCCCTCTGCAGGAGTCAGTCGTGTCCAAATCTGTCCTCGCCCCCAAGCAGCCCCTTTACTTCTTGAGTGTTTCCTAGCCCATGCCCAGCAGACCCACCTCCATCTCCATCTGCCACAGTGCCACCACACTAAATAGCACCAGCAGCTCCCAACGTTAGACGTCCAGCAGAGACACCATTTCTCCCTCCCTGATCACACTATTTGCTTGATTTGTGGAAGCAGGAATAGGAGAAGCAGCCACGGAAGGAATATTACATGAAGATAGTTATAGAAAAATTATAGGAACATAACACAAACCCCATACAGAGTGTGTGAGTACGTAAGCATTTCTCCTGCCATAACATAATTAATGCAAAACAGACAGGAATCATGTTATTTTTCCAATGCAACGCGTGCATTATTTTTGTTGATCCGTCTGGTTGGGTTTTTGAAAGCCATCGCTTCCTGCATTCCACAACAGAAACTTTACACCCACAAAACCTGGTACCATTTCTTTTTATTCTTCCTGTCTTTATTCTATTTATTTATTCAGCTATCCAATGTGAAAGGCCATAAATCGCACTGCTACTTAAGTCACAGAGGGAATTCCTTTAAACAGAAGTAAAAACTCATAAMTAACTTCCTGCAGTCAACAATGCATTCATTTTCTTCTCTGCTTTCAGACTAATCTTCCAGCTAACAAATCAAATCAAGTACCAAAATGTAATTATTCCATTGTGATAATCATCTCCTTATACTCAGAGCATACCTTGGCTTATTTCTTCTCAAATTAAAATTAGCAGAGAGGCTCAGGCCGGTGGGAGGGAGAGGAGGAAAGGTTATAGGACACTGATAAACCCAAGGTATGACAAGGAAACTCCTCAACTCGACCGAAGCCCTGCATCTTGAGCAGAAGGTATGCTAGTGCTCGGTTGGTGGAAAAAAATGATGCCAAATCCAATTTAGACTCACTTTATATTAGTGGGATTCATGGTATGGTTTTCAAGGCAATGAAGTGCATGATCTCAAAAAAAAAAAAAAAAAAAAAAAAAAAAAAAAAAAAAAAAAAAAAAAAAAAAAAAAAAAAAAAAAAAAAAAAAAAAAAAAAAAAAAAAGACTGTAATACCAGGACAATTCCCCCAAACTCGCTGGAAGCAATGCAGCTGCAAATAAAGCCAGGAATTAATCTGTGACAAAGTCAAGAAACACTTTGCAAAATGCACCCATCCAGGACATATGGGGTGAACACTTATTTTACCCTCTCCGAAATGTGCTGCTTGTGTCCTGTAGTTAGCCCTCATCACTTCCAAACGCCGCCTGCTTGCCGCACGCAAGGACGGAGCTCGGTGGTCATACCCACCGACACAGGCACGTCGGGGACGGGCCAGGTAAATGCCCCAGAGAAATGAACCCACACGCAGACACGGACTCACTGCGTTACACCGCTCCACACCATCGGATTGCAAAGTAGCGGCCAGCGTCAACAGCGGGGCCAGAAGCATCAGGCTAAAAATAAACCAACAGAAATAAACTTGCCTGGGCCGCCAGCCTCCCGAAGAACCAAATGCACAGGACTTGAGGGGGAAAAAAACCAAGCCTGCAGTCATCAATTTGCATTCGGCGCTTAGTACTGCGCAGCACAGCAAAGGGACGGCGTCAGAAGCAAAAAGGTAAGAGACTCATTGCCGGCACCGGAGACCGGGCATGGAAATGCAGCGGACAGCAGGCATGGAATCGCAGCAGGCGAGCGGCAGCCTGCCCAACAGCATCCTCATCCTCCCCAGAGCGCAGCTGGGAAAGGCAGAAGCTGGCACAACCYCCACGGGAAGGTGATGCTGCAAGTCAGGGTCCAGGAAAATGGAGACGGAGGGCAGCTGGTAACCCTATTCTACATCACACTTATTTTAAGTTTTTTTATTTTACTGTTTTATTTTGTCGTCTTCAAACGAAACTCTCATCACAAGCTTTTACATGCAAATACCTTCTCTAAGTCTTTGAAAGCGTGCAGATTTGTAACACTGAAACAATAAACCATGCCAGGCACGCTCAAACATTGCCATTTAAAACATTAGCAGTTTAGACGACAAACATTTTATTTCAAAGGCTGCAAGTGCATAAGCCCAGTGTGTCGAATGGAGCGCACGYTCACACAGCTCCGGCAGCGCCGTCCCTTGCCAACCCTGTGCCTCACAAATGCAGCCACACCTCAAAAGCAAACACCTGCTTAGCTTGGATTCCTTCTTAATCTGATTTACGGGACTGTTTTTATATTAAAGAGTTCAGGAAAGGATGTCAGAACTATCTGAAAGCTTTTTTTTTTTTTTTAAATTAGGTGGTTTTGGGAAAGATGCACATCACAGGAGACCACGCTCTGGGCTGGTTAAGCCCTTAAAATAAAAGGGTATTATACTGAAAACGCTGATGTAYCCTTCAGCGAGGACCACCATCAAGTCATTAAATTGCTGAGAAATTTCTCCCCTACGCAACRCGCGTACATGCCATGACTTGAGGAAACGCCGTTTCCGAACCCAAGCTGCGGCCGTGCGCTGGCGTGGGGAGGCAGGAGGGGAGCCCGGCACAGCAGCCAGGTCCCGGCACCAGACGCATCCCTCGGCTTACGACGAGGCAGGGACGGCCGCCAGCCCACCGGCCACAACACAAGGAAAAGTCTTCCGCAGCGCTTTCCTCCCAGCGGACCTTATCTTGAGTTTTCTGAGGGCTGTTTTTTTTACTTCAGTGTATTTGTTTGACACATTTAAAGTGTCTTCCTAATTCTGTAGGACAGAAAATGATTTTTAAAGTAGTGCTGTGGGTTACTGATAAAAACATACATTTAGTGATTTAGAGGGAAAAAAAACTAGAAGAGATCCTGTATGAGCAGAGGCTCCCACAGCTATGGGGAGCAAGAGCCACGGAGCTCCCTTCTCCCCGCTTCGGACACACAGCGTGGTCTTGGCCAGCTCATTCAACCCACCTCTGCCCTGCAAAATGTTTTCAAATCCTCAAATAAAGACCTCATAGTATAATAAAAAAATCTCCTATCACTTCTATCAGCAACTTAAACTACGTAACACTCACGTTGCACTGAGTTTACTTTAGGAAAGAGAATTAACCAGATGTTGAACTGATACTGTGCCTGTTCAGCAAATAATAGTACTTTGGTAACTTCCTTATGACTTTACAGAGTTCCCTGTAATTCCCAGCAAGTCCAGCCTGGCCACGCGCTGGAAACCCGGCGTTTCTAGGTACACTTCCATGCAAGTTATTTTAGGTAATTAGGTCTTGGCTTGCGGCACATGAACACAGCATCACTTGCCTGACACAACGTCGGGTATCAGGTGCCTATCCCACCGCCACAGGTACACACACCTATACCTAGAGGAAAATAAGACTTTTCTCTTAAGTAATAGGAAACGACCACTTCAGTGAGTGCTCTGCAACAACTCCTCAAAGCAGGTCTAACTGCTGAAGGTATCCAAGATACCAAAGGATGGTCATTGAAATTACAGGCAAACATCAATTTGTTAGCAAAATGCTGACATTTCATACTCCTCACACTGCGGGTGCCACTGCTGTCAATGAGGGCGAAGAAAAGAAAGTCATGAATTGTTGGGAGAAGGTTAGTTTGCCGGTTTTTAATCACAAATAAGGTTCAGCGTGGTCCCATGCCATTGTACAGTGGGCTACCGCAGGGGGTGTGGGGTGGAAAGACAACTGCCTCGAGAACAGCAAGAGCAAAACTGTTTTTCAAACAGCAGAAAACCAACTCGAGCCCGACACGCACATTTCCGAGTGCCCTTTTCCAACGCACCAGCCAACAAAACAAGGAAAGATAAGACATACCAGGGAAGCAGGGGTGACTGCTGCAGCGGCTGTGAGCTGCGGGGCAGTCACCCCGGGCTTTGGGGGTGCACGGACCCGACCCGGGGTGCCTGCCCGGCTGGTACCCACACCTTCTCCTACTGTGCGGCAGCGTGCAGGGCAGGGTGACCGGGCAGGAGCTCAGCAGGAGTGAAGATGGAGAGCAGGACTGCCTGAGCATCTCAGCTTCACGTGGCATACAGCTATCCCAGGAAGCAATTTTTATGCCTTTTTTTCCTATCTGCTATTTTCCAGTCCCAAAAAAGCTACAGGACACAGAGCATCATTACACGTACTGCAACCTGAACTCAGCAGGAAATTCTAAAATTTCAGCTGCATACACAAAATCCTCTAACACATGTATATTTTATTTGTTTTACTGCGATACTTTTCTTCTATCTCTTGAAAGTAATTTTTCTCTAAAGCGTAACTGCTTAATTGACAAGTGTACAAAATATAATTACACTGCATACAAGTTACAATATTGCTTATGGGAATATCACTGTTGATGCATTCTGCTTTATTTTGTGTTTAATCCCTATTAAGAGATTTGTATGAAAATAGCTAGGTACTCTTGATTTTATAAATATGACATGTCATTCAGTCATTTCTCTGCCCAACCAAAGCCCAAACAAATGCAACTGAAAGACAATAGAAAATTCCTGGGCTAGCCTAACACATCAAAGTTAATAAAATTCTTACGTTTTCCTCTAAAGAAAGTGCAATCTGCAGGATACTAAAAAAAAAAAAAAAAATCACCAGCCTCTCAAGGCTTAGGTTTGTCACATCCATTACACTACCAGAGCGATGTAAGGACATGGTACATAGGAATATATCGCTTTTAATGACAACTTTAGGGGGTTTTATTACGTTCCCCACAAGGACCTTTGCAGTCGCATCTTTTATAGTGCAAGGATAAAGAAGCGATGCAGAGACATGGATGCCTAGTGCCAACGCGGTGAACAGTGCTCGGTACTCAGCAGCGAAAAACCTCTCACCCTTTGTGCCCCTGGCTCTCCCCAGCCAGGCCAGTACAATTCCCACTGCATCCACAATTCCCACTAAATTCACATCCAGCCACGCCAGCCCCACCGCCACCCCTGGAGTAACTCCCCATTCTGCGAGCATTTACACACGCGAGTAACGTTACGCGCAGGAGCAGACGTGCTGTCTGAAAATGGGTCTCGCTGGTCTGACAGCTAACTAATATCGGCATGTTTTAAGTGCCTTAAAGGTTTATTTCATTTGCTTGAGTAATGAGATTAATGCGATGTTTGTTTGTTTAAGCTAAATCATACAAAGCCAAACATCTAAATGTCCTTAATTCACAGCATTAGCCCAAGCTGTGTTACCATGTGAGCCCATCTTACTATCCTGCTTTTAATTGCATCAACAAATTCCTATTTTGCTCCAGTTTCGCTCCCAGAGGTCAGCCAGCACACGGAGACCTTGAGGGGCCAAATAAACCATTAAACATTGCCACGCACTGCCTAATGTTTTCCTGCACTCCCTGTTTTCTTTGCAACTAGGCTTTTAACATATTCTAGACCTAAGAAGCCAGTGTATACCCAGCAGATATATACCTGTGTGTATATATATACACACACACACACACACGGGATCTGAAACAACGTTCCTGCCATGACGGCTCCTGCATACTCAAGCACAACACGGACCAGAGCCTGGCGATCCCACAAACCTCATCCATGAATGATGGATGAGATGGACAGACCGATCTGAAAACTCACCTAAAAGCAGAGCAAGTCTGCAAATATCCAGCTGTACATTCTCACTTCAAAATAAAAATGAATTTGCACACACATGCATTGCTTTTGTTCCAACCATGACACAAGCCATGTATAATTAATTTTTAAATCTAGGTTTGACCTGTTTTGATCAGTTTGCACTCCTGTCCGTATTCTTCTGCTCAGAAGTTTCCCACCAGGGCTGCAGTTATTTCTGATGTCCTGTGGCCACCAAGAGCTGACTCGGAGTTTGAATAAATTCTGCACAATTAGATAAAGCACATGACTATCGAAAGAAGTAATCCTCCCTCATTTCCTTCCTGCACCTAAATTAATTCACATCTGACCCAGGCATTAGCCATAACACAGGCTAACATGGCCCCCACTAACTTCTTACCTAGTGCTAAGTACCTGGTGTTGACACCGGAGGTAACTCATCCCTGTGATGGACCCAAGGAATTTTGTAGGGAAATGGTGGGAAATGAAGAACCCGTGATCTTTCCTGAGCACTAAAGGTCACATCCTGCAGTCTCCACCTTCAGATACAGGCCTCCTCTCTGCAAGTCATCCTCTTAAAGAGAATCTGCAATGCTGCTGCTTGGGATCTGCAAATATCTGGACGCTCTCATTTAAACGATGGGCTTTCATGGATTTTGAGGTCCGAAGAGACCACTGTGATTTTCCAGCCCAACGCACTGCACGCTAACTTACCTAAATTAATCCCTGCTTGAGCGTCATTCATTCCAACGAACAAACATCCCTGAATTCGGCATTTCCAAAGGTGGAGAAACTGCCAGCACCTTCAGCAGCCTCTTCCACCATCAGTGATGCCAAAACCGTGGACCTCAACTCCAGCCCTCCAGCCTTTCCCTGGCTTCATCTTCCAGCTATCGGGTCTTGTTAAAACTCTGCCTGCTAGACCCAAGAGCTCTTTATTATTCAATTTATTTCCCCCATGACAAGGCTAATTGTCTCAATCAATTTACCTTCCACCACTCTCCCGGAGAAGTCAAGCGGACGGAGGTCCTGGACCCTTCCCCTGCATCCCTTCCCGACTCCTTCGGCGTTCCCGCAGCCCTCCGCAGGCCCTCCTCGACAGGCGCCGGGGACACAGCAGCTGCCACGTCCCTCCTCCAGCCTGGCAGCCACCTCCCAGCGCAGGCAAGGTGCACACAAGACCTTTGGCCATAAAATCGTATTAGCGGCGCTCGCTTGTGACTCCTCGCTCCTCTATAAAGACGTGATTTCTCCAGACAGCATCCTGGAGGTATGGCCTGCRTTGTTTGCTCTTAGATAGAGAAATTTACAGTTGGCCATCTGAGAAATATTACCTGCTTGTATCCAAGCAATACAAATTACTTTTACCAGCGGTCACTCCTTTTCATTATTTACCACTCTCCCAATCTTAGTGACATTTCAAGCTTTAGCAACGGTGACTCTCTGCCTTAGCACGGGTTGCTCACAAACACATTAAGCAGCGTAGGGACAAAAACGAGTGCTCAGAGAGGTTGCTAGAAATAGATGTTTGGAAATTATTTCTGATTTTACAACTGTATTTAGAGAACTGACACTCTGCTGGGTCTCAGCCAGCCACTCTTTTGCACATCCCCAGCCAAAACAGCGGTGCTGTACCAAGCTGCATTTCTTGCTGAATTTTAAGTAAATAAAAATCCCCACAGTTACCTTTATCAATCCCATCAACAAGCTCTTTAAATGAAGAAAGTTAGTTCTAAAGAATGTGCTGCCCCTAAACACGTGCTGATGGAGACCGAGCGCATCGCCGTCCTGCCCTCCTTCGTTAAACGAGTCCCCTACCCCTCGAATCGTTTGCCCAGGACTCACGTTAAGCTGACAGGTCTGTGTTACTCAGCCTGGCCCGTTTACCGCTCTTCTATACTAATACAACATCAGCATTGCTACGGTTCGTGGGGAGTTCTCCAGTATTGCAAGACTCGGTAAAAAATACACATTACTGGCTCAGTTTACTCTTGTAAACCTCTTCAATGAGAGACACCAGGGCTGATGTACAAAAGTCTGACTAAAGCAGTTGCTGTTTCACATTCACTTCTACCACAATCATAACAGGGTCTAAACATATCATTACTCTTCCCCCAAAAAAGTGTACTGTTTTGTCTTTTCTATTAACTTCACCTAGTAACTTAGTTTTATTTCTAACATTTTACAGAAACTGTTTGTTGTTCTCATCACTACCGGCCACAGCTTCTCTCTGCATCCCTTTGCCTCCTTCCTCAAGCTCTGATTTCTATTCTCCGCTATCAGTTCCCCTCTCGGGCACTTGGATGTGCAACCTTGACCGTATCGTAAGGGCTGTGCACCCCATTTCAGCACCCAGCACCTTAAACAGCCCAGGTGGAAGGGTGATGGCTGAAGGTGAGCAGGCAAGCAGAGACCCACTTGGCCAGATTCTTCCTTCTGATATATCATTCGACTAAATTTTTTTCAGAAACAACCGCAACAAAAATCACTGGCCGCAACCTCGCTGCCTGGGGCTAAACAAGAGTGAGATTTCATACTCCAAGCAAGGCTGGAACTTGTATTTAGTGAAGTTGGGTCACCTCCAAGAAAGCACAAATTCGAGAAATCTGTCTATGCTGCTTCGTTCTAATACTCACAACTTTTGTCATCCAGATACAGAAATATAGATACATGCTTTCTGCTCTTCAAACACTGCGGATGGGAAAAATATGTCATACTGGCGCTTCACCTAGGAATAATATTACAGCATATAAAAAATCCTGTTTCCTTCTAGGAACAGAAAATAGGTAGCATAGGTATTTCATCTGAGAAATGCTGCTGTTATTAGCAAAGGGCAAAAGTTGAAGTTAGCATAGGTATTCCAGTATGACACTTCTGGATACGCTAATTCTAGGCTCGAATGTTGCACCGTACCATTTTTGTATGAAAAGAGGTACTAGCTCAGACAAGTGGCAAACATAAAACCTACACAAGCTTGTACTGCGGGATCATGAAAGTTCAGATAACTGCAAGATCATGAAAGCTGATGAAAAGGTTGGTGGGGTTTTTTCCATATATTGAATTGAAATTAATTTCAACTACAACTAATCACAGCAAAGCTCAAGTCTCTCAACTTTTAAGTGTAACATCTAGTATTTAGCCTAATTGCCTAAATTGCTGATTTCTTCCAACATCCCCTCTCATACAGAACCTGGTTTTCAACATAAAAATAATAAAAAAGTCGACACTTTATGACTCCGCTACAGGTACCGTTATTATCTCTTATATTTGGCCTTGCACGTTTTTAAAGAGGAATTTACAGGGTTTTCCCTCCAGCTAACACAAATAAAGGACATTCTCCCCGACACACATATACTGTCGTAAAACTAAAGGGTACGCTGATAAAAGCAAGGAGGAGAGTTGATGAGGAAAGCCAAGATGCAATTATTCAAAGGGGCCTGCAGAAGGCCAATTTTTAATTAAAAACTTCATCTGGAACATAAACCATGAGATCCTCA
Organism: Phoebastria nigripes; assembly: GCA_035582835.1. Taxonomy (NCBI): domain Eukaryota; kingdom Metazoa; phylum Chordata; class Aves; order Procellariiformes; family Diomedeidae; genus Phoebastria; species Phoebastria nigripes. The sequence goes on along the minus strand of JAYKAV010003166.1, from coordinate 1,793,618 downwards.
CACCTAAAGCGTTCCTAGTGCATCACCCATAGAGGAATAAGGCKGCCACGGAGACCTCACACCTTGGGGAAGCCTTAGCCAGGTACGTATGTGGATGTAAGCACACACGCTTGGGATGCAGAAAAAAATGCAGGAAAGCCAGGGGATCCCCTCGATGACAGCGCTGGCCCCATGCTYACACCGGCAGGCACAAACAGGGCCAAAAGGGAATTGTTGATTGAGAAGGCAGGGACTGTGTCGCGGCGGCTTCCCCTAAATATAAACCGGAATATCCATAAAGGCAGGCTGAGGACCTGCAGAGCTCATTGCACCTCACGGCGTGACACCCACTGTCTGCGCAGGCGCCAGCTGTGTGATTAATTGTCAGTTTTGTTTATCTTCTGCCCTAACAACGGTGCTATCGGCTCCGTCAGTGTGTCAGCTGCATGGAAACTAATGGACTTCCATCTCCTCCTTCTGCCTCTTTCAGGCCCGATCCTGCACTCCTCATTCAGCCATCGCTCTTCCCAAAGCCCACCAGCATTTCAAAGGGGCTAAAACATCATCCCAGCCGGGACTACCCATACCTTGCAGAGCCATACATTATAGTTATTACAATAATAACCAAAAGCCAGGCTAGTTTTGGAGTATCCTACAACTTTGTGCCAACCTCCTCAGCACAGAAGCTACTCTTTTGCTAAAGTGAATGGGTCGCTAAAAAAAAAAAAA
>JAYKAV010003166.1:1641587-1785827 GCA_035582835.1 Phoebastria nigripes | reverse complement strand
GGGGGGGCGGGCAGGGCCGGCGGCCGCCTTTGTTCGGCCACCCGCGCTCAGCGCGCCCGCGGGGCTTCCGCGCCTCCCCCGGGCCCTGCCCTGCCCGTCCCGCATCCATCCCGGCCGGGGGGACCGCTACTGGGGTGGGGGGGCACCCAGCGCAGCACCCGCGGGATCCGCTGCCGAAGTCCGGCCTGCGCCCCGCGCCTCTTTGTATCGCCGTCATCCCCGGCCGCGTCCGTCTGCTTGACTGTGCAATTATTATATCATAGCCCTCCTCGCCCCGCACGCCGCGCGCAGGGTTCGAAATTGATGTTGTGAGGCCGGGGAATAAAGGCCACCAGGCGTGCTGAGCCCGCGCTGTTGACATCTTAAAGACGGAGGGGCTGACACATCCATCCCCGCCGAGCACCCAATTTGATGTGACTATCGTATAATCACGCTGGGGCGTTCGGCTGAATGCAAGATAACGAGAGCGCACTCCAACGTGCATTTATTTGTATTTGTATTCTGCATTACCCCCATAGATTTGGGAATTAATGTTTTGACAGACGTTCTTCATCTGCTTATCACAAGAATGTGGGCAGGTGGTGATCCCATCTTTTTGTTGTATAATCATCGAGCCTTCTGCATTATATATCTCCCGTGCCTCTCAATCAGCCTGTGCAAAAGCACATTCCTTTTCTAGTCAAATAAAACCCTTCAACCAGATCAATTGTCCATCAAAATTAATAAGCGGGCTTCAGTTTTTGTGGGCAAAATTACATGGTGAAGACCCTAAAGATGTTGATTCTTATAAGCACGTTTTAGATCCTCACTGGATGTTTACACCATGTCCATCGTTTGTCTTCCGAGCACCTGCTGTCGGGAGCTGCTACCTCTGTCCCGCAGAAGTAAGCCTCAGCTCACCGGGATTCCCTGTGGTGTAGGTGCCGAGATGGCTACAGCCGTGGCCACCCCGTGATACCCAGGCTCTGCATGACGTGGGGTACAGCCAGGCGCCTCCAAGTTGATTTTAATAAAATTTAGCGGCATTCAGCTGGAAGATGCATCTAATTCTGCGCTCTTCCCTTTGGCAAAAGTCCCTTCGAAGAGAAAACCCTGCCTGCCTGCAGGAAACCTCACCATGAAACTCACGGTCTCCGTATTATCAGGATTTCTTAGATTTTCATCATTAGCAACACTGCTAACTGTCAAAATATTATGGGCAGCTCCTTAGCACATGGAACTTGGGCCGCAATGAATAACAGCAATTTGCACCGAGGACTTGCCCGTGGCATTTCAGCAGTGATTTTTTTAAACCACAAGCACCATCTCTCTTTGCTTTAGCCAGTTTGCTTTGTTAAACATTATAAATGCAATGTATGGGGGTGCGGGACAGGAAAACAGTAATTGCTCCTAATAAATAATGTTGAGTTCATGATACAAACAAAGTAAGTGACATACGTTGAGGCCAAAGACACAAATAATTATTTCATTACCGGAGCAATTAGATTACAGATTGTAAAGGAGAAAGCTCTGAAGCAAACCTCTTCGAGTTTAGCAGGGGGCAATCCTCAGGCATGTGGATTTTTCTTCAAACTATTTGGATTGCGATCGAACATTCATCAAGTGTGAAATAGCCTTTGTAATTAGATGCTGGGAAAGAAGATACATGGTAGGTTTGGTGGGGGGCCTGAAACGATAGGTTTTTAACTTCAAACTGTAGCTTTAAAACTTCCCTTCAGCTGCTGCCCAACCTTGAAGGAACTTAAACTCCTCCAGTATCTCACCGGTTTGTGCAAAATTCAGCACGTGCTTGGAGTGGGGTGTTTTGGCTTCCCAGAGCTCGGGAGCAGCAGTTTTGGGGCAAGGGAAAGACATAAGAGCCGAAGGAAGAGGCTCGTCCTGCTGCCCAGGCAGGCACGGGGCAGACCTCTCTTCTGGCCTCTTTCCTCCAGATTGTTTCTGTGTTTTATCCACTTTCTGGGCAGATGTTTCAGGCACTAGGCTGTTATCTAAAGGGCGGATTCCCCACATCTCCTCCTCTAACTGTATTTTAAAAGACTGAGGCTCCCATCCTTAAGGAATAATTGAGGGTGGTTGCGCAGATAATCCCTGGTAGGAGAAGAATAGTCCTGAAAACTTTGTTTATGAGGGATGCTTGCAAAGCAAAGCAAAATCAAGCTGTTCCTCTCTTCTATTTATTTTGACCTATCCGTAGCTGTACTGAAAAGTTACTTGCACTGTTTAGGAACCAAGCCCTCCCAGCAGAATTTTTTTGTGAAATCAAATGAACTTTAAAAAATGCACTTCTTATGAGTCCTTCCAATATGGGAACTGGGTGTTTGGGGTGCAAGGTTTACGTGGTGCCCCTTTTCCCTGTCAGCCAGGGTTCACCTTGCTTGCTGAAATAACGCTCCTCCCTGCTGCTGCTAATTAACTTTGGCACTCACTGTGCTCATCCAGTGTTGCAGCTTAACTACTTACTAAAATATAACAGAAAGTCTGTAGCCCCTGTGTCTGTAATAGTTATATTTGATGAATCTGAAATTCTTTTTAGTAAGGGATTACATGCTTCTCTTGTGAATAACTTGGTTGCTATTAGCAGTGTATTCAGGAAAAAGGAGATGTTCAAATATTGTTTCCTGACCCACATGCTGGCTTGCAAGCAGCTGAATGCAAGTCACACGAGGCACTACATCAGCCGGGAGCACAATCACACTTTCCCTCTACGCTTCAGCGACACGTCGGCCTGAGWGCAGCACCTCCTGCTACATTGGTACCTCTCAAGACCTTGCAAGGAGCTAAAAAAAAAAAAAAAATATTTACAATCTGGTTTTCTTAAAGAGGTTGATTTGCAGAGGCAAATATGGGCCTTGATCCTGCAAAGACGATGCTCCTGCATAGCTCTTATGTAGCGTGTGGAGTCAGAGTGACTTCAGCTGGATGACTCTCAGTGCATAAATTTAAGCGCACGCATCTCTCTGCAGATTTAGAGCGAGTATCTGTTGACTAGAATAGACCAGTTATTTTACTGCTCCAAGTGTTTGTGCAACTCAGTTACTCAGTGCTATGTAGGAACAGGCAGACACAAATCCTGCCTAGATCCTTCTGAGCCAGAGACCATGTTTGATCATTAGAAATGAAATTTGCATGTTGAGTAACGCCACATATCCAGCACCGATGTCAATATCCCATTTATTTTTTACCAGTTTTTAAAACGTAACTGGTTCTGAACAGATACGTTGGCTAGTTTATAATGGATATGCATTAAAATAATCATCTATGTTTAAGAAGGTGCTCATGTTTTTTTACAAATCGGTGGCAGCAAACGTTCGTTTTCTACCGGTTCTGTTGATCTAGGAACTTAAGCCTACAGTTTGGTTTCACTGTCTATAATACTGGTACAATAAGCAGGAATATGAATACATTAAGGAATTTTCCTTAAAGATTTTTGTGAGTGTAAATTTGGAGCCTGGAGAAATTAATTGGCTTCTTTTACTGCATACTCCGCTTTTAATATTAGTACTCTAGTTTAACTTTAAAATGCATTAAGAGAAACACATCCTTCATTTCACTGCTGTAATTGATGCAAACCAGGGATGAATTTGTTCCAAAACATATTTAGTAAACTGTTCTGTAACTAAGCATTCAGAAGACGGGTTGTTTTTCTTATAGTTTTGATCTCACACCAGACTGACACGGGTATACAAGCACCATCGAGCACAATTACTTCTAGTGGGAAGTCAAAAATCCAACATTTGGTATCAATCCTGTAAAAGTAAGTTCATTAAGAGGGTGGTTCAGATCACTCTTTGTATAATTTACCATAAGGATGTCATCCAGTGTGAAGGATTGCACCCGTAGAAAAGAATTGCTCCTAAAGGCAGTGTATGATCTTTATTAGATCAGCAACTCCCCTCCCCACCCCCTATTTTAGGATTAGTTTTTAGTATTTAATTACTGTAACATTATTTTTTACACGTTTAAAATGTTTGCACTACAGACCTGGAGTTTCATACTGTAACAGTATTTAACTTAATGTAAATGAAAAGGACTCATTTATGCCACAAGTTCTCTGTGGGAACCTAGAGAAAGAAGGGTGAATGGATTTGTCTTTTTTTGCTGGTTTAAAAGCATGGGGAATCTTGCTTGTCATAGAAAAAAAGAAGCCATCAAGGCAGCTTTCAGTTCAGAGGTTGCCAGGAATAATAATTCTCAGTGGTTTTGCCTCTCCGCTTCCATGGGAGTATTTCAAGTGGGAGATAGCCCTCATTTGTCATCTTACACTGATGCTGCCTTGGTATTTGAGGTGCTGGGTCCCCCAGGCTCTGATCCTGAACAGACGTGGGTGGTCGTGTGTGCTCTATAGGGGCTCTGAGACCCCGAATCGTCTTCCTCGGTCCTGCCCTGCCTGCCCTGCCCTGCCCTCTGCCTCCAGGAGCAGCTCTGCAGGCAGAGGACTTGCACATCCCAGGTTATGTCCTGCCACGGGGTTATAGTGTACTTTGAGCTCCTAGTTGGAAAGGTGCGGGTTATTTGCAGTCTGTGCAGAAACTCTCTCAGTTCTAATGCTGAAAGAAAACCAAGCCTATTAAAAAAATAGCTGGTCTGCAGCCTTGTGCTCAGCTGCTGCGGCAAGTGCCTCAAGAAGCAGTTGGCTCCTCTGGGCCCCGGCCATGCKCTCCCAGCCCGCGCTGCCTCCTCCCGCTGCCAGCACAAGCATTTGTGCAGCTGCAAGGTGAAGTGGATCAGGGAATGGATCCAGCTGAACGCTAATCCTGTGGGGGRAAAAAAAAAGCTTATTTTCAGCTGGATCTGTTCCCCAACCTGGTTCTGCCTTCAGCCGCATGAGACACGTGCTTGCATGGGGAGAGGCTCACACGGGTGGGAACGAGGAGCTGGGGCAGGGAGTGCAGGGACGGTTTTATGGCAGCGCTGGCTTATGCTGTCTTAAAAGCATTTGTCAGGCTATGACCTTGTGTTAATATATTACTGTTTCGGTGCACTGTGCAGCAGAGGTTACGGCACTAGATTTTCACTCCCAGAACCATGACGATGCATTTTGCAGGATCTGTGGATGAAAAGACTCCAGTGGTGTTAAATATTTCTCTGTTAAATACTGGGATGTGGTTGTGATGGGGAGACAAGTGTGGGGTCGCACAGGGGCTGCCAGCAGGGAATGGGATACCCACAGATGTTATCAGAATACGTTAATCCTCCACTGGCATCAACTGCAGCAACAAGTGCGTTGTAAGACCAGCAAAACATATGGGATACTCTAATACAATATATAAACCAATTTAATTCAATAGTACATTGATCGTAATAGTAACAGTTGTTTTGTGATGTAACTATGGTCTCAGTATCATACTTTCTTCACATTAAATTAAGTATAGATTTTGAATGATTTTCACAAAGTCGCACAAATTTAGGGACCGGCTGGTATTTCTCATAATATGTTGGTGTTATCCCTTCCTGGCAAATTTATTCCCGTTGAGAAAGAAAAGGACCTGCATGCTGAGAACTCTTGCATTGAATTGATGATTAGAAAGAGGCAATACATATTACTTCTGCCCTACTACAGACACTGAATTCAACATCGGTGGGAAATTCTCAAATCCATTTCCCTTTGCAAACATGAGCAAAAGAATGCAAACATACAAGAAATTTCTCTTTTGATAATCCTGTTGGGTTTTTTTTCCCCCTGCATGTGTGTGAAATCATTATGCAGAACTGTTGGGGTATTTTTTTCCCCATTTTACTCGTTTTATATCCTTAAGCAAGTCTGGAGAAAAGCCTCACAGAGTGCATACGCATTTGTATACCCCTTCTATAAAACATCTTAATGTCATTGCCGCGTGAACAGGATTGTTCTGCTGATTAACACATGGCTGATGTTTAATCTTTCCAGGAAAGTTTAGTGAAAGGTTCTTGAATCAATCTGTCTGGTTTAAAGTTTGAAGGGCATTTGGATGCGCTAATTTGATGTATGTGCCAGGTGTTTCTAAACAAATAGTTATTAGATAAAGACACATAGAGCACTTCCCACTCCCTCCTCCTTATCTGCTGTGGGCTTCCTCAACGTTCACCTTCCATAAACGCCGGCTTGCTTCAATTGCCTGCGCTTTCAGCGTACTTTAATATCTTAATGGGGAATACTACAGCACCCAATCTTTAGTTCCACATTGTTATTGTTTTGTAAGCCAATTATTGGGAGATTTAACGTTATCATGTCAATAGAAAAGAGTTTGGGAACAAAACGAAAGGGTGAACTGGGCCTTCCAGGTAATTTGCCATTTGCTGGGACACTGGTAATCACCTGCATGGCCGTTACTGGTGGCTGAAGTGAAACGCGTTTTGCTTGTATTCCTCAGCGCCGTGTTGTAGGCAGGCTGGACCCGACTCACGGCTGCCTTATTCTAGCTGTCACTCGCTGTTTGAATTACAGTCGCGCCTGGGGCATCATCTGAGATCTGGCTGGAAAAGAGCTGGCCAAAGGGGGTATGACAGATGTCTATAAAACCCTGAAGGGTATGGGAAAGGGAATAGGGAATGAGTATTCAGTAATTCTTATAACAGAAGAATGTATCAAATCACAATTAGGTATCAGGTTTTAAAAGCGAGAATCTTTTCTCATAATAGAAAATTAAATTGTGCAGCATCCTGCCACCAAAATGCTGTGGAGCCAAATTATATCGTAGGTTAAATGRGGCTGAAATAAATTGATGGGCTACAGGTCCATGCTGCACATGGCCATCTAGACACCGTCTCTGGGTTCAGGGGATCCTCATACCGCTGGTTGTTGGAAGCTAGAAGAGTACTTGCCGTTTCTCAGAGTTTGTCCTGAAGCATCCATTGCAAACCCTGTTAGAGACAAGAGATGGGGCGAGGCGGACCAGAGCTGGCCCAGACAGCAGATCTGACCTTGTCCTTCTTACACTGACTGCTCTTGGGAAGATCATCTCAGTCCTAAAGTGCCTGCAGTCTGAAGAGTCAAAAGAAATACCGGGGGAAAAGAGATGAAGTGACTCACACAAAGTCCCTCGGTAGGTCAGGGAGAAGCTGGGTTTCACCAGTCCCCAGCCAGCATCCTATTCACCAGAGCACCGGTCTTTCGTTTTAATGCTAATTAGGAAGTTACTGGCATAAAACTGAAGCAGTGCAGCCCTGAACGAGGTCCTCCAAGGATTTAAGTGCCTGGAAGGCAAAAGTTGCATTTCATTGATAGTACAATTGTGTCTTAAATCTCTCTGGTCACCAGAGATGTAGCAAGCGTGGTGTCAGCTCAAGACAGAGCAAGGTAAATGCAGATAAGGCAGCGCCTGTGGATTGCCAGGCATTTATATGGTGCCGGTACAGTACAAAGGGGCCTGAGCTGTGTGAGCCTTGTACCTGCCGCTGTAATCTAAATAACCCAGAGCGACCAAACACAGTCTCCTGCGATGGACACGATCACCAGTAGGGACTGCCACCATCTCTAACTGATAATTTAAAGAAGGGACATCGTCTCGGAGGTCGATCGGGCGTTTGGGTGTGATTCCACCCATGCACGAGCAGCAAAACTACCTGCACTCACCCTTCCTCTTCTTCATTTTGAAGGAAGGATCGCTTATGGGAAAACAAAGCACCGTAGCCAAATCTCAGCCAATCCTTCCAAAAGCTGCTCGTTGCCAGATTGTGTGCGTTGAAGCAAAGGACAGTCCGCTCGAGAACAGTACTACTGTTATAGCAGTGACAGCTAGAAATATGATTTTTTTTTTTTCTTAAACTGAAACAGTTATACACTGGAAGTCCTACTGTGATATAATTATACCAGTGTAAACACGCCCTGTACCATCTTGCTTATTTTACTTTCCGAATAGGAACAAGCTGCTCTGGTGTATGCATTTCTTTTAGCAATTGAATTGTGTCCCCACAAGGATTTTTGCTGCTTTAAAAGAAGTGATATTAAAGCAACAGACCTTTGCAGTGAAGGCCGGTCCTTAGTTTCTAAGTAAGCATTTTTACTTTTTTGTCGGCAATAAATAAGCTGTAGGAATCCAGTCCTTTAAAGAGAAAGATAAAAGGCACAGAAAATCTGGTCTCTTATGTTCCTATTTCCTGATTAGACTTCAGAAAAGGGCAGTCGGAGAAATGCCTTCAACCTTCGCTGTTAAATCCCCAGGAAATCCTGGTGCCCAGGATCTGTGGTCAGGAAAAAATCTCCCAAAAGAGAGAGACAGGATGGATGCTCCTGTTTGTTCCGGCATCTTCGTGGAGGCACGTGATGCAACCAACCTTCTGCTGGGTCCTGCATTTTTGTACATACACTCTTCTGCCTTGGTTTTAGGGAGGTTCCAGCAAGACATGTTTCTGATACTTTTCTACATCACATTTGGACAAGCACTGTGTATTCAGTGGTGAAGGGCAAACAGAACCAGCTTCTAAGCAGTGCTGTTTCCCTAGATGTGTATCTGTAAAAGGTTATCAAGGATGCCCAGAGCGTTAGCATGGTCACTGCCTTGATGGACTTCCAGATTTCAGTGAACTCATGTTAGGGGAAAAAGAGCAAGTTTCTGCTTGTGTCTGGTGCCTCATCCCAGGTGAGCAAAACTGGACCCAGTGAAGGCATCTGATGTAAATTTTTGCCACCTGGAGGGGGTGGGCAAGAAGTAGAGCGGAGGGTCTGGCACAATGGAGACAGCTGCTATGGGAGATCTGTTGCCGGTCAACTACTCCTCCTCTGCCATTCTCTTTCATACCTGCTCCATCCTTCTTGGCCAACAAGTTTTTCATGGATTCAATGTACCAAGAATTGATCCAGGATGTTTTGAGTGTGTCGATAGCTTACACATTGTCTGACACATTGGCAATGCAAGAATGAGTCTGAAGTGCCTGGAGTCCAGCTTCCATGCAGTTCAGAGACAGAGAACCGCGTGAGACTCAGGACACCCCAAGGTGACTTTTTAAGTTAACAGTGCTGAGATAATATGTCATGGGTACCAAATGTGTATACAGACTGTGGTCTGGTTTGGGACCCTTCCTTGTCTGGGACACATCCTTCTTTTCATCTTGCGTACTTGTATGGCCTCTGCTACAATACCTTTGTACCTCAAAGGTTTTAGTAAGTGCATCCACAGTACCTACCATGAAGAGCCCTGGAGGTACAGTAGTACTTGGGTGGATATCTGAGGTATGGCCAGATGTCCCAAACCAGAATAATGCCCAGCTACCATGCAATCCTCTCTCTAAAGCATGTGTCTTGACATGACCATATGCACAAACGGGCAGCAATACGGACAGCTGCTCTTCTCGGGAAAGCAGTCTGAAGTTTTGACTAACCAGGCTCAAAATGATAAAATCTAAAATATTTCGACATGTGAAGAAGATTTTTCAATTGTAATTAATGCTGTTTTCTAAGGAAATTTTAATTCATGTAATGAACCATCTTATTTAAAAATCAGGTACCTAAAGCTACAGGGGCTAAGCGCGGAGTGATTCTTGTCAAGCAAGCTAGTGAGCATCAGTCCTATCGGATGCCTCACCATTGGCCTCRATGCCAAATTTTTCACAGAACCTAACACTGAAGATATTGGCGCCAGCACCCCACATCCTGCCCTCCTCATCCATCCAGTCCTGACATTTCACAGCAAATGAGAAAACAGGTAAGACAGAATGACTGTTGCTACAGGAGCCATAAAGCAGCCCAGCTATGCCCAGTGCTTTTCAGAACGAAAAGACATCTGTGCCCTTTCACACCCACGTCAGAAGGTGTCTTTTGCGGAGCACGGGTAGCAGCCGGCAGCTGCCTCTCCCCGGTAAGAGCCGGCAGGCATCCCACCTCAGGGTCACCAGAGCTTGTAGGGTGGCTACTGGGGCTGGCTGCAGCCTGGTGACTTATGTACGGCGGTAAAAACAGCTCTCAGCTCTGCCTGCACGTGAGGCTCAAGGGCAGTGCCCAAATTGCATGCCATATCAGCCTGGTGAAAGAGCTTCCCTTCAAAGCATCCCAAGGCTAAACGCAACCTGAACCCATTAATACGAGACTGTATTCATCGGAATTAGTCTCTACCACATTAGCCTCACGCTCCAGCAGCACAAAAGTGGAACTTTTAAATTTAAAAAGGTGTGTACAAGTAGCGTAGCTGCCTTTGGTGTTTAGTGTCTCCATGGGAAATTGATAGGTAACACAGCTTGCCGGGAGGAAGGTGTGCAGGGAGAGCTAGGGGAACAGTCTTCAGCGCTTGGGCTGTATTGGCTCTCAGCAGCATAAGCAAACAGGAGTTTTAAAAAGCACGAATGCAATGATGTATTTCCATATAAACTTTTCTCTATGCCTCTGAGAAGTATATTGGATATTGATACTGAGCCAAGCAGAAAGTTGCTCGTTACTGGAATTAACCCATCCTCCCTTTATCTCTATGCATTATAAGAGAATAACTCATGTGAATAACTCAGTCTGCGGACTAAACTAAAATCCTGGGAAATCATTTCGGATAGAGCCTAGGTTTTCTTTAAACAAATAAACAGAAAGTACCAAAAGGAARGAACTACTCTGAGCCAATCCAGACGGGTTTGTGTCGTGCAAACCAGCATTTGCGTTCATTCTCTGCAGGTTTTTATTTAATTTAGATAAATATCTAAATCAAATTTCATTTTCAAAACAAAAAGAGGCACTTAATCTAGAAAATATCAAACTGGAAAACTGTGAAACTTTTTCATTTGGAGCTTTTCTTCTACATGAGGCTATTTCCTGAAATCATGATGAATTTGCAGATAGTTTCAGCTGTCCCAAAATTATACTTTTCAGCAAACAGCTACTTGTCTGATGAAAATCAGTCAGCTGTTACCAAGGTCTTGGCTAGCTCTGGCTGTTACATTTCCAATGGGATTTTTCCACAACAGTTAAGCAGGAGTGGCTTGGGAGTTTAAATATGGATAATTCCCTCCATTCTGTTGCAACTTCTGCAGCTTCAGCTCTTCCCTGGCTCCTGCGTGCTGCTGCGCTGCAGGCTGGGGACGCGTATAGGGATGACAGCAACTGCTGCAGGCTGCTGGAGCATCCCTTTAGGAGGAAACAAAGACAAAACACAGCGTGTGGGATAAAGTCTAAATGAGATACGAAGTGTAATTGGAGATGGAGGGCTTGATGGAGGGCCCATGGTGGAAGCTGGGGAGGGTTTGACTGGGTCAGGAGGACAGGCTGGGGAAGCGGTGGAGGACCTCTGTGGGAAGAGCAGCATCCTGGCAGCTCCTGTCTGCGAGCTATCAAATATAAATGTTATCTAGCAAGGGGGGCTGGGGGAAAGAAAAGGCTCTAAAATCCAGTTTTACACACATTGTGTTTTGAGTAAATATTATTTTAGCTATCTAAAGTATTCAAACTAATCACGGCAGTTTCCTTTAATGTCTGCCATTCCAGACACAAGGTTTATTTACTGTAATGTAATACATCTTGAGGGAATGTCGTATGCAGATATTAGCAATTAACTCATTAATCTAAAAATCACAATTCTTGCAATTAATAGAGCACTGCACAGTCACTCTAATTACAAACTCTGCACAAAAGGCCAGTCTCACAGGGAACATGTAGCCTCCTAATTAGCCAAGATTTCAAAGACAGACAGAAAATTGAGATGTTGAGGGTCAGGGAGGGAAAAATGTGAATACACTGCACTGTGAGCATATCTGACAGYAGGACTGACAAGCAATACATAAAGAGTTTACTTTGGCGAAGTCTGGGGGGGTAGCGCTCATCTACCCAGGGCAGGCGTGCCGCCGTCTGCCGGCAGTGGTATGACTTATTTTGGGGGGAGGCACCAGCAAGACTCGCTTGCACGGAGGTGACGGAGTCCTGTAGCTCCTCTAACCATAGAGTTCCCAAATTTTTGCAAGGCGCTCATGCAGCCGTGCTGAAGGGAGGCACTGCCATGGGATGCATCTGGCATCCGGCGATGGAGCTTTATCTGCCGGGAGACCCATGGCCACCTCTGGGGTTCAGGGATGGGGAGCAGCCCCTGGGGATGCCGGTGAGCAGTGCAGCATTTTCTCCCTGAGTCCTGGCTCCAGTCCAGCGAAGCACTTATGTATGCATTTAACTTTAAGCACAGGAGTAATCCTGCTGATTTCATTAGGGCTACTCACACACTTAAGGACTTGGCTGATTTGGAAAAAGAGTGCTCAGCATGAAGCAGGACCAAGTCCTCTATCCCTGGGCATGACCTTGCAAAGTCTTTCAGTWTCTCCATTTTTCCAACTCTAAGTGGAAGCAGTAAGACCCGCTTCCCTCTGTGCCCCTCGTGCCGGCCGGTGTGGTGGCAGAGCCCTGCAGCTGACACAAGTAGAGTTACCCACCTGCCTCCGGATGGGCTCTTCTCTCTCCTCAGACATGAGACTTGGCCGCTGGCGTGCTTGGTGGTCGGGCGTTGCAAATCCCAGCAGGAGCGTTGGCCCCCAGGCACCGCAGGCATGCCTGCCGGGGCTCCRGACAACATCCCGAGAGATGCTGTGGGAAGTGTTTCCTCGCCCAGGCCTCCACCCAGATGCTATTGTAATCTTTATCTTCAAGCAAGAGACAGGGAGTCTGCCAGCACGTGGCTGGTGTTGGTAGAAACCGTTGTCATAAGCTGACTTACAGTGGAAAAAGGCTGTGTAAGACAATGCCTGTTTGACTTACAAAGTAGAAATACAATTGCGGCACCGATTTCTCTTCCCTTATATTATGTCCCTGTGCTACAGCCTCCTGAGGAGTTTAGAAGCTGATGGTTTTAGTCCTGAAGAGGGTATTTTTTTCATCAAAGTTTACTGATCATGTCCCAGAGATAAACTCCTGTGTTGGTAGCAATTTTTTTAGGGGGCACCAATTTTTTTAGGGGGCACATCCCATTATCCTTGCTTGCTGAAAGGACCCTTTCAGCTCAGAGCAAACGATCCCCAGGGGAGCACCTGCTTGTCCAGGAGCTCTGGAGGAAACCACCAGTGGCATGTGCAGGCTCCTGTAACAAAGGTGGAAACCTCTCCATGGGTGGTAGAGGGGACAGACTGTAGAGTGAAGCCACTGAGCGTTTAGGTGGTGCTAAAGAGAGAGATCATCTCAGCAAGAGCCAGAGGGACTGCAACTAAAGCAGGTCTAATGGCTCTAGCATTTGACAGGGCAATCTGCTCCCATGTGGGGACAGGTCTTCTCAATGATGGGCCTCTTTGTGCAGACCTTCTTGCTTGTACACTAAACCTGCTGGTGCTAATACTGCTTGGAAGACAAACGCTGGCAGCATCTCCCTAAGAACAGACCTGCTCACGGTATACTAACCCCACAACTTGGGCTCACCACAACTGAGGTTGTGGATAGACAGATAGTCACTGACTTCAACATAGCAAGCCGAGAGATAATATTCTTGAAGGACACTGAAAGGCCCAGAATCCAAAAAATCTGAGATCTTTTAGAGACACTTAAAATGTGTTTGGGAGAGAACTGAGACAGGTGAAAATACTAAAAGAAATCATCCTCAGGAAAAAAAGTTGTCTTCCTACCATTGATAGGAAGGAACTCCACAGAGGGGTGGGACCTTGGAGAGTGAAGTTGGTCCACCATCCCGCAGAGAGAGGAGGGCTTGGAAGTCATGCTAGCTAAGTGCCATACCTCCAGGGGAAGAGTATGTAAGTGAGCAAGCCATGAGATATGTGAGCCTCGTTCGCCAGCCTCATGCAGCCTGGGCAGGGGAACACAGAGGCAGGAGAGAAGAACCACATTGCATGGGCCATTTAATGGCGGCTGCCCTTTCGGCAAGGTGTTTGCTCTGATTAGCTGTTTATCTCCTGTTCTGTAGGGTGGGGGATAACTTTAAACTTACAGTTTAAAGTTATCCCAGTTATTTACAGTGTAAAGTAGACTTTACAGAGTCAATATTGCTAGAAGACTTGGTAAATGATATTAAGAATTAACTAGAAAAAGACAGGATAAAAGTTGAGAAATAACAACTCCATTGGGGTCCCTGAACCCTGTAGTGCCAAACCTGTGCTCACAGCTTTATGTCATTTATTGGGCAATGCCAGTAGCTGCTGGTGCTGCTGTGGGATAGGGACTAGGCACCATAGTTGCCCCTGGAGTGCATTTGRAAAGTGGTTAGAAAAGTGGTTAGTGGGAGAAGAAATGTTCATTTCTCTGGAAAGGTGGAGAAAACGCTTAAGAAAAAAAGTTTTGTTAAAATTACTGTTGCTGGATTATTGTTTGCTGGGAACGGAGTATGTGATTCTGATGTATTTTTTAATAACAAAGATCGCCGGACGTGGGAATAAACAAGAGTTATTAATATACTTCGTGTAAGGATGACCTGACTGCGAGTCGTGCCCGGGGTGAAGCAGCACAGGTCTCCTGGGCTCTTGTCTCGTCTCTGCCCTTTCCCTCCCTGTCTTAACCTATTTRTGCCCGACCTGCCTCTGCTGCAGCTGGGGCACTCAGACCTGACCTACAGACAGGGCTGTTGAGAAACTTTGATTAATTAAAGGTTGTAAAGCATTTCTGGGTMTTTGCATGAAAGGCACAATGGATATATAAAGTACTGGGAAGGAGTTGCAATGATGTGATGTTTACGTACAGATAAACTAAAAAGTCAAGTTTTCTTTCTTAAAATGTTCTTTTTTGCCTTTCGTACAKGAAATTGTTATTGTAGAGTGTTTTGTTGCAACCTAAGGACAGTTATTCAAAGGGCGGGGAAATCGGTGTAAATCTTAAACCCTCTCCATTGCTGTCACGTAATTAACTTCATGTTTTACCAAGATTATCTCCCCAAATGAATTATGAGAATAATACAGTTTCAATACCGTTCATTTAGTAATTAATCTTTGCAGGGAAGAAACTTCATTTCAAGTGCTAGTAAAGTATACGTAAAATATTAATCAGAGTGTTGAACTAACAACAGACCACTGGATGCCATCCAGGACAGATGAAATGCGACCACTTGCATGCTTTTCTCAAAAGCAGGAATTTTATCCAGACATTTCAAAACTCCTAGGAAAGCCAGTAACTTACAGATATGCTGAGGGAAATCATACTCAGATTTAAGAATACAGTATTGCACTGCGCATTGTAGAAAAGAAATGAAGAAGAATAAAATGTAAAATATTGCTTAAAGTTCAAATGGAGCAGTCTGTCTTGGGAGACAAAAAAGATGATAAAAAAAGAATTGGTAAGTCCAAGCTGGCAGTTATTAGAATAGCAAAAACATAGTGCTTATGTACATAATGGTTTAACTTAGATTAAAAACCATAACTTATCTGAAAACACTCCGTTTAGTACTTCGGAGGTTAAATATGGTTCATAGGAGCTCTCACAATTAAATTGTTTTTCCCTCGCTTCAATAAAGTATATTAAAAATCATTTCCTGAAATGTAACAAAAGATCATTATTTTGTTTGCAAACCGACACCATGTTATTCCTTTTAAAGGGAAAACATGTGCAGCAGCGGCGCTTGCACAGCACTGGGGCTTGCACGCCCTGAGCTGAGACGCAGAAAGCAAACAGCCCTGCACCTCTCCTGGTAAGAGCAAAGTGTTTCATGAGCAGGACCTGAGGTGCGGTACCGTTTGCACCAAAGGAGCCAATTCCTCGTTCAAATCACCACGACAGTGTGATGCCACGGCAATGCAAACCCCGTCAGCTGCATCCCTTCTCTCCCCACAGCCCGTCCCGTGCTGCCCTCGTCCCGCGCCCCTGCACAGCACACGGGGAGCTCCTCTAGGGAGCTCGGTTGGCCCCACACCACTTGCTGTGGTGGTAACCTGGGCTCACCGTGCGGTTCCCCGGTGTCAGGGATGGTGCAGGGAGGATGCTGGACCTACGCTGATGCAGGACCACATCCTCCGCTACAGGAATGTAGGCGGCAGATCTGCCCATCTCCATTAAGCGTTTCGTTGAAGTGCGGTAATGGAGGTAAAGCCTTGAAGCCTGAATGTCTGAGCAGGACTGGTTGCTCCAAGGCACTAATCCCTTTTAAGTGTACGGTCCAGAGAGTAGCTTGTTCCAATTCTGTACGTTTTGACAGTGGATGTTTTTGCAGCATTGCTTTGCTTATACAGCAGATTTTATTTGTTTGTGGTTGACGGGAAGGTCTGAGATTTACAGTTACCTCTTCCTTCTGGCTGTTTTAATTTGGTATGAGATAGTATTAAAAAAATTTCCTAGGATAAGAGTAACTACAATACGCCATCCCAAAGTGACTAGCAGACTCATCTGCTCGCCATGAGAGCAGCTGTAAGTGTACAATTAGATATAAGACTCAAGTTTAAAAGTAGGAAATTGCATGGGCTTGTCTCCAGCAGGAAGGTGGGCTCCCCAGGCCACACTCTGCAATTCATCGCGTTGCCCTCCCCCTCTTTGCCACGCACCCTCTCCCCCTTCCCAGGATTTCTGTCATTATTTACCTGGGAATTTCCACTGCAGTAGGTAAGGGTGATGCTCCAGCTTCTCTCAGCACTGGAGGAGAGTTGCTTGGGAAGCACCAGGCTCGCTCACTCCTTCCCTGCCACAACCACTGGTTTCTGACACTGTGTTTGTCCTCCCCTGGAGTGGTGCCTCACCATGAGGACATTGACATCCTTTCACGGGACGCGGGCACACACAGGGTGGCCCTAAGGGGAGGTGAAACATCTTTTAACCTGCCCCAGAGCCCCTGTACTGCACTTAAGCAGCACACACTGTGCTGAATCGGTCTGGCTGGCGTTGTCTGGTGTGACCCTCTCCTTCGTGCAGGGACTCCCATGTTGGGTGATGCAGTCCCAGCTGGCCAACTGCAATAGCAGACAAGGTGCCATGGGTGAACCAAACTCCAAACCAATATAGTATAGAAATACGGATTTTGAGAGCCATGCTGATGGGGAGCTGCAACGGAGAACTGGCAAAACCACCAGCACTTTTCCCAAACACATGCTCTGAAGATGCCATGAAGTACCTCTGTGGGTTACATCAGTGCAAGGTGCTGTGAACCACTCAAGTTATTTCCTCCCTAATGGGAGAATGAGATCAATATCACAATTCAGCAGCATTAAAAATCTACATCACATGGACTAATTCCTTCTGCTGTCATGGGAGGGTGCGGGTGCACTGGCTTTCAGCTGCAGGTTGTCCCATGCCCCCCAGCGCCTGTGAGCCTTCAGGGGGAGAAGAGCTCCCTCCGCTCGGCAGCAGCCGTCCATCTCTCTGTGACCCGACCTCTGCTCCACGGAGGAAGGGAGCAAAGAGGCGTCGACGATTCCCGTTTCGTTCCCCTGAGCTGGGAGCTGGGTGGCTCCGTCATGGAGGTGGCGAGGTTAAAAAAGATGGGGAGAAATGGGAAAATTCCTCCAGGCTTCACTGTGGATGTAAAGGGCCCTCGAGGGATTAAAATACGAAGATGGAAACTGTCATCTATTTTTGGAAATGTTTTCCTCTCAGGGACTAACTCCAAGGCTATTAATCAGCATAACAAGAAGAGGAAGAGACTCTCAAAGATCAATTGCTCCTCACTGGAGAAGTAGTTCAAAATAATTGTATATGTGTTGGGGCTCTTTTTGGTGTAATTGAATGGTACCAAAAGAGTCAAGTATATTTAAGGGATAATCTCTCCTGCGCTGTAGTGAACAAAGCAATAAACGCCTATTGAGATTGATTAATCACTGAGGAGGTGCCAAGGAGTTTAATCCATCCCAGAAGTCTTTTATGACAAGGATCCTGCAAAGTGGTGGGGATTATTATTATGCAAGAAAACTGTTAGAAAATAAAAAATTCCCTCTCTTTGAAATACTATGTTTCTGCCTCCACCTGCAGGAAACCTCCACCCCAGAGGTTCGGATAAGGATCTACTGGTAAAACAGGAAAGGTTCATGCAGCGTAATTCCTAGCAAACTGTCTCCTTCCTTGTTTGCCCCTTACTGAGAGAGATAAAGAGGGGGAAAGCATGGAAAAAGATTCTTCTGATGAAACAAAAGCTTCAACAGACAGACCTTTCAGTTTGTAAAAAACAGAGCCTGTCCCCTTCCCTACCCAGCAAACAGAGCCTCCCTCGCTGCCCGAAGTGAAAGCCTTTATAATGTCCCACTGACCTGGAACACGTGGGACCAGACCTCCACCTTTATCTAAGAAAATGCAAGCAGAGCACCAAAACAGAGTGAAAGAGAGACAGAGACGTACAGCAATACATGCGCCGAAGGAGAAAACCAAAATAGTGTGATTGCCTTTAGAGTACTGAGCAGACCTCAGGGTCTTGCTGGGGACCACGCTTGCACCCGCTCCAGAGGAGTTTGAGCCAGGTCATCCCCCCGCTGCACGGGCACTGCAGCGATGAGCACATTAACAGCTTGTACCCAGAAGCACCCTTGCTGAAACAGAAACACGGTAATTCGAGCACGCAGAAGCCTGCACTATGCTACTCCAGTAAAACAAAACATACAGGTGACCCTAATAAAAAACCTAGCAAATGTCAGAAGAGGGAAGAAGTCTGGACGTCCAGAGCTCCCGGTTTTGTCTCTTCCTATGGCAAGAGAGGTTTGAGTCCAGCCCATCATCCGTGGGATGGGAAAATTGCATTTTTCTGCTGAGAAGCCCTGACCCATCTCTGGCATCACTAAATCTGTGGGGAATTGGTGGGATGGGGCTGCTGCAGGCTCCTGCCCTCACCTGGAAGGCAGGGCACACCTTCCAGGAGAGACAATATAAGGAGTTGGGATAGAAAACTGGTCTGAATTTGAATAGCAACCACACTGGGAGGATTAATAAAGGAGGCATGGTCACCAAGGAGATCTTCATCTTATTCTTATGCAAAAAAAGAGTGCAAACATGATAGGTCCATAGAAAGCATGGCTAGTGCTTCACAGGCAAGAAAGTTTGGAAATCTGTACGTCCAGACTCCATACAGGAGCATCTCATAGCTGCTTCCACATATTTTTCTCTTTTTGCCTCTAAGCAATGCTGAGTACACAGAAGAAAAATATTTTAAATATCCCAGCTGACAAATCAAATGCAAACATGAGAACATCATCTGCTTTATCTTCCTAACCTGAAGACAGGATTCCTACCATGAAAGCGCAATAAACAATAAACACCTGATTTGCTTGCTTGGCCCTTTTGCAAGAAAGAGGATGTGCCCTTTCATCTTGTGCATCTTGCTCTCTGATCTACAAATCCCTGTTTCTCTGTGTGCAATGCAATTTCCAGGGCAAAGCCCACTTTGGCTTGTGATTAAAGAAACACACCCAAACCGGTATCAGGAGTGGCTGCAGGCGTTTCTATGCCTGCACATCCATCGGGTCCGTGGTTTCCAGCCTTTCTGGACCCAACTTGCTCAGCTCTGCAGCATGTGCCTCTGGAATAAGCTGCTGGCTCAGGGGGGAGGGTCAGGGTCATGCAGGAGGGATGGGCACAGAAAGAAAAGGTCAAAAGGAACCAATTCAACCCATTTTGAGCTATAAATTCAAATGAAAGGCAAACCTTATGGCCCCCGTTCAGGAAAGTATCGGTCATCAGGAAAGCCCTTTAGGATGTGTGTGTGGAGGTGTTTTTCCTGATTCAGGGTCTAACGTTGCTCTAAAAGGACAGTCAGCTGAGCATTTCCACACTGCATGTAAGCAAAATCCTTTTCTGTACAGAGTATGACACAGTATGGTAACCGTTTTCAAAAGACTTTCTTCTCACTATTTTACTGTTTTATGCTCTTGTCTTAATTTGGACTTCAAACCCAAAAAATAAATCCTATTCATTTTTTCTGCATGGTCAGACTCTTTTGCAAGTCGTTGTTTCTCCAGCGTTTGAGTGTGTCAGAGTCCATGCTCAAAGGGCCACTTGCTTACAATCACTTGCTCACACTGACATTTTTTAAACCATGGGAGCAGCCGTATTAAGTCTGCCAAAGCTACTTCTAATTAAATTGTGATTTCTGATGCAAATTTAAGACAAAAGCAAGACCTTAAGTCATCTTCCCCCTTGCTTCCATGCATCTCAGTATCAGGAGAACCCAGGCTGTGGCTGGTGGGTTTTTTTCATTCCATCATTCGCTTGAATATAAAATTATGAATGTAATTACCTACACACTGCAGCAAAAGCCTTCATCTTCTGGATCATGTATCTGATTAATGGTGACCACACTCAAAAGTAAGAATGTGTGGTCTACCACCAAGCTAATTACCAAATATAAACTGTAAATGCATTAACTTTAGAGTTTGTGGCTGCAATGCAGTGAATGCAAACTTCTCCACTGTACCTGCATTGAGAGTCAGAAGAGTTTCCCCAGGCTCTCTCTGGCTGCACCTCAATCACATACCACCCAGTGGCACAGCCAGGAACTGTATTTCCCATTTATTTGGGAATACTTTGTGGATGCAGTAATATATCCCTAAACTGTATTTTGGGAGGGATCTTCTTTTGTCTTCCAAATTCAGCTCAAAATTTCACTGACTTCTTCTGTGTTTTATGATGAATCATAACTCAAAAGAAGCCTTTATGAATGGCCATAAAAATCTGCATGTGAAAGAATATGCTTCTCCTTACTAAAGCATAAAGGTACACTAATAAGTTACAAAAGCAAGGCTATAAACACGGGCTAGATATGGCCATCACTAGGTTCAAACCCACGAAGGGCTGTGTGCTAGGAATGCATTTTCACTGACATCATGCAAAATGAAATGAAAGACATAATTAGCATGAAAGCACCTCAGGGCTTGATGGTTGGCCATTCAATTCAGCAGGACTTTCGCCATCAGCTTTAAAAAGTGCGGAGTAAGACCCCAAAGGAGACCCAACAGCCTGCTGTTAACCGTAGCTCGGGGTCTGCTTTGCAGGGGCTGCTACACGTGCATAGACTTTGCTTGCACAGGATGTGGCAAGCACGTTTTCTGGTTAAGGAACTGGACGGGACCCAAGAGATCTGATTTCAGGTTTTATTTCTGCCATAGACTTCCTGCGCGACCCTGGGAAAGTCACTTAACTGTGGGTGTCTGTCCCCAGTCGTACATCATCACCACTTCATTTCTGGTCTCCAACTGGACTTCTAGCAAGGGAGGACAGAGGACGTCTTGCTCAAAGTGCCCCCCATACTTCGCACAATGTGGCCCCAGCATTGGCTGACATCTCCGTGATGCAAAGGCACTGGTATTTTGGAGTAGAAAACATTTTTCACATGGGATAAAAATCTTACTTTGCCTACTTGATTGGATAGCGCTCTGAGCTGCACCTACTCAG
Source organism: Phoebastria nigripes (assembly GCA_035582835.1). Taxonomy (NCBI): domain Eukaryota; kingdom Metazoa; phylum Chordata; class Aves; order Procellariiformes; family Diomedeidae; genus Phoebastria; species Phoebastria nigripes. The sequence continues at coordinate 1,764,667 of JAYKAV010003166.1, read as the reverse complement.
GAGTGAACCATCCCTACCTCTTATGAGAACACTTCCATCCTGATTAATCTAATATGAACAATAAATATTAGTATGAGAAAAGTCTGAAAATTGTTCTTTATCGTTACTTGTACGTAATAGGTTTAAAATAAAATTCATATTCTCTTTACCTTCTCCTGAACAGTAGCTGGTATTTGATATCAAGAGATTTTTCCTATTAAATTAATCAGAAGTTGTCAAGTTCTAGGTAACGTCTGGGGTTTTTTTTTGGGCTAACTTCAGAATTAATACCAGTGAGTTTGAAAAGGGTATACATTTTTCATTATGTCAGATGAAAAGAACATCCTTCCTATTTGTATGATAGCGCAATAAAAGACATCACCAGTGACTTCAGCTCCTGGGTAATTTTTTACTTGTCTATCTGGTTCATTTTTCTTTGATCAAACAAAGACTAAAAATACTGTGGCATTTTACTACTTCAAAACTCAGACATACATAGACTTTATCTTTCTGAGGGAATATTGGAAACTACTGTATATTTGAATTGCCTGAACTCTGCGGTTTTTGGATAAGGACCAATTTCACCAAGCATTACATAGCTGCAGCATTGCTCCTTACAGTATTTACTGCAATCCCACCCTGGTGCTCCACCAGCCAATGCACAAGTGGGGTTGAATCAAGCAGTGACAGGCTGGGGGTAGTTGCAATGCCCCAGTTTTACTGCCCACCTATTTGAAAAGAATCTTAATTTCTTTCTTCCCACCAGAGGAGAAAAATTACAATGTCAGAAGTGGATCGGGCTCCTTGGTTCCTTCGCTGTCCCCTCCAGTTGCCCGACCCTAATTAATTCTTCCCCCGTGCTGCCTGCCCGCCTTTGTCTTTTGCTTTCTACCTTCTTGCCTTTCTTATCTTCAAGCACTTCCCCTAATCCCACTCACTTCTCTATCATTCTTATTTATTTTCCTCCTTTGTCTCCAAAATCAATGGCAAAGTTCTTAACTCTTGCTGCCTGAACTTCCTTTCCTTTATCTCACTTCCTCTCCTTTCTGCAGCTTTGCGTTCCTACTTCTCCTCTCTCCGCTGCACATTCATTCAGCATTTTCTGCAATGACTCCTTGTCTTTTCTTCCCTTCTCCATCACTGGCTCTCCACCTTTCCCTTAGCTCCCCTGGGTCCAGCGCCCTTCCCAGCTTGCAGGGCTCTCCAGCCCTCTGCTCATCCCCTCCACTGAAACAGCTGCTTGATGACAGCCCACGTCCTGAAGCTCTTCTGCTCCACAGCATCTTCCTTTCCCTCTGCCCCTCCAGACCTCTYGAGCCCCTCCACAGCTTTCTCATCAGTCACTCCACCAGCATCGCCACCTGAACCTCTGCTCCCAGATGTGTGCCCACATCTGTACCTGCCCCTTCAAAACACTTTTGCCTTAATCTTCAACTTTTCCATCCTCACCTTACAACCACCTCGATTTCCATGAGGAAGCTTTCCCTTCTCATGAAGCCTTCCCTGCAACCCATCCTCTTTCTTCTCACCATTAATTATCCCTGCTCTCTCCCTCATCTAAACTGCTCTCTGTCTCTTGCCTTTTTTAGACTGTAAGTGCTTTGGGACAGGGAACATGGATCATCTATGTTTATAAAGTGACTGGTAAATTTCGTGACACTGTATAAATATTTCCTTTATTAATTACAGTCTCCAGCATGAGCCTTTTCTTCAAAAAAGGTTTGTAGAAAGGAAATACATATTTTGGCAGCATCTCGTCGAGTATGTTGACCTCACTTTATAATTTCCCTCCCAGCACAGGAAAGCGCATACCACAGCGATTGCTATCGTTGTGGCAGACACGCAGACCTTCTTCCGCATGCAGAAGATAAAGACCTATCTGTTAACCTCCTGTTTGTCTCCACATCATTGCAGACTGATTACGTGATAACGTTTTAAGCGAGGGTGACATTTCCTACACCTCAGCTCCTACAATTAGATCTGAGTGTCAGAGAACATCATGTCGGTGCAGGTAAGGAGAAGGGAGGCATTAATCTTCCCCAGCGACACCGGTGCCGACTGCTTGTCAGGGCTGGTGTTAACATTTCACTTCATTCATTCACTCGACACAAGACTTTCTGTGGTGCTCAAGCCTTCCGTGTCAGTGGGTACCAGCTGAGGAGCTCATCTTGTGGACGTATCCTCATCTGGCCAACAACTTACTTGCATGCTTCTCGTTCATATGGTGCCTTACGGTGCTACCAAGTTTGAGAAAAATCTCTTGGGGTAAAAAGGTGTCTCTGGACTCTCATATAAGCAAAACACATTTTCTCCTTTGAGTCTCCAGGARAAGCGTGCACCCATCAGCATAAACAGGCAGCGTCCCTTCAACAGACACTGCCTGCCAAGGAGAGCTCTTGCAACGCGCCCGGCCCGTACTCTGCTTTTTGTATCTCTCAGCTGGCTCTGCATTTGGTTTTGTATCTACTTTTTGGCAACTTTCATTGTCTTAAAAGCTGTTGTCGTTTTCGTTGTCCCGCCTTGGATGAGCACCGCTGTGGATGGACCCCGGTGCCACTCCCACCCCAGCCGAGCTGGCAAGCCTGGGTCACACGGCATGGATTAGCCATGTGCGATATGGAGGGCAAAGAGATTGAGTGCAAGGGAAAACCCAGGGAGGAAATATATGCCCTTGCCAAAAAATACTATAAATAAATCCTGCCACAGGCAGCACAGCCTGGTCTCGATGTTGCCCAGGCTCTTCTTTCAAACTTTCCCGCTGTTCTGTACAGCTTTGTCTATACATCCATGCAGATACAGTAATAGCAATGTCTTTACACTCGCATCTTTACAATCACATTTTTGTAGGGAAGTAGAATAAATTTTGTCCATAAAAGACACTTTTTATCATTATAACTGTTCCTACATTAGGAATTGTACCAGTTATAACCGTACCAAGTATCTAAATACATTTTAAAAAATCAACAGCCTTTTACCCAAATAGATGCATATGAAACGTGTAGAGACCTCACTATAGTACTTCGTCTGCTCTCTCATAAATGAGTCTTAATGAAATATTGACTTAGTGCTGGCACTGTTTCAAGAGATTGCTTGCACCTTACCCTAACCAGTGTAATATCAAATGCCTAATCAAAGCATAAATCATCACAAACAAACAAACAAACATGTTTGATTGCTTTGCAATACGAGAGTTTAACAAGGCTTTCCCAACTGGGATCCTAGAGGCGAGGTAAGCCCAAATTGACAGCTGCTCAGCTGGAAACTGTAATGATCGGGACCCAGCATGAGAAAAGTACGCATGAACTGCAATTTTAAAGAGCTGCCGATGCCTCAGTAAAAACTCTTATGTTGGAGTGATTGTTCATTCTGAATAGCTATTGAGCCCATCAATACCTGCGCCTTAGTGCAGAAGAAACGCATATACTAATTTGACCCCTGCGTTTTGTTCACCTCCTTTTACAAATTTCCTCCAGAAAACAGATGAATTATGAAATGGTGATATAAAATGATGCAAAAGTCAAAGGCAAAGCCATCTGAGAGCTGCGGAGGGTCTCACAGTGCCAAATGACTCCGTGGCAAAACAGCAGATCGAATTCAATTCTGATAAGCTCAAAGGGAAAAAACAGCCTTCACTCTGTATACTCACTGATGAGCTCTTCTTCAGCTATTACCACTTAGAAAAGAGATCTAAGAGCCACTGCTGATAGTTTGAAGAAACATCAGTCAAAGCTCATAGGCAGCCAGAAAGGCAACTAGAATATTATAGGCATGTGTGCCTGAAAGCTCATTTAATTTTTCCAGCTATATAAATTGGTGTAATAAAAGGTGTTACGTCTATGAACTCTGTTCCATCTGTATCCTTAGACCATCACAACTGCAGCAAAATACCACTAAACCAGACAACATCATTATGCCACTATATAAATTCACATATGCTCACCTCTTGAATATTGTGTGCAGTTCTCCCGTATCCCCCTCAGCTTAGAAAAAGAGATGATTGAAGGGGGAATATGATAAAGATCTGTAATAGCCTGAGTGGCATGGAGGAGGTGTAATGGGAGCAATTATGCGTTACTCAATTTAAGAATAAGCGAATGCCAAATGAAACTTTTGAGCAGTAGGTAAAGCAAATACCAGGAACCCCTTTTTTCACATAAAGTCTACTTAAATTGTGGCACTCATTTGCCTTGGTGCATCAACGCTAAAAAAAAAAAGAATGGATTTTAAAGGGTTTAGACAAATTTACATAGGAAAGGTCCAAAGGATGGATTGCGCCTCTTTCTTCCTCTTTTTACTCAGTTTCTTGGTGGTTCTTACCCAGTTGTGGTGCAGCTTCAGTGACTCCCATCTAGTTATACTGTACTGAGCTGTAATGACTTGTTCCTCCTTCAGTGGTCTCACACCTCCTTCAAAGTCTACATGTGCTGATTGATTACTCTGTGCTCTTTAATTACTGTGCAGCTTCTACTTTATGTAGCTTCCTGCTGGTCACTAGAAGAATATGATCAAATATGAAGAATATATCATAATATGGCCTTAGCATGCCTCTAGATTCTTACAGGGAGCAGGCCTAGTGAATGGAAAGTACGCATGATGACGCATTTGGTGTCACAGTGTGTTATTTAAACCATCTTCTCCTGCCAGGTAATCCTGCTGTCACAGGGTCATCAGAAGTATGCTTCCTTGCTGTCCTCATCTTCCTTACAAAAACCTAGTTTTCCCATAATTACGAAGACTAAGCTACCACCTGGAACCATCACTACCAGGAAAATATTTATCTATTTGTATTTATTAACTACCCCCACAGCAAAGCTTTGCCCCATTTGTTAGTCTCACCCATCTGTTAAGCCTTGACTGATTGGAAGCCGTTTGTAGCTGGAAGTGCTGGAGACGGGGACCTCGCAGTATCGATGCTCGCTGGTTAGCAACGGCGTTAGTTAAAGCAAATCTCTGCCTGTGCAGCTGTTGTAATTTTAGACAAGAAAGAGCGACTGCAGAACATGGGAAGCACAGTCCTTGTGTTCAGCCTCTCCACAGCTGCTGCCCTTATCAGTACAATTATGTTTAAGGTTTTGCACGGTGTGGGATAAGCAGCTTTAAGTCATCTGCATGCAACCACAAACAGGGAGTGTTAAAATCAGGATTAGGACTGGGGTCTTCTTGGCTTCACTCCTGAGCTTACTTAGTCCATGGTTCATTAGTACAGAGGAACAGAAATGCTGGCTTTGACCTAGGATTTGGTCCAGTATCCTGGAGCACAAGATCAAAAATCTCTTCCAAAATTATTCCTCATTAGCCTTCAAAGTCATCCTGAATATTTTCATATCCACAGGTCCCTGTTGACGCTCAGTGCAGAGGGCACACACGCGCTGACCAGCCCTCCTTCCCTCCCTGGAAAAGATTTTCCTCATTTGGGGCTACCCTGCACAATTCCTGTTCCTGCCAGTGGGAGTTGTGTATGTGTCTAAGAAGAGAATTTGGCTGCAGAACAGTATTTTAACTACTATATTTAACATATTGTATTATGACATTTACAATATTTCCCCCAAAGCTCTTCTCAGATTGAAGAGAAGCGACTATCTGCATTATGCTGGCCCTTTTTCCTTGTTGATTGACAGTGAAATTAAATCAGTTCATTGCTTGTATGTTGCATGCAACTAATTCTGCTCAGCATGGTTGAGCAATAGCTTATTCTACTAGACACCCCATCGACTTCCCCAGAGCCTCTTACTGCGAGGGAGAGCTCATCCTGAATAAGGCTGGGGGATCTGTCTGCATTTGAATGAAGATCTTTGTCACTGGAGAAAGTTAGGGGGCTGGGGTGGTTTTTTCATTTTGGGGGAGGTTGTCTGGGTTTCTCTGGGTGCCTTCATTCATTTGAATGTAGTTCCGTAATGCTGGATTGGAATAACATTTACAGCAAAATCTGTTTCATTTGATGTTAATTATTTAATACAAATTCAGTTATTATGCCATGCCCCAGTAGCACACAAACTGTTCAGCCATAAACAGATGAAAGACTACTTCAGGGGCAAACCACTAACGTCTGGAGACATGAGTCAGATAACAGAGTCTTGGAGAGGAGGAGAAATCTATAGCCAAGAGTAACTGAACACATCCCTTTTAATCCAGAAATAGGACTATAAATTTCAGGAGATAAATTAGCCTTCTGAAATTTTTGGTTCTGTGGGCCTCAGAAGAATAAAGCAGTGTGCACAATTTTGTAGGGAAGAAGTAGTTCATTGAGACAAAAAAAAAATTTAACTTCAAAAACAAAAGCATAGGAGTGCATTAATTTCCCCGGAGTCCTTTGGAACAGTTTGGATCATTCTAGTGTTACTCAAACAGCCTTTTAGAGCAAACTATTACAACAGGAAACTTCCCTAAATCCAAAGCCCAAGCTATGTCTTAAGTGTACAACTAGAGGCAGATCAAAATTCCGCAAATAGCTCTCCAGTGTCTTCAGGCAGACTCATAATGGTCAGAAGTACTGCGTTTGAATGCTTGAAAGCTTCTTCTGTTGAAAATTTGGATTCTGAATCTATACTATTCTTCCTGATCTAGTCAGGGTTTGGCTGGATTTAAGGATTGCATCTGCTTCATCTTCATGTTGCCTCTGATGTGGAGCGTGCAACTTCCCATGTCCCTGCTGCAACGGCCTCTGGCTCTGCAGAAAATTCAGGTTCACTGCAGCATACAATGGTATGATCCCTTGATACGGTAATACACAATGATATGGTCTCTAGGGTCCCTAAGCTACTTTGGGATCTACTTCTGAGGATCCTGAGCATCCGCTGCTGAACCTGAGCATGGATCTTGTCTTAGGTACGTCTGCACAGCACAAGGCTTTGAGTGCTACAGCCACGTAGCACTGTGTCAATATATGCTCAAAGTCGATTTTCCAAAAGTAGCTAGGTGATTTAGAAAACTAAGTGCCATTCTAGAAGGTAATTTAAGCACTTCAGAGTGTAAACCTGATTGAAAGTCAGTGACGTTGAAGGTGCAATTCATCTTATCTCCCTTAGCTGTCCAAAAGTTGGACGATTTCTCCACAGGCAACAGAGAGCAATGCTCCCGAGCCTGGTGACAGACGTAGGTGGCATGGTCTGCCCTGTGTAGGCATTGAACTTTCTCCACTGGCACAGAGAGAGCCTAGGCATCCAGCTAAGACCAGATACCTAAATTCTAGATAATTAGAGATACATAAAGTAGGTTTTTAGTATTCCAAAATGTAGTGTAGAGTATAGATACTAAAAAAAAATGTTAGATGGTGCATAACTCCCCACTCATATGACTTCAGAGTTTCTAGGGTCCAAGAAAAACTCATTTATAGGTCACCGCTATGCCTAAAGCTCAGATTTCCGTGCTATTTAGATGGCACTGTTACGCTAACGGCACAGGGGTAAGCATACTCTGCTACAACCTTTGCAGAATTAGGAATCCAAGCAACTCCAAGAATTTAGCTCCCAAGTCACGTTTGAAAATGGGACAGAAGTGGCACAGCGTTGGATTTTTTAAGTTTCGCCTCTGTGCCTTGATTTCCCACCTGCCGAATGGCTCATCCTCCAGAGCTGGCTTAAGGACAACATAGCATGTTTTATGGACAACAGAGCGCTTGGCAGTGCTGGGACGTGTACCCCGTGGTGATGGAGACCAGAGAGGTGTTCGAGGTAGATCCAGCCTTTAACCAAGCCCTTTTGGGAACTGCCAACCCCAAAGTCCAGCAGACACCTCAGGCACCCGGGAAGCTGTAGGAACTCTTTGAACGTCTGTCCCTGTAGTTGTAACGCCTGTCACTGCAGTTCACGAGAGACAACTAATCAATAACCGTGGAACCAAATAGGCAAATAAAAATAAAATCCATTAAGATGGCAGAGGTATTTACTTGTTGTATTTACACCATGGAGAGCTGCACTGTCAGTCAGTGCTTCCCCTTCGCAAGATAGAAGCAATTTGTGCAGACTGATCCCAGTTTTCTCATTAATATGTAAATGAGGCATGCCAGTTGTTAGGTTAGAAGAAAGCTGTCATGTTTATTGTGACAGATTTAATGGATGTGTTTGGATTGTGCATTCAATGTGTTTTCAAGAGCATGTCTTATCTTTGTTTAGGCAGTAAATCAAACATGTAAACAACAATTCATTAGCATCTGTCAGAAGCTCAAAGCTACATTGTTATAGTTGAAAATCTCCCCAGAGGTGAAAAAAAGTATATCTGACTTATTCCAGATTAGTTTGAATATTTTCTTTCTGTTTACCAACTTGTAAGTAATAATTGAGCCGCAGAATAGGTGCACTCAGATAGCACTAGAGGTCAGACAGAAACCAACCAAACACCAGGAATCCAGAGCTGGTCCAGAAACCACTGGCCAGAGAGGGGACTCCAGCCACCCACCTCTGCCACCAGCGGGGACTTGGCCAGTGCCATGCCCAGGTTTGGAGTGGTGGCTGTAGGATGCTGTTTGATGCCTTGGAAGGAAAAATCTCCACCTGGGCTGCTGCAGCTGCACCCCTTGGCTCACCACCAGCAGCTCAAACCCAACATCACCAAGTGGGAAATTTTGGTGTGGGATGGATGGGATACATGTGAAAAATAACTCGGATTTAGAGATCTGGCTACAAGTGGTCTCCCAGAGGGTCAAGACTGGATTTGCTGGAGCAGAGGAGGACTGGACCTTGAGACTCCCAGGTGGTTCATCCCCCAGCGACATCTCTGTCCCTGGCCTGCTGGACTGCCCACGTCCTGCTCCTTTGAACAGTCTGAAGATGAACATGCTTCACAGGATGCCTCCTATCAGAGATCTCGGGGTGCTTTACAAACATCAGCTAAACCTTATCACAGACCCATGAAATAGGAATTATTGTATCCGCTTAACTGATGGCTCTGAGGAAGGAGAGAGGTTAAATAATTTGCTCAAAGACACGATGATGACACAGCTGGGAGGAGTAACGGGGAGCGTAAAATCGTAGCAGGACTCCAGCCCTTATTCTCATGTGCCTGCATTATTTTTGTTTTTAGCTTCTATTCGTTGATGACTAATGCTATTTTTAAAAGCTCTCTGGGCCTAGATGAGTTTGGATCTCTGGAGACTAGAAATAYCAGCGAGAGCTGGGCATTATGCAGGCAGAAACTGTCTAAATTGTGTCACACAGCCCATGACTTCTGTCCTGCTAAGTTTGGGATCACCTCAGCACCGATTCTGGTTTTTGCAGGCATCTGTGATATGGGTAGGTGGGAAGAAGCAAAAGGCAAGTTCACTTATGACCTTCTACAAACCCAGATCTTCAGTGATGAAGTGCTACTGCATTAACTCACTCTTCCATCCCAAGTTTCTATGCATTTAATAGAAATAATAATAATTTAGAAAATGATACTTAAGAACCAGTAATTACAGTACATCAAATATTTATGATTTGCAATCAACCTGAAAATGTTCCTTTATCTACACAGCAAAGTGTGATTTCTTCCAGTGAAGTCACAAAGTATCTTTTTTAAACTGGCAACGGGCTTCACATATTAGCAGGTTCCTTGAGATGGTCCAGCTCCACCCACAATTTGGGGTTTAACTCCTCTGTGGCAGCTGAAACAACTGATACCCTTTAAACATGAGTGTTGAGACCTACTTGGCCATGGCAGTCGAGCAGCACTGACGAGTCACAGAATCATAGAATCACAGAATGGTTTGGATTGTAAGGGACCTTTAAAGGTCATCTAGTCCGACACCGTTGCAATGAGCAGGGACATCTTCAACAAAAATACGGAATGCTTCACGAGTCAGGTGCTCTTGCCACCGTTCAGCCAGAGGACCTGTGAAAATCTGGTTGTATCGCAGTCATGGGAAGTTTTAGACCTTGATTAAGGTCAGGATTTGTGCCCAGGTACTTTGGGCAGGAGTGGGGCAGTTTGGTTTGGAAGCAGGGATGGACCTGCACTGAGAGAGCTGGGTAAGGTCTCTGTGGCCGGTGGTTTTCCCTTCCCATGTGTAGAGAAGGAGGATGAGGCCTCCTGCATGGTAGAGGCAACATGGAGAAAAGGTGGGGAGCAAACTCCTCAGGGAAAGGCCACTTCTGTTTGTGGACATACAACGCAAGGTGGTCTCACCCATAGGCACGTACTGCGCTCCAGTGACGGATGCTCACCAGCCATACAGGTGATTCAGCATCTCTTTAAACTCATTGTTTTAAACCCAGTTGGGCTATTAAGCACAAACATCTTTCTGACCTTCTGCCCTCTCCTGTCGGGTTCGCGATGGATCTGATCTTCAGAGACCTTGGGTCGAGGGGGCAGAGGGAACCTGAGAGCCACTGTTGAACCCTCGCCCCCCGCGAGCCCATCTAAGCCCAGTGGGCCAACGCCAGACTTTCATTTATTCAACTTCCTTCCTCCGAAGGAACTTACAATTTAATCAGAACTTCTTAATAGTACATGAATTCTAAATTGCAGTCATTTGTTGCAACTAGCCGCAGGCTTTTCTGTCTGTTAGAAATATCTATGTTATTTCTTTCTTTTAGAGTTTACGTAAATAAAATAAAATAAACTTTTACAAATAATGTTTGCCACTTAATGTTCTCAGCCAAAGTATCTATCTGAGGAAATAGAAATCCTTCCTTACAATTCATCTTAAGGATGTAGTTTCAGTTTCTTATAAAGTAATAATGAATGTACCACAGATAATGTTCCAATAGTGCAAATGAGAGGAGCATATAATCAAAATGATAATGGCGGGTATTGTACGGCTGGTATAATAAAATCTATCCCACTATGAAAATCATATCTCAAGGCAACATTCTGTCTGATTTTTGTAATAATTGTGCAAGTGAGAACAAGGCACCAGGCAGCCAGAGAAACAAAGGTGCCGCGGTGGTTCATTAACCAGGCGCTGCCCCGACAGCCCATCCTGCCCGGTCAAGGGTCTCTGCTGGGTCTTAAGAGAGGAATCAGCCGCTCAAAATAGAATAAAAATCCATACTTGAGCCAGCCCACACCTCAGGCACGGGCAAGATGCAGATTAAGCCAGACAAAGGGTGTGCATTTGTGTGTCTAACAGCTCCTGCCTGCACAGGCAGCACCGTTCGGTGGAGGACACGGGCTTTCCTCCAGCAGAGACGACCAGCCTTGCAAAGCTCCTGGTGGGTTTTGCTCTTTCATTGCGGTCAGACTTCTCCAAGTGACCTTCCTCATGATGGGGGAACCTGTGGCTCTTCCTGATTTTGAGGTTTCTCTTCTAGAGGTTTCTCTCCACCCAGGTGAACCTCACGTTCCTCGCCTGTCTATTTAATTTTAATCTTTCCCGCGTTTGCTACACAGCGCTCGGGAATGGTGGCCCATGTTGCTAACTGTTTGGGGCCTATTAGAAACATTTGTGTACATACATAATTACTGAATTTTAAAACACAAATGACTGCCTTTGGGGCCAACAGGCACAGCAGATACAATCTGTCATGTCAACTCTCATTCACTTCACGGTATTTTTTTCTTAAAGGAAATTACCATGCCAAAACTACGCTTGGAGTACTAACAGCATCAAAGCCGCCTCTCTAGCCAGCAAAACCAATTCAACAGGAGAGGCAATGCTCTGGGTTAAATGTCCTGAGCCAGACTTTTTTTCTTCCACCAGTCTACTTAGCTTTTCGTTATCTGTCATCTTCAGTGACTTATGCATTTTGCTTGGGCCCTGCCTGGCTGCCAGTAAGCTGCTGCACGGTTGCGGCCATCCCAGTGGAAATGGGGCACAGGGCAGGCACCGGGGCAGAGCTGATCCCCAGTGGGGTGTGGAAGACACCACGCGGAGGACATCACATGGCTGTAGGATTTCAGCAGCCTGGAGTTATTTGCAAGATTAGGATCTTAATCTGGAAAGTGGATCCAATCTAGTAGGCTGTATTACTTCCATCCGTGGCTGCCGTGCCCCAGCAATAGGGTTTGTGTTTGGGTTTAAGTGTCACGGAGTAGTCAAGTGACACGTACGTGTATTTACATGTGTGTGCCCTTAAGTGAAGAATCATTTTCATTCTGTTCTCTATCTGCTTTTATACTCTGGTAAACACGTATTCCTGTTTTCATTACACTCTAGTGTTTGATTGCTGAGCTGTGTTAAAGCATCATTACAATACTTCACAGTCCTTGGATGGGAAGTATCATTAGCATCTGCTTAACAGCCCCGAATGGCACTCTGCATGTCCACGTCCACCTTTCCCAAGCCCTCGGGGCTGGGGCAGAAGAAGTCCCCATGCGAGAGAGAGCTGGGGCAACTACGGGCTGCACACCACACGCAGGGCTTCCCTGGGCCAGCCCAGTAAGGCTCTGGACCCAGCACTACCTGGGACCATGTCTGGATCAGGGCAGGAGCAGCAAAAATGAGATTCCTGCTGCCCTGGGGTGGTGTGCATCAGGAGGCCCCTGAAGATTTTATTTATAACACGTGAACTGGACGCAAAGTGCTGTCTTCAAAAACGAAGATGCCACTTAACTGAAAATGAAGTGCCACTCTGTAGCAATGGCAGCGATAGGGAGTAATATCTTGACACAAAGAAAAATTGACTGCGGCACTAAAGTGAGTATGGAAATGCTGTGTTATAACTCGAACTCCATGCAAACCTTGTTGCATTTGTTATATAGGTAGGGAAAGGGCAAACCATGTACGTACAGAGACTGTACTGGGAAAAATAAAAGCATCTGGGCTCACCCATTTGTCTCATACAAAGACAGAAAAGTGTAGAAAAAGCCATTAGAACTTTTGAGAAGTTCTCACACGGCAAAGTGGCTTATGCTAACCCACTTCAACCTTGTATTTATAGATTAGGTCCATTAGAAAGACTGGTTTCACAGTCCAGAAAACAATTATGGGCTAAATCTGTTGGGCTTAAGAGTTTTGTCAGAAAAAAATAACTTACAATGAGGATTGCTCAAGTACCTTTTCCTGTATGCTGAAAAAACCCTAATCCCACAACTGCAGGAGAAGGCCTCACTGACTTAAAGAAACAGAAACAGCTTGATTTGAAAGAAAAAATGAAAACTTTTCTGAAGCTAAAAGGACATATATAAACACCACAGAAGTCAAGTGTAACAAATATAAATCAGAAAGTTACAGAGGCTAAGTAAAGCAAAGTGAAAGTTAGAGGCTAAGTAAAGCAAAAAGGTACAAAAAGAAAATGGTGGCTAGCAGAGTAAAGAAAATGATAATACCTTTAAAGCATATTAGCAGTAAAACAACATAAATGCTGAACAATGGTATTTACCTTGCTAAAGGCAAACATTCACCTGTTCGAAGGTAAGGATTACATTGCAATCTATGTTATTAACCGTCGAATCATCAGTAACGATGCAGAAAGTACAAAGCTTTGAATAGACGCTTCATGTCTGTACTTAGAGAAGCATCCCGATGACGTGCTCATAAGACAGCATCTTGATGAAACTTTTCTTTCCAACAGCACTCCCGAAGAATATTAAACGCTACAAGTAGAGAGTGCAAAACCGGCGGGTTAAATAATCTGCGCTTTCACATTTTGAAACAGTCAGGCAGGGTGTATTCTAGATGATGAATTTTTTCCCTCACTGCTCTTGGCTCATTCCCCCTCCACCTTCCCGCCTGCCCCCCGGAGCCTCCTGCCACGGGGGCTTTTCCCAATTGCCTGGAAAACATCAGTGATGCATTTTCTGCTTCCCCAGCACTGCTTCTGTCTGGTGTTTTCCCAGGGACACACACACAGAACCCACAGTCCTTCACCTGAATTTCTTAGAGTCTCTAAGGACTGTTAAGGGCATCCCTCTGTCTTCCTACAGCTTTTAATGACATGCCTCCAAGCGTGGTGATGCTATCTGCTCCATCAGCCCAGCACAGAGCCATCCTTCCCACCTCCTCCCTAACGCTGCACACTAGCAGTGGTAGCATGTTTGCACTCACACACCTTACAACTTGTCTGGCTTCTTAACTTCAGACTAATTCAGAAACAAAAGCTGAATTAGACTTGGTAAAAAGATGACAAGCAAATGCTTGCAGTGAAAGCCACAAAATCAGAAATATAAAAGGAGAATTAAGTTGTTAATCAGGTTGAATCATTTCAAAAAGAGTGGAGAGAATTTTCCAGTGAAAAAGATGACTCCAGCATATAAATTAATCTTTTGTATAGGAAGAAATGAAAGTCATTAAATGTCATTGTCTTATTTTAAAAGCAGCAATATCCTGTCTGATTGCAAGTACTTAAAGTGGGATGATTAAACAGAAACCTTATCTTCAGTGTTCCAAGGAGAAAATTGGAGAGGAGTTATCCAATTATGGATAATAAAGAATGGGGAAAAATCTGAGCAGAGAGGAACTTGGTTAGGTAAGTTATGGAGGAATACTTGGCAATCAATCACACCCAACATACTAGGCACAAACAAAAGGCGATCTATCCCGCAGCACACGAAATTTCACAGCTTCTAGAAGCCTTTGAACTGCATACTTGCTTGTGATTTTACATTTTTGTAAGCCCTCTTCAGACCTTTATAAAACAATAGCCTAAGGCACTTGTAAATACTAATATTCTGTTAAACATCTGGTTACTGTAAAATAGGCTTGTCTTTATTTTCAAACAGGAGTTTACAAGCAGATTATCAGCTGCTGGCTGGCTGTTATTTTATATTCTCCAGCAAACCACTATGTATAGGCATACTGCCCTGCCTGAATGGCATTTTTCTATATTGTCAGTGAAATTTTAAGTAGAAACAGTGGCTCACATGGCAGAGAGAATTATATGATTGGGGTCGTCTCTTTCTGCTGCGGATATCCATATGTCCATAAGCTCTGAGTGCCTCATGTCTTTAATGCAGTTATTCTTGCAACGTCTGTGTGAGTTGGCACAGGCGACTACCACCATTCCCTCCACAGAGGGACTGTGAATGGGGACAATATAAAACAACCTCTCACAATGTAGCACAAACAGTCGAGGTTTAGATCCCTGGCCAAGAACGAAGCTTTGCATACCTAATTCAAGAGAAAGGTTTCCTTTGCTCCGCCAAGGGAAAAAGCCCTTTGTCTGGACAGGACCTCCTATTGCTGTTAGGAGAAGCGGGAAGGAAGGAAGAAGTCTTGTGGCTCTGGCCACAGCTCCAGCAGGTTTGCAAGCAGAGTGTGGAAAACTATCATGAGTTAAAACTCAAGTTGCTGCGTTTTCAGGTGGTCTTGATGCTCTTGGGAACATGACCTGGGTGGAAGGATGTACTGATGCCTACAAAGGGTCTGGTATCAGAGCCTGTTCAGTGAATGGGTATGGCTCGTTACGGACAGCAAGCACGAAACCTTTAACCTTCACACTTTTCTTAATTTAACCTTTAAATGATGTAATTTCAACTCCTACTTTTTTCTTTCCTTTCACTGTGTAGGCAGCTTGGGCTAA
The DNA here is from genome assembly GCA_035582835.1 of Phoebastria nigripes. NCBI lineage: Eukaryota > Metazoa > Chordata > Aves > Procellariiformes > Diomedeidae > Phoebastria > Phoebastria nigripes. The sequence goes on along the minus strand of JAYKAV010003166.1, from coordinate 1,749,311 downwards.
ACACAGCCTGCAGCACCAGGGGAGCCCTCGGAGGGGGAGGCCAGCCCCCAGCACATCCCCGATGGCACGTCCCCTTTTCCATCTATGACCCACATGCACAAGCACCGGCTGGGAAAAAGAGGAAGGTTAAGTCGTGTATTTTTGTATCTGTGCAGCTGTTCTCGGGCTCTGTATGTGATGCATTTGGCAAGTAAATAACTAGACCTGAAAGTGGAACAATGTACCTGTCAGGGGGGTTAGCTTCTATGGGAAACTTGCTTTTTAGTTTATAAAGGGAAAATTACTCTTAATGAATTCAAAGACTCTTCAAAACAACCCCCTAAAAAAAGAAATCAGCCTTTAAAGTGCACTTAGTTACGTATAATTGATGTCATTAAAAGGATCTTCTGCAGAATTGTTATTTATGTAAAGAAATTACCAGGTGTAGGGCTCTGCGTTTGTATCTTTTGAGTCAGTGATCGGGTGAAAAGTACCTTCAAAATTTAAACTTGCAGTCAGAGGCAACCTGAAGCTTAGCTCTGGAAGCCTGACTGTCTGGAGATTCTCTGGCTGAGTAGAGAGGATAACACTTCATAATCTGGTATGACTTAAATCTCCTCCATGCCAGATGAGATAGCAAAGGGAGAAAATCAAGTCAGGTTTCAGGGAGAGTTATCACACTTCTTTGTACAAATTTGTATCTAAATCTGCAAAATGAGGAGCGTGTTCAAAACCTCTTAAGAAGGATACACGAGAGGAAAGCTGCCCCTCCAGCTCCGTGCCCCACATCAGCCCGATTGCTTGAAAACCATGATACCAAATTACACTCCGAGTCCCCTCCCTCAGCTGACTGCCCACAGCCTCTGATTTTATGTGCCATTCCCTTCCACATCTGCATGCTCCATTTGGCAGGACACAGGCTGCCAGAGTCGCGGCAACGGATGAGAGCTTCTCCCACCCTTCTTTTTTCAACAGCCACTTTCATCATCAGAAGCCCCTTTTTGTTTTCTAGACCAAAAGACATCCATAATGGATACGATACACTCACAGATCTTGGGACATCTGTTCTTTAGCCCGCTTTTTCGACTAGTAGGATATGATTTTATGATGGAAATGTTTCCAGTTTCATTTGCTGGCTGTCATGCCGCAGTGGTGCTGGGGTATTTGCTGGAATAGCCACTGCCTTGATTTTTATGATCGAGCGGAAATATTCTACAGGAGCATGGATGTATTCCTTCCCCCAACAGCTGAAGTGCAAGCTTTCATCTTGAGCCATCCTTCTCCTCTTCCGGACCCTCATCCGAGACAGTCGCTGCTCAGCTCAAGAACAAACAGATGTTTCTCTTGCTACACAGTATGTTGTTTAATCCCACGTCAGGGAACAGTCTGGTGCATTCCCATGCAACTGTCAACTTTGGAAGGTATTTTGCCCCGGATATGTAAGGAAATGCAGCTGATAATAATATTAGGTTTTACAGCAACTCTAACCTAATGGCCTTCAGCGCTGGATTCTCAAATGTCCTATAGGAAAAGAAATGCAAAATATAGTGCCCAAATTTTAGACATACAGCTGGAAAGACAAGGTTCTGCTACCAGATTATGGTTTCAGATGTGTAAATCACCCCATATATTCCTTACAGTGACCTGTGCATGGAACAACTACGATTTGGACATCGAAGTAGTCAGGATCAACTCGCAAGCTTCAAGGTCCACATGACCTTAATGAAATCTGAGGATAATCGACGGTGCAAAGCAAATTCCTGGTCCAGACTGGRCTGAAAGTCACGCTCTTCACGTCCTGCGCAGTGTGTAGTTATTGGAAGAGGCAAGCTGTCGTGTGGACGTATCGGTGCTCTGTCTGAAGATGTTACGCACACAGAGGACACGCAGCTGCACCAGGTGAGTCTCTGCTTCACGTGAGGATGGCTCTGCTGTTTCGTGCGTTGCCTCAGGAGAAGGTGCTGCCCAGGGCTGTCCTCAGGCACAACCAGCCTCGGTGACCACTATGGCCCTTATCAGGACAGGGCTTTGCAATCATACACCGGCACGGGGAAGGACTGTCACTTGTTCCACACTCAGACCCAGAGGAGACATTGAAGGTTTGCCTAAACACCGTATCAGCACAATAATTTGCTTTTCCATGAATTTTCCAAAGCAAATTAACATATGTAACAAATGCAGAGCTATATCTTGATAGGAAATGAAACCAAGCTCCTTTTTGAAAACAAACCATGCAATGTGAGGAAGAATGATGATCTTTCCACAGAGTTTGTAATCCTCCTGCAGCAAAACAAATGATGTGCTTCTTGAAAGAATTGAAGGGTCCCTGCGAAGCTCCCAGGGGGTGGTCGAGGACTTGGCCATGGGCTGGTGAGGCACCTCGTGGCCTCAGCCTGCCTGCCRCTAACTTCCCTGCACGGTGTTCGCTACCTTAGCAATGCTTTCTCTGGTCAATATTCTTCACCTGTGGTCCCTTTCAGTCTGCTTACCGCGACCCTTCCCCTTTCATTGAACTGGGTCATATAAAACACCAACTCTTCTCCCTGCTGATGGTTGCCTGTTTGGGACAGGAGTTAGGATTTAGCGATGCAAAGCTGCCTCTCCCTTCTTCCCATCCCTGGATGTTGCTTTGGAAACACCCTCGCTCCCTGCCAACCCACTGAATGGCAGCCCATAACCAAGAGCCTGACTCCTCTCTCCTAGCAGCAGGGCCATTAGCATCACACAAACTATTATCAGTAGCCCTACACCCTGGTCCCACTAAAATCAATTTATTGCCTGAAGTATTTGGCTCATAAAAGGATAGTTTCCTCTTTTTCTTTTACCTTCATAACCAAGGTTATCTGCTCAAGAATGTACAGAGTAAATGAGGTTGTTCGGCTTATGGATACAAATAGATCTTGCTTTTTTGACTTGCAAAATGAATTCCACTGTGACTTCGATAAAACTTAAGTATGCTAATGTTCAGTCAACCAGTTGTCTATTTATTTCTGTTTATGCCAGCATACCCATTAGCAACTTTTTCTTGTTTTCTTTTAGAATATTAAATGGTTCAAACATATTCTAAAAATTAGTTGATTAGCTTGTTAGGGCACATTTCCACTGCTAGTTCCTTCTGTAGCAAAAAAGAAAATGAAGGTAATTTTGTTTGCAAGGAACGTATGATTGGAAGCTGACTGTTGAAAGATGTGCCATGTCAATGTAATGAGGGAGTGTAATATCTTAGTTTGCATCAATATGGAAATAACTGTGCAGTTTGACAGACCTGATGCTAAAGGCAGCACCAGAGCACTCATTATGCATTCAGCCTCTGATTATGAAAAATAGTCTGTTTTCTTTTAAAGAGGAATACACATTATCAATCAAAACCGCGCCAATTATTTCCAAAAGGGATCACAGCTAAACAGGCGTGGGGTCTCTTCAAATATAACTGCACCTGAGAAAACAGACAGATATCAAAGTACATGATAGTTTAATTTCATGACAGTTGAATTAATTAGGCAATATAAACCCTGCCTTTGGATTGGCCCAAGCTTTGCTAGGCTGGCGCCGCGAGTTGCAACGACTTTTCTTCACCAAGTAGCATCACTAGTTAGGAGTTTGGTGTCACCTGGGCTGTTGCTCCTCCGATCCTGGTCAGGTGGTCCTGCTAACACAGGAATTGAAATGCAAAAGTCCTCCCACGGCTAAAAGGTTGGATATCATGGCGGGTGCTCACGTCCCCAGGTGTGAGCCACCCTCACCTTCCTGCCAAGGACCAGGGAGCTGCCAAGGAGGAGCTTTGCCCTCTTTAATGGCAGAGAGGGGCTCACAAGGTCCCTTCTTCTGATGGCCCAGCCCCTGCCCCAACATCCCCAGCAGATGCAGCCTGGGCTCGCAGGGAACCACTTGTTTTTATTTTGAGGAAGGTATGGGATCGCTGCTTTTGTAAGCATCCCACAGCCACAGCTGGGAGCAGGTTAAAAAAAAAAAATCCAACCTGTAAGAAATCAAAAAATGGGCAGTGTAGCCATGAAAATGCTTGCTGTAGTTTTGATTTGGTCTTTGTTTGCCAGTAGGAATTGAGGTCACGGAGTCACTCTTTGGGGCAAGAGCACACTTTACTTATGCTGGCACAATTTTGTTCTTATTAACCCTTTTTCTCCTGTGCTGTTTAAAGCAATGTTTGCACAGTCTCTTGATCTCCATGAGATTCAGCTGGGAGAATGTCATGATATCTTCACTTCACAGGCAGTAAAAGCCGTTGCTCCAGTCGTTTTGCCGTTCACCCAAGTCTCAACAATATCTTGGTCCCATACACACACAACACCCTCTATTGGTGCTTTTTAATTTGTCTATAGAGCCCAAAGCATTATTTTGACCCATGGCCCACAGCAGTTCCTAGCCGAGCTGTGATCTCTCCTGTCCTATTTTCAGCAAATGACTTCTTTAAAATACAGAATCAAGCTGCATTCAACCATTTTAACAGAATGGTCACTGGGCTGTTATTACATGTAAAAAGAAAGATAAGAGGATAATTGCAAAGTCACCAGACAACATATATGAACACAGGCAATTATCTGAAATAAACAACATGAGCAAGGACTAAGTCTTTTCTTATTATTTAAACGATTTGGCTCTCTGTGCTTTATGCAGGGGGCGTTCAGAGAGCAAAGGCTGAACATTAGAGCTCAAGGATGTGCCAGTAACATTTACACGTAGTATCTTGCAAGGGAGAGTCACAGCTATACTTCAGAGGTTTCAGCACAGAGCAGGCAGTACCATACGGATCTGAAACTTCCCTGGCTTTTCTCCCCATTCTGTTTCCATTCCATCAATTTGTCCCCGAAGAGACATCTAAATGAAAGCTGTGTTTTTGTAAATAGGGAAAGTCAGTTGATCATGTAGGATTTCAGTCTGCTTTTGCATTCGAAGGTCTCTAATGTCAAGTTGTCTGTAATTTGTACTGAACCAGAAGCAAAATACTGCTGTGCTGTCACTGGCGTGTCAATGACTTCTCTGCAAAACTGAATCTGTGTGACATTTACACATCCTAAGGACCTGTCTAAGCTTTGCATTCCACTGAGATGATGCAGGAATAACAGTTTCTTCAGGCTTCAAATTGAAGCTCTTCTGGCATTTTGCAGCTATAGCAAGGGAAAAAAAAACCCGATAACTTGTAACTGACCTTCTGTTCTGCTTCTTGGGAACAGTACATGCTTCAGATAGATGTATGGGACTTAAAGGACTGCAGACTTACTGCAGGTGTGTAACTTGCTGTAGAATTAAAACCTAACTGGTTTTGGTGAATGTATTTTCACTAGTCATTTGAAGAGAATATGGGTGTATAAATGCTAAAGAGGCAAAGCTCAGTGCTGGTTTTCTCAACCACAGGAAACCAAGCAGATGTATTATTTCTTTGTTAGCAAGGTACAAATAAACATAAACTTAAGAAATAAGGAATGTAAACCCCAACTTTCAGTAGGAAATTTAACCAAGAAATCCCAGTAAAACTAGTTCAGAACTGGACTACACAGATTTGTTTAAAGAAAACAAAGAGCCTCCTGGTTTATATGTCTCAGAGGAAACAATACACCAAATAAACAAAAGGTTCAATAAATACCGTTCTGTGATTTTGTTAGCATAAAAATGAATGTTGTACACGTTGCATTGTTGAGAGACTGAATACTTCTCGCCATCAATTTTTGTTGATGATATACCTGTTTAAAGTGTTCACCCATCACAGTCCATCTTGATCCCTTGCCATTCAACGAAGTTGCAGTCATTTAGAGTACTTATGTATTGCAATAGTTTCTATGACAACAGATGATGATGTTAAGAGTAAAGAATTTTGAGTTGGGTCTGTGAATAGGGAGATAAAGGCACTGAATTGCAGAGGGAAAGCTTTTCTTCCAAACATTTAGCTTAAATATCTCCGCTATTAATATTTACCAGCAAATAATGACAATTGTATGAAAAGCAAATACACTCAGACTTTAAGTTTTAGAGAAGCAAATATTTTCCTAAAAATCTTTACTCTGTGGATTTGATTAGTTCCTGTGCTCCCTGTCTGAGCAGACTAGGTTCTTCTGGCGCAAACCTAAAACCGGATTCACACCGGCAGCGACTGGCCCTTTCCATTTCATTGAGAGGAAGGAATGAATGCTAAAAGCATAATAGCTCACTCTACATGGGATTGAGATCAGCTGAATATTGCTTCCAGGCCCTTTCAAACACAAAAATACTATGCAACTTAGAGATGATAGCTCCAAAACCTCGAGACTGTAACTCCTTCACTTGCAGAAAAACTTCCTACCGATACCTGGGAAGAAAACTCTTCTCTTCAAGTCCCTCCCCAGTGCCCCCCCTGTGCAAAGCCCACTTGTTCCATGGTTTCAAGACCCATGCTCCTGCCATTAATTCAGTTTGACTCCTGCCTGCTTTACCTCCGCACAAAGCTACATATTGGCTTGCCTGGGTTTGGGACAGTCTCTTCATCTTTGGGCAGTGCTGAACGGAAAGGAGCTTTGCCCTTCAGCTGGGGGCCAATCTCTGACCATATGATGCAAATAACACACGCCAGGAAAAGTCTTCCCCGGTGGTTAGTAAATGTCATGATTGCAATTGGATATCTACTGCACAAGTTTAGGTTGCATAATTAATTTAGTATTATTTGGACATGGATAATAAATCCTGCTTACCTACAACGGTCCAAAAAGGCCATTAGAAACCTACACTTAAGAAAGCTTAAAGTTCCTGCCAATCCCAATGGCAGCTGCACAAAGAGAGCGAGGAGAGGATGGCGGTTTCATGGCCAAATCTGCTGTAATCAGTAACCGGCAACATCACATCCTGCCAGGCCTAATGGACAGCCTGGGAGGTGCTCAGCCCCCACGGCCCGAATCCTGCTGGGAGCAGAGGTCATTCAGAGATAACCCACTGCCCTGGGCTAGGCGGCAGCGGAGCAGCTCGGATATGGGGTGATGGGGGTGGAGGACAGCAGGGATGACACCGGGGACGACACTCGGTCCTGGAGAGGGGACTGTGCTCGGCTCCTTGCCTCAGGTTGCACACCAAACGTGTTCCCCATGGTGCAAAAATGTAAAGCCACCATAGATTCAGCCACTGAGCTTACAACTGTAGCCAGCCCTGACCTGTTTTATCAATTCTGGAGTGGGTATGATGGAATAAATCCCAAACCCTTATTTTCTACAGCTGTCGAGTACCATTGCTGCTCTGGTCTCCTACTCTGCTCACAAGCAGGACAAAATTTACTGACAGAAGGAGTTTTTTGAAAGTAAAACTAGACGAGTCCAGTTCTGTTATGGGCTAATCTGGGCTAAAGCATGTGCCAGCTCTCGTAACCTTCTCATGCCTGCACTTTGTTTTCCACTAAATGTCAGCTCTGATAGACTAGCCGGCTCATCTGAAAGGGCAGGTTTTTGCTTCAATAAAAACAAACGTAGTTAAAAAGATAGACAGTACCTCAATAAAAAAATACCACGGATGCATGAAATGTTCAGTCTTAATTGGTATGGCTGTGCTGCACCGTTTCCTTGCTGGCATATGCTAGTGGAGAATATTTGTTGTCAGGGGATTTTCAAGGTTATAAAGCATCTTAAAGGTGTTGGGGAGTGTGTAAATTAAGCCGCTACAGGTAGGTAATGTTCCCATGATGTCAGGACTAAATATGCTGGTGCCTCCAGGTAAGAATTTACCATGGTATGGAGTACATGCTGGGGTGTGTACTCAGCATGTAGATCCTTAGTTAATGTAAATCCTGTTGGCTCCATTGTCTTTACACATCGAATTGCACTCGCTGCATTTTGGATTCAGATGTCCAGCCTTCCAATTAAATGCCTAGAATACTCTAAAGCACAAGGAGGCTAGAAATTAAAAAACCCACCCTCAGTAGCTGAGACTTTCAGCTGGATGCTTTCCTTTCAGAGGGATGCAGTGCCTTGCTGGGTGCCAGCTCATTTCCTCGGGGCTGGGGACTGAGGACTTTTGGCAGGACAGCGAGAGCACACGCTGCTCCAGCACAGCCCCACCTGGAAGCCATGCAGTCAAATTAATGGCGTTTCTGTTGCAATAAATTGTCATCAAGGGAAATGCAGCTATTTAAGTGGCACATTATTTACTGGACTGGGGAATGAGGAAGCCGGAGGAAAGAGGAGCCTTATTCACTCATTTTGAAAAGGATGAATGAAATGACTGGAGTCTTCAATTTTTTCACTGGAGATGTAAAGGAAAGCAAAATGCATACAGCTCAGCACTGCAAGTCCTGTCCTTCTTCCCTGGAAGGGTGGCACTTGCCCGAGCTCTTTGTCTTGGTGGCGAAATCTCAAGCATCTGCCTCCCCAACTTCTCGTCAAGACCTGCGAGATCCGATGAGCTGATCTGTCACTGTCCTCTTGCATCAGCCCAGCTGCACCGTAGCCACGACTATCTCTCCAGCCGCCGTGGATCAGCCTGTGCTGGAGCGTGGGACCCCCGCAGCTCCCCACCCCGCTGAGGTGTGCGGATGAGCGGATCCGACAAGGCTGGACCGGCAATGGTGCCGCTGGGAAGGATGGGTGCAGGGGTAGTGTGCCCGGCTCCTGCTCACTCATTCCCTCTGGACTCTCTCCATAAGAAGAGCTGCTGGAAAAGTATTTAGGGAAATCTTGTAAGCATTAGCAGCATAATGGAGCTCTGCAGCCTTTGTGTAAATGTTATTCTGGGTTAAAAGCTTTTGATGAGTATGTTATAAACACAAGTATGTCTATGGGGATTGTTAACTCCTCCTTTGCCAAAGTAAAATGTCCCTTATTACCAAGCAAGGGAAACTTGCAAAATGCAGTATTGCGATGTTGGTATATTGGTATTTGCTGCACTTTGGATGCTAATTTAAACCACGGGTGAATATAGGCTAGAGGACTTGGCAATGTATATGCTCCTTCCCTAACTAAGAAGTTGGTGTTACAGCATGATGTTAACCCAAAGAGCAGCCCTAATGAATCCCGGGGGGCAGCAACACCTTGTCCGTGTAGGCGCCAGTGCCTGCCAGGATGTGTCCAGATCGCCCCAAACACCCCTCTGAGCCCTTCTGCCGCCCCGTGCATCATGTATCACGCCATGCCTGCCATCAATGGCCAGCAAGCCTCCACCACAATGGTGGAGAGGCTCCGCCTGGACCAGGGACCAAGCCTCCTCCCTCATGGGGAACCAAGGGTTACTTCCCCCAGGGCTCCGGGCCAGGGCCAACGAGCCAAACCAAGGTTTGGCTTTAAGCAGCACCAGATCTCACCAAAACAGGGCACACCGTCACTGCGGAGCCAGGCTGGGAGCTGCCTGCCTGGTACACACGTGGTCACCTGAAAACACCAGCACAGGGAGGACATCCTTTAGAAAATACAAATACCAAAGAAGTAGAAATGCATCCAAACCCTCCCATGGCCTAAAAGCTCATACCTGGCTGCTGTTCATGCCCATTAGGAGGACTTTTTCTATAGGAAAGTTGGCTTTGGAAGCAGTCCAGAGCAGATCTTAAACGTATGCCCATGGCAGATGCAATGCAAGCAGCCCCGTCATCCCCAGAGCACGGGCATTTGACTGACTTCGGGCAGGAGGGATGTAGCCACCCAGATTTCCTCGGGGACTGGGGCTCATGTAAGACTGGCTCACTTGCTCCTCTCGGGAGATTTGGAAGGTACCGAGAAGCGTGGACGTGAGCTCTCCCCCTCCAGCGTGGCAGCCCATGCAGTGCTGGGCGAGGGCTGGGAAGCCCAGGGTGGAGGGGAAGGTCACCAGCACGTGCCGGGAGACCATCCTGCAGCCACGACAGTGGGGACAGCAGGGAGACCGGCCTTCGGGGGGGATGCAACAGCTCACGTGCCGCTGCCGCGTCTTCTTCCCGCTCGGGGGAACAAATTACCCTCATACTTCTAACATTAGCAGCCATTTCCATAACCAATTAACCTCTGCGTTATACCATCAGGCATCTGAAAAAGGTGTTGTGACACAGTTATTAAAGGATGGAAGGGACTTGTTGGCTGGCATACATAATAAAGGGCGGTCTTGCCTTCCGACTTGAATTTCTGAACAGGGGCAAATGAAGCGAAATCCTTACAAACCAGAAATATTCATGCTGTTTTGGGAACGATTTGTTCTAGGTTTGTAAATGTTCCCAGCAATTTAAATTTTTGGGTTTGTTCATTTGCTTTTAAAGAAAGATTATTTTCTAGCAAAGCAAACGACTACAGAAATTGTTTTCCACAGTTGTTACTTTCTTTTAAAGAAACTACCTGCTTTTTTGACTTTTATTTTCCCCCCATCAAGCTGATGAGTCCTGGTTCAGGACCACACTGCCCTAACCGTCAGTCTGGATTTGCTGCCGGGGGCCTCCCTTCTCCTTTCCCTCCCAGGAACTGCATCATACGGTGCACTTCATTTCTCCCAATGGACCCCACGGAGCTGCCATGGCTCCTCGTCCCCGCGCTCGGGCAGGACCGGCACAGCTAGGGTGCTGCAGCCCTCCTCCTCGGCGGCCGGGGTCCTTCCCCACCAGAAATGCAAGAACCTTGCTAAAATCATCAGCCTTGCTAAAATTTCCCTTGGCTGTTCTGCTGTCATAGGGCCATTAGGGCAGCGGTGGCATAATGCAGGGGAGGTTTAAGAGAAGACTACAGGTTAATCGCTATCCAGGTAATACAAACAAGATGAGACTATTCAGCCGGAAAACAGAAAAAAAAAAATGGCTATTTCTTTGTAAAGGACCTTGCAGCTTTCCTTTATGTGCCTCTCTTTGTTCTCAGCCAAGATGCTTCATCCTTGCTGGCCTGGGGAAAGCCAGTGAAATCCCCAACCTGTAAAAACTTGTTTTAACATGCAAAAAGTGTCCATAGATGTATATTTTTTGCAATGCTTAAACCTGTTACAGATTCCACATGCATTTGTGTGCCTGCTCCATAGTTGTCGGGGGAATTTATTTTTTTGTACGTTTTGCTCTTAAAACTCCTTTGCTTTATCCATGCATACATGCATGCATGCACATAGGCACACACAAGTTTTCTGTTCAAATCCCTGTCAACTAGAAAGCACTAAGGCTGCCACTGTCCAGGCTGCTGAGGAGCGTGGAATCATGATGCACTTGCAGCACCGCTGGGACAGGCTACATGTGAATCAAAATATTTCACCAATATCTGGTTTTATGGCAAAAAAATTAGAAATGTTCAGCTGGAGTGAATKGTAGAAGAGGAAGCATTTTCCAAATAGCTCTACAGGTTTTGTTTTCTTCCTAATTTCCCCTTTTTTAACACAGATGACAGAGTCTGTATGGTTTTATTTCCCATTTTTGCAGTGGCGAGGACTTGACAAGGAAGGGTTAGGCCAACAACAGCCATACCTTTTTTTACTTAGGAAACTACACTGACACTTTTATTTAAAGATCAAAGCAAGGCAAACACCATGACTCCAAGCCTCTTGTCTTTTTTTTCTGTAAAAGAATGCTAGGGAGTTTACTAGTGGTGCTACTAATGAGGTAACTTCAGCACTGACTTCACATTATTAGCACTCTATCTAGTAGAAGCTGATGATCTTTGGCCACTGTAAAACATGATTCCCAGGCCAGGTGTTGGGCTCTCAGCCAAAATGTTGTGTTTTTCCCAACACTGCACTACAAAGGGCCTCAATGATGATAGGAAAGATATACTTCCTTTAGGGATCAGAGATAATTAACTCTTTATAGTTGTTCTTTTATTATTACTGAACCCATGCCAAACTTTTGCATTGCTTTACCTAATAAAAGTACCTCCTGCACTGCTGGTAGTATCCAAATTACTTTTTTCATTCATTAACAGTCAGGCCTTTAACTGCATTTTGAACTTCTTTGTTGTAAAAAACTCTCAAAATTAGTCATTCCTGAGCATTTACACTGCATGCTTCTCTTTAGTTTCCAAACTTTATAACATAATTGCTCTTACCAAAAGGGAAGAATTTAGAAAATATACAAAGAAGACAAAATAACAACAGCATATGTTTCATACAGCCACCTAAGAACCATATTTAAGGTACTGCGTGCTATTATGCTGCCGTGGCATTGAATTAATAGATTTACAGATTCATTAATAATAACAATAATATCGCTTTTCATAATGACAGAGAGAAAATGACTTGCCTGGTGCTAACAGAGCAGCATCAAAGCCAGGACCAGAGCTCAGCTCTCCTTCATGGCTGACCACGCTCTGTCCATTGGCTTCTTCTGCCCTTGCCCAGACCTGGCACTGGGTCTGATCTGGCTGCATGTTTAAAGCTGGTGAGAAAACGGCAGACTTGCTTCTGAGCAGTGCCAAAACGAGCTGTCTATCTAGGGGGGGATCCGCACACCTCCAATAATCCTTTCGTCTCCTCGGGACCTGTACCTCTCCTCTTCCATGCTCTTCCCGGGGAGAAGCGACATGCATATGAGGGCATCACTCTGCGAGCTGGAGGTTCCTCTGTGAAATGCAAGGCCAAGTGGTTGATTCATTTCCCTGAGAGTTAACCTGCCCGGCTGTATTCACAAACTTTCTTCTTGATGGAGCCAAACGCCCTAGTGAGAAGGCACCCAACCTCCATGGTTACTAGAGGGCCAGCTTTCAGAGGGGGGTTTGCTGTACAGTTAAGTGTGCGTTGCCACTTGTCACCACCTCATACAGTCAACCATTAAATTACCTTGCAGAGGCAAGTACTGTTTTCTCAGAGGCCATTTTTAACATTTGCCTTTCAAAAGCTAGTGAAAAGCTATATAGCAGCCTACAGGAAATAATGCAAGGAAAAAGCAACACAAGAACAAGCCCATGAAATGTTTATTTTCCACAGCTCTGTGACCGTGATCCTCTCTCTGAGCAGCACCAAGGGCAGCCCCAGGACCGATGTTGCCTGCCTGGGTGCAGCCGAGGAGCACTGCTGTGCCGTGGTGCTGAATTTACGCATCCCCAGGAACGGGACTGTGCCTCAAAGCCAAGCCCGTGGCCAAGACCTGCCCGCTCCACTTGCACAATATTGCTAGAGACACTTAAGACGGCTGCCACGTCTCTCCCCACCCCAGGACGGGGACATTTGGAGTTGGGATATGTAAGGAGAAGCATGCATAAAATGTAAATTAGTCTATGAAGGTTCCTGGGGTCCCTCGTGCTGAGACGTGCTCTTATAACCATCACCTGGACAACCCCATGGCAACTAGGCTGGAGTGCTAGTTTTCCTCCCAGCCTTGCAACGGCAGCGCGCATCCCTCACCCCGCCGCTATTGTCTGTGCTGGAGCACCTGCCACTGGGACAGCATTCCTGCTCTCGGAAAGACCTGCTCTCCTCAGAAAAGTAATGTGTTCTGAGAAACACTGCTTGTTGGATCAATATCCATTCTGCTCCTCAACTTGGTATTTCCAGTGGTTTATTTATCTAAAGCCTTGGAGTTTTCAACTGAAGAGCAGATTGCTCAGTTTATACCATGCGACCAGGTGGAATAAAGATTTGCAGATTTGCCACTCAATCCGAATACACAAGGAAATGAAGAGAGGAAAAAAAAGATAAGTATTATTCACAGCATTTGGGATTTGCTTTTCTTTTGAAGCTGCATCTGAACACAGACTAAAAACATAATCTTCCCAGATCCAGGCTGCAGGATTTTAATCTGGATTTCTGGCTGATAGCAATTAAAAGCTGACAGCACAGAAGTATTTTATTTAAAAGAATGATTGGCCTAATGATATTCAACGGAAGCATGGCCTCCAGATTGGAGCTGGTCACACATATAAAGTGCAGGGAATAGCTTAGTTGCACAAGATCACAAAGGGAGTTAATAGAACCGGGATCCACATTCAACGTCTTTTTCATTCTCGGCTCTTTGTTCTACCCATTAGTATACACTGACTCCCTTTGGTAAGATCCTTTGTATTTCCAACTTATCAGGGTCTCATAAATGAAAGTCATGTGCTTTTATCTACTCATTCCCTTTAGTAAGTGTCACAAACATTCTGTGTGATTGATTAACTGGTAACAAGAAAGAGACAAAGTAGGAATATGCATATTAGCATATTTTTCTTTGCTCAAAGAAATGCATTTTATACGTATGTGGCACTTATAATATATTAAGCTGCCAAAAGTGTTAAACAAAGGAGGAACTGAATTACAGTACAAAACACAGTGACAAGGCCAAATTTATCCCTGGTGCAACTCACTGATGTCAGCAGAGTTAAACCAGAGATGAAATAGGCTCACTACGCGTACATGAAACACCCCAGTAAGCACAGAGGGATATTCATAGATTTTGCAGCCAGAAGGGACCGTTATGATCGTATCGTCTGACTTCCTGCATAAACACAGGCAAGAAAATTTTACCCATTTCCCCATTACGCACACAGATGATCGACTGAAAGATTTTATTCCTTCCGCGCTGGCAGGGGAGTTGCTTTGGTACTGCTATGGGAAGATGCTGCATGCCACTGTAAGGTGCTGACCATCCTCCCCTTGCCCCTGACGGCAGTGTGAGGTTTTGCTCAATCAGTTTATGCTGCATTCGTCGCTGTAGGGGCTGGAGGTAGAGGATGAAAGGGCTCGTTGCACCCAGTTTGTGAGCGCTTTCACTTCGAGGGTTTTTGCCTGTAACACAAACATGCTGCTCCTCTCTACAGTGAGGCTTGAGGTTAACATAGGCTGAGGTGTAAAATACTGAGTTTCATGCTGGGTAGATGTAGAGGAAGAATTCACCTGTTCTGGGCAGGAAGGACTCTTTCATTAAAAGGTAGAAAAGGGACCTGGCAGTGGTTAGCCTTGCAATGGGAAAAAACACTTGATCCCAAGGAATAATATATATATGATAGTCAAGGCAAAAGTCTGTATTACCTAAGACATCGTTAACTCTGCACAACAGAACAGGCAGAGTGTGCAGAACAGCCACACCATAAAGATCTCCAGGACAGGTACAATTCACAGCAACTTCTGCCCAGGGAGAAACCTCACACCTGGCAAAGACACCAACCCTCTCCCCTTCTCCCAGTACCTAGGAAACATGCACTATCAGTTTTAATTTACCCAAAGGTGTACCCAGACTTTCTGATGGGAAGGTGCAGAGAAGAGGGATAAGATGAAGCTCACAACTCCCACTTCTCTTGGCATTATCTGAGAACTGATTAACCATGAGTGCTGACACTCAGGTCTGTGTGAGATTCGCTGCACCGCTGCCCCACATGCCACCTCTGGGGTAAGAAATAAAAAGGTGAAATTCACTTGTTTGTTTGTTGCATGCAACATGGAATAAATTCTGTTCGACTGCATTTACTGATACACTACCTCTGCACATCTTCGTAGGTGCCAGTCTCAAACCGAACCTTAACATTTCTTTAACATTTTGCCGTTTGTATAACTCACTGAGTGTGTTAGCTGTCTCACCTTGACTGTTAACAGAGCTCCTTGCTCTCCACACAACCTCTTCCATCACATCAGTGATGTGATTTCTTCCTGTGATTTGCAGTGATGCCCAGTTCGTGCATTCCTACAGCTCCTTCCATACAAGGACCTCACATTTCATATGTATTGATGAAGGAAGTTCTGTAAAAGTCCCTTGAGGTGAGTATTATGATCCCTGTATTATGATGGGAAGTTGAGCCATGGAGCAGATTTAGCGACATTTTTACTCTTTGCAAAGCTAGACCAAGAGCTAGAACCTCACCTTGCACCTCTGAAGACTTTGCTTGAACCAGAGGCTGTGTCTTCCTCACATACAGTACTACCCTGGATGATTTCCCACTCTGCTGTTTAAATACAGCTGAAGAACAAGTCAGTCTTTTCCCTTACACTGCAGTTTATATTTACAAAGTACTGCACAAGCACAAATACATTAGCATTCATACAATCTACATATTTCCTGACATATCCTACGCCTTATATCTCCTGCACCCTGATCCTGAACCCCTGACTGTGCTAAGTCTGAGAAGATCCCCAGAATAATTGCGCTATGCGCTCCCAGGTCTGGTGTCTTCTCTCAAAGCCAGTCTTTTGGAGGGACATGCACATTTGCAAGATTATCTTTTGGCTTCTGGTAGCAGAAATCAGAAACAGATTATTTGAAATGAGGAGCGTCTACCATTTTAGCTCCAGGCCAGGTGGACATGGATGACCTAAAAGGATATATTTAGCAATGAACAGTTCAGACCGCAGTGCATATGTGTATCCAGTTACTAACTGTTAATCATGTCTCCTTCCCCCAAATTGGCCAACCAAAAGGACACCTGGCAATTCTGGAACATTCCTATTAGATTACTAATATCAATATTAAGTGAAAGAGCTTGAAGAATGTCACATTAGTTTCTGATGGCTCCCTTCCGCCATACTTCTGGCCAGCAAGCTTTGGCAGATGTGACTCCATTCTGTCCAAATGCAATTCAGTGTTTAAGAATGTGCTCACTTTCCTGGGACCATCTGTTTACTTTTCTGCTGAAGGAACTCCAGCCTCTTTGGCAACCTCATTGTATTGTACTCAATAAATCCTGACATGTAGCAAATTTTTTTTGGCAGATCTTGAATCTGAATGCCATCCAAATAGTTCATTATTGATATTAAAACTGATTTGTGCATCACCAACCATTAAAGGAATGTACTAAATACCTCCATGAATGAGAAACCAAGTAGTCCATCAGAATACATTTATCAACAGTAATGTTAAAATGAAAGAAGAGTTCTTTGGCTTTTCCTGCTATTGCAAAAGCCCACCTCTAAGAGTAGTTGCTTCTTTCCTTTTTGCAGGACCCAAAATGTACAAAGAGCTAATGTACAAATTAAAAAGTCAAAAGAAAGGTATCTGTCCCAAAGGGCTACCTCATATGGTCCAACACGTGCAGGCTGGAGTGGGAAGGTAGGACCTTGTATCTATTCCTAGCTCAGCCACAAATCCACTGTCTGACCACAGCAAAGTCTCTTCATCCTACATGGGTTTGATTTCCTCTTCAAGTAGTTGTCTAGACTGTAGAATCTTCAAGGCACCATTAGGCTTGTAAAATAGTTAACGTGAATTTTCAGTCCTCTAACTACTGTACTCTGATGTCCAGTATGGATATCCGTAGCATGACAAAGTATAATGAAGCTTTCAAAGTATCGGTGAATATCTACAAAAAATAATGATGTGTACTTTCTGTATGTGTAGAGTGTATACCCACATTATCTTTAATTAAAAATAAATACTTTTCTAGATAAGTAAATTGGTGTAAAATTAAGTTTACCAGACTAATTTTTAAGGACCCATTTCTGTTGGAGTTTTGCATATGTACTGTGGGATTATTGGGCTCCAGTTGTTGCTGGTGTATCAGTTGTCAGCATTCAGAGTCCATTATATATTTCACATGAATTTTCACATAAACTTGCAGATGCTTTGGAAAGATCCAATCGCTCGATCCCCCATAAAGGAATGGACTTAATTTTTTATTTAAAAAAAAAAAAAAAAAAATAAATCAATACTTAGCAAATGTAACAATCTATCCTGACACACCACATTGAGAACAAGGATTCTGTTGAAATTTCTTCATCTTTCCTTATTCCTTTCTGCTCTAATAACTATTAAAAATTCTGACCTGAAGTATTTGCCCTTTATAGTGTGTTGGACACTGATGACGAAAAGTAGAAATCAGACAACTGTTGCAATAACACCTAGATCATACAGTCCCATATAAGTAGTTGGATCCAAAAACTAGGGTTGGCTTCAGAAAGAGCATCATCATTTTGCTTCCTTTTCTTTTCTTCCTTTGCAACAGGTGGCTCAGGAAGAAGTTGTTTCTAAAGAAGCTATTCTTCTTCTCAATACGTGGAACGAGCATGCAGCCTCAACAGCATGCTAAACTTTTGAACTTCTCCTATATATTCTCCAGACACACTCGCAGATTCCTCCCCAGTTAATTTAATGCTGCTGAAAGACTGCAGATTGATAGCTCAGGAGACCAAAGCCTGTTGTTACATGCAGGTAATGACTCAGTAGGATAAATGCTTCCTCCCACCGCCCCGTCGCGGTGACTCCAGCACCGAGAGCAGCCAGCCGAGGGCTGGGATGGGAGCGCTGCCTCCGCACCAGCTCCAAAATTGGTCTCCTCATCCAGCTTGGTGCCAGCCAGAGAACCACCATGGATTTTAGGATGTAGTTATCTCTCCACTAGAAAATGGAGGGAGGCTGCCAGCATTTATAGATCTCTCTATTAACAAACTGGCTCCGTTACAAGAGGCACACTGCAGTTTCAGCAAGTAGCCTTCCAGTCTCAAGTCAGCGCACAAGGGCTTTAAGGAAATGTGTTAACAATATCACCATGTGTGACAAGGGAGCTATACTTTTAATCATCTCTGCTCCTTCAGGTGATCGCTCTCTTCCTCTCCTGCTTTACTCCTGCCATCACAGGGCAGGCTGTGCAGCAGAGTAGGAGAAAGCACTTAGCTGGCTTTGAGCGCCCTATATTTCCTTATCAAGACCAACGTTTTTTATCATTGCTGTTCTTCTGGTTTGTCTCACTTTCATCAAACTGCTGGGCCTGTTAAATGAACAGAGGATCAGTTGGGATTAAAAAAAAATCTCTGATATCCTGCTTTTTGCTGTTAAAACCTCTTCTCCTCTCCACCTGGCCACGTCACCCCGTAGAGGCTGACACTTAGTCAACAGTTCCCATTTTCCTCTGCACATCAGTGCAAAAGCTTCTTCTGGTGCCTTGTGTACTCACTGCAAGTGTGAATCCATACAAATCAGTGCAGTGGGAACATAGTTGAAAATTTGAATTGATCAATTAATAACTAATTAGATAAATGTCCGTCCTTAATGCGAGGTTCTGCTCCTGGTCGTTCATTACTGCATGCAATCTCCTGGCTCCACTGGGGCAGGATTTGCACAGGGTGCTACACGAGGAGCTTGATACTCCTTTGCATATTTATGGGAATCTTCTACTATATGAACTGGCAACTTTGCTATCCATCCTGCTCTGTCACTGTCTCCATTAAATGCTCATATAACCTAGGGTTGTATAATTGGCTAAGAGGATAACCTCGTGGATGTCAGGAAATCTGTATTTTATTTCCTGTATGATGTTGTGTAATGGATTCTCCACGGCTTTGGATTTCCATATGTAAATCTGGGATACTAATTCCTAACCTGTTCCTGGAATTTGTGAAGCTTAATGGATGGGAAGTTATACCTAATTAAGCCGAAGTGATTTGTATGGAAGAAGATAAGAGGCTGGCTCTGATTTGTGCTCTGGTATTTGGACATGATCTTTTCCCCAACTATTTCTGCTGAAAGGCCTAAGGTTTCAGCAGGGCTAGTAACATCCACAGTCCCAGGTATAATATCTTTGCAAGTCACTACATAATGCTGTGGCAGATAATTCTGACAGCCAGCTCCCACAGGAAATAACAGGAATCACAAACCCGAACACCTTCCACTAAAAGTACAAGATGTACTTCTGAACTTGCCTTCTCAGTCATAAAGGCTCAGCAGCATGTACATTAGAAACAGAAACAAAACCTTTCCAAATAAAACACCGCACTGCTTACACAAGGGAGGACAGGAGAAAGAAAGCATCTGAAAGATGTTAGTCATCTCTTTTAATACGCTGCTCTGAAGTACATCAATACCGTGGTGGTGTGAACGGTACAAGAAATGACATAGGCTTACAAGCGCAAGCAGGGCTTGGGGCAAATGCTGATGGCTAGCTATGCTACACTTCTTTGTAAAAATGGAGTCAATAAACACTTGCTCCCCTGCAAAGACTGCAACTCTGATTTCTCAGGAGCAAAGCTGCAGCTGCAACATGCACCAGATGGTATGAAAAGCATTGCAGTTCAATAGCACCTTCTATCTGCAAGATACTGTTATTTAGTTGCTCTACTCTCTAGTGAAACATAATAATGAAATGGAAAACAGATGATTTTTTTGCCTGTAGGACATGAAAATAATTGATTTAGGACTATATTTTCTAATGGTAGGACTGTGGAAGTCCCTAAAACTTCCTAGAAGCTGGGAGTATATTCCAGTGGAAAGATGACACTGTGCTTGCTCTTATTCTACTTACTATTTTTCACCAAACATCCTCTGCTGGCCACTGTTACAGAGAAGATATGAAGATATTGGGCTACAGGAATCTTTGGTCTGAAGTGACATGACAAGTTTTGCATCTTTATGATGTAACTCGCATTGGCTTCATTGGGAAACCTACATGTTGGAAGCAGAATAAGCAGTGGCCTTGTAGTGTAAATGCCCACTGACAAACACAGGGACTACATATAAATGACTGGTGGCATTTTCAGGAAGGCCTCTCTTCTCTGCAAGAAGTATTTTCAATGTACCAGGTGAAAGCACTTACAAGGGTAAAAATATCATCATGATCAGGACCAACCACTCCTGCTCTTTTATTTCAAGCGTTTGGATGCTTTTCCTCCAACTCTGCTTAATTTATAAATATTTGTAGTGATTCAGATGTTGAAGTGGAATAAGATAATCTTACTTTAGAAGTGTTTAATATATTTCCTCACAAAACAATTGTCACTCTATGACAACAACATATGACCTTTTGTCTTGTACATACTCATTGAAAACTTTGGCTAAAGGCACACTCCTCTACCTCAACAGCAGTTTTAGGTGAATGTCGTGGTTTAACCCCAGTCGGCAACCAAGCACCACGCAGCTGCTTGCTCAGTCTCCCCCAGTGGGATGGGGGAGAGAACTGGAAGAGCAAAAGTAAGAAAACTCGTGGGCTGAGATAATAACAGTTTAATAACTGAAACAAAATATAATAATAATAATAACAATAATAATAATAATAATAATTGTAATGGAAAGTAAAACAACAAGAGAGATTGAGAGGAACAAAACCCAGGAAAAACAAGTGATGCAACTGCTCACCACCCGCTGACTGATGCCCAGCCAGTCCTCGAGCAGCGATTGCTGCCTCCCGGCCAATTCCCCCCAGTTTATATACTGAGGATGATGTCATATGGTATGGAATATCCCTTTGGCCAGTTTGGGTCAGCTGTCCTGGCTGCGCCCCCTCCCAGCTTCTTGTGCACCTGGCAGAGCATGGGAAGCTGAAAAGTCCTTGACATAGTGTAAGCACTACTTAGCAACAACTAAAACATCAGTGTGTTACCAACATTTTTCTCATACTAAATCCAAAACACAGCACTATACCAGCTACTAGGAAGAAAATTAACTCTATCCCAGCCAAAACCAGGACAGTGAACAAGTCTTATAGGGCTGGATATTGACCCTAAAGAACCATAAACTATTTTCACTATAGATCTACTGCAACTGGAAGATTATTTGATCAAACCTAAAATGGGTTTTAATTAATTCAGCAAATATTGAATCCACTAACAACTGTTGCTTAGA
The DNA here is from genome assembly GCA_035582835.1 of Phoebastria nigripes. NCBI lineage: Eukaryota > Metazoa > Chordata > Aves > Procellariiformes > Diomedeidae > Phoebastria > Phoebastria nigripes. The sequence goes on along the minus strand of JAYKAV010003166.1, from coordinate 1,727,983 downwards.
AAGTAAATTCCATGGGGCAGGGATAGATATTATCTATGTGTTAGGTATTACACAAAACACATTGACTACATCAATAGCAAACAGGGATCTAGGCTGTCAGTTATCGAACACAGATAGAATTCAGCAATTTTTTAATCTGAGGATCTGCTCCAATTACATATTGTGAATGCATTGGTAAATATAATTAAGCTTCAATTTTATTGTTGTAAAACAACATAACAAAATATATCAAAGGGCATATRGTGCTCCCAGGTCCCTGTTTTTATTATTCACCCATCATGTTGTGCTAGAGTTTACAAGACCCACTGGCCTTTTAGAAGAGCTTAGTGTGGTGTGGGCACAGCAGCTGTCATTGCCAACAAGAGAACGATAAGCCTAGACTTTGCAGTCAAATGTTTTTGATTCCCCAGTCAGAGCAATCAGGTGCCCATTTACACGTGGGCTGGTTGGGATGGCCTGTGGCACACGCCCTGAGGAAAAGGTTGATTTTTGGTTAGCCACTGTGTCCCTCTTCATGCTATTACTTGTGTGCAGTAGCATGCAAAGGCGCATTCACATGTCAAAAAGATGGTCAGTGGATAGCAAGGTAGGCGCAGTTCAGGCTCCGAGAGCATACAATCAAACCAAGAGACAGTCATAGCTACATGGAACCTCCCGGCTGGGCTTTTGTCCCCCTTGTCCCTAATYTCTCTGTCCACAGAATAGCTTCTTTTGCCTGCTGGCAGCGGTCACCTCTGGATGCTGCCTTCTCTGGGTATGCCAGTCCTGACTTGGGAAGGATGCTGACCCCTCCTGTTCACAAGATGGTCTTTCTACATCCCCAAACCCGTTCCCCCCTCTGTCGGGGCCACCATTCAGCTGAGAACATAAACCGTAGCCTAACTTCCACCATACCAGCTGATTCCAACAGAACCACTTGCCTGCTCAGATCTGGAGTGCTGGATTAGAGCTTTTGGAAATAAATTCTGAAAGCATTAAAAGAGAGGTCTGGGAATTGTGCTGTAGCTGAGTGATCCCACTCACACAGTCCGGATAGGAGAAATTTTGATTTGTGTGACAATTTAATGGTTTACAAGGTAGAGCTCTCATGTGACAGCAGGGCAGAAACCCAATTCTATTGAGGGATAGGAATGAGCCCTGGAGGATTTAGGTATATTCAAAGCATTGTGTAAATTCAAGATATTAATAAAATTGCTATGTGTTAATTTTATCCCAGGAATAGTTGCAAACTGAATATAAAAAGTTAAATGTAAATGGAGTAACTCCTTATGCATGCTTAAAATATGGAGCTAGTCTCCCATGGCTTCTTCCTTTTACTCTTATTAATCCTGAAAACTAATTACTGCAAATTATTTGATTAGTCAAAAAACAGGAATCAGATTATAAATAGATTTTTTTTTTAAACAAGTTACAAGAAATCACGATACAAAAGTTCACAGTAATTAGTCCCCTACTAGCAGTTAAATAGAAATTATAGTAAGCATGCTTTAGTTCTTTTTCTTTTATCAAAAAATGATATAATTCTCAGATTTTTATCAAACTGGAATGGTGAGCCATATGTATAATGCTATCCAAAAATAAAACATCACAAAATATTGACATTTTGGGAGAAAAGACTGAATAGGGATTTCAACATTTCAACACGAATCACATTCTTCACTTTTAAGAAGAAAGTCCAATTCTTATTAATAATTAAAAGGCAGGCTTGCATAGGAATGCTCTCCCACTGCAAGCACCCTGGCAAAGCACCCTGCGTGCAGATGCAGCTACACTGGGAAGCTTCCTCCTGCCCTGTCGCAGCAATAGCATCTCCTGCACGCCAGCGCCAGCTTGGTTCAAGACATATAGCCATGCCTGTGGCTTTTATTGGCACTGTTACGTCGCTCAGGGATAGCACATCTTCACAATCCCAAAGTGCAGACACATCCCGCTCACAGACAAGAAATTATATGACTTGTCTTTCTTTAAAAAGGTTAGTGGGAAATAATGCTGAGGTCTGGGAACACTGACAAGAGATTTTCTATTATAAAGCTAGCCGTTTTCTCTGTTCCTAAGAGTTTTTACAACGGCATAGGAAAACTACAAGTTTCTTTTAAAATCAAACTATCCGTTACCATTTTACATGTACGGTTTGATGATGGACTGGCACCCGGAGTGAGATGCTGTAAAATCTGGATTAATGGGAGAAGTGGTTTGCAAGACGGAGGAGGTTTTTCCACTGCACTAAATCCTGATAATGCACCAATTCTGTAGGAAGTGTGTCTGAGGAGAAGTACGGGAGGAAGGTGACAGGGCACTCTCCTTCCTCTCCTGAACAGCAGGGCTGAAGGTGGTTAAACGTAGGGTAACCCTGGGGTCAACCGCCTGCATCCAGATGCTCTGGCAGAGCAGCGTGCACCCCTTTCTGAAGCCCCACATCTGCTACCGTCCCTTCCCACTCTCCTTGCCCTTCACGCTGAGCAAAGTGCTATTGCAGAGTCAGCTAAAGAACCTCTCCCTCTCCTGAAAGCTCGATGAGCATCCAAAACCCCACCCCTGTATCCCTGGGGGTSGCTCTTCAGCCCAGGGTAACACGGTCCACCTGAACTCAATGAAACTAAAATAAGCTGAAATACGAGGTGACAAACTCCTAGCAGCAACATTTTTTTAACACCACTCCAGTTGGCAGGTTAGAGAGGGAATAGCATCCTCCAGGAGCTCTGCTTTATGGTGAACAACAACATTATCCTGGAGAAGAGCTCCTGACAGGGCTGCAGCGCTATCGCTCTGYGCAGGAAATAGCTTAATCCTATCATAATCTCCCTGCAATTTTCCTCTGTATTTTGATGTATATTGTTCCAAAGATACAATTTTATTTGAAATAGAGTTTATTTCAGACTCCAATGTGTCAAATTTAATTTCAAGAGTTTTTATTGTAGGGGAAAATCTTTTTTTAGTGAGAGATTAGAATTGTAGTAAATAACCAGCACTGAGTTTCTGCTCTGCAAATTTAACTGTTTCCAAGGCAGATACAGATCAAGAACTGACATTTATTCCCTCACTGTTACCTACACTTTAGATTTTTCAAATGTTTTTATTTGCTATCGCCTCTGGACAAGCAACRTCAAAACATTATGTTTGGAAAGATCATTCCTGTGGGGACTCTGCACTGTGGGAGTGCAGCTTTTCGRACTGCCTGTATCGGTTTTGGATGGAAATCTCTGCACTGTCACTTCAGAGAACTCGTTCCAGCAGGTGGTTTATGATGCCGAGAAAGTTGTGCTGGAAAAAAAGTGAAGGATTTTGTTAGTAGAAACAAAGATTAGCGTGGATCTGTGCCAAGGAAGATGAGGTTTATGAGTACAATACTCCTAGTGCACACGAGACATTATATCAGTGGTGAGAAATTTTTTGCAATAATATTCCTATTTCCATTTCTGCCTTCTTTTTGGTGACATAATAGTGTAAAGAGGAAAGGTCACACCTTGATGCCAAGATGATTCATAACTTTAATACCAGAAGGAACAATTGACCTAAACAATCTTTGGCTAAAGTGTATTTCCAGCAGTGCTTTCAGCCTCTGTCTGAAGCCAAACAAATAGAGAAATATCCACCACAAGGTTATTGTGATATATTCAGAATCACCTGCCTGAGGAAGGAGGTTGACATCCAGTTGAGTGTCTCTAAGAAGCCAAGACAGAGCTATCTAAGACCTACACATAACTGTCTTTCAGCTACTGCCCGTGGAGATGGCTCCATGGCAGTGGCTTCTCTGCAGACAAGCCTGATCGTAGCTCTCGTTGCATGCACCAAAACTAGTCTGGAAGTTAAGTGAAGATATGATGGTTTTCCTAACCTGCAATATTGACAAAACCATGGATTCGCAAAAGGGATGAAACCAAGATCAAGGACAACACAATGGCATTTGCTGCTTCAGAAAAACTGCTATTCTACAGCCTCCTTGATGAGCAAGGTGAACCTCATTAATCCATTGCTTTGCCTGCTCTTTTTTGTTGTCCACAAAGGCAGACTTATAAGATGCAAATGAGAGAGCAGAAACAATGCAGGGATGGAGAAATCTGGGCCACCACTTCTGTGTCTCAACTGCAGATCACGCTCCGAGAAGAAACCTGAGAGTAGGAGTGTGCTACAGGTACAGACCCACTGATGGTGAGCAGGCTCAGTCCTGACTCTGGTAGGCTGGAAGCATTTGTGACTCAGTAGGAAGGTCTACCTACAGCAAATTGATATTATCCATATTTTAAAAAACCCAGTAACTGTGTCACAGCACGATAAACATATGCACAGATCGATTTTGGCTACAAACCAATAAATTTGTACAACCAATGAGCCCAGCTTTTAGTTGTAATGAACAATACACAATTACGATACAATCCACTACTGCAACACTCAGGCTAGCAAGGAAAAGCTAATGGCTCTTGAAATACTTTTGCTTGAAGAAAATTTTGATACCAAGTGTGACAAGAAAAATGTAAAAGGAGAGAAAATAGAAGCAAATGGAGATGAGAGCTGTCCTGGTGCATGTTCTGTAAAACAGACATGGGTGGGAATAAATCAGAGTGAGAAATCCAAAAGAAAGATGGGAATCTTGAAACCAGCAGGATGATTAACAAAAGGATAGACCAAGGTTCAGAAGTTTTTATTGTGTCCAGAAGATCACATTTTAAGAGGCAGATTGTCTCATACTCCTGTGTCACCACTTAAATCCAATTACATCTGGTAGCAATAAAAGCTGACAGACGCAGCAGGTGTTATCAATGCAATTTTTGGTAAGCAGCCATCCATACATAGACCATCACCGGTACCCAAATGGGCACCTTTGGCAATCTCAGCAAAGAACCAGAACATTGCCTGGATATTGAATTGGAAAGTGTTTTTCTAGCCCAGAACGGAGAGGCTTGCTGAAGCTGACAGAGCATGGAGCCAGGTATTACTCAGCTGCTGCTCACCGCTCCCTGAGTGACCAGCTACATCACCTTAGACCATTTTACATCTTTTCCCCAAGCGCTCCTCCAGTTTGTTTTCACTCCCAAAAAAACCCGAGCCAGTTTCTCTCTTCCTCTCATTTTCTTCTCATGCAGGAGCTAAATAAAATCCTGTGCAAGTTTTGAAAAGAYGTAATAAAGATAACATCCTGTGTTTATATTAGAGTGGAAAAAGGGATGGACGGGATGCATATTCAACCTTCAGGACATAAACTGCGAAAACAGCCTTGGACTTGGGATGAAAATTTAGTCTGGATAGAGTTTGCTGTTAATTGACACTTGAGGAGGTTCTTGTACATTCCTTGGAAACATTTGGTAGTAACCTCTACTCAATGTGAAATATTGCACTTTGGTACGTTGGGGCAGTACTTCTGCGTTGTTTGTGTACAACAACCTTTTCTCTTTTGCGCTGCAAATACGAATATACCGCAATCTGCAGTGACACGTGACCATGTCACCAGTCTCAAACTTCATTGTGGTTTTCCTCTTTCATTTAAAGATTTTTTTAGTTCACAGCCCAAATGGTGCCTCGTAACTTCACGCAGACGGTGGCGGAACTAATATACACAAAAGCTCCCAAGCTCTACRTTCATGACCCCAAAATATGGTTGTCACATTACAAACAAAAAAGATTTCAAATTATTTTATGATAGCACCATCCTCTCTATGATTTGCATCAATGCCCACCTGCAGTTCTCCTAACGGTGTCTAGTCTTTTTTAACATTTCCCTTTGTTTCCCTGCCCCTTAGACTGCKGAGCACCCATTGCACACAGCATCCAGTTCATGGATGGGGAAATGACGCACACAGAAATTAGCAACTTGGCCCTGGTCCCATGGGAAGCCTGCAGCAGAGCAAGGAAGTGAAGCCTCTAAAACCAAGTCTTAACTACAAAACTGGCCTCTTTTCCTCTCAGTAAGTTATTAAGCCCCTGCAAAGTCTTGAACCTCTATCACAATGGCATTTGCAAAAGAGGATTTTAATGTTTAAACAGTGCTTGAGTTAAAAATATATTGAACATTCCATTTACATTTTGGACAAAGTATATTGAATTTACCATGAAAATATTCCTATAGAGGCAAGATAAAATAAATGAAAAGACAGCTCTCCTTGTATTTCTTCCTTTTTTTTTTCTGTAGAACTAATATAGGATTAAAGAGGAAAACCTGGTAGCTGCAGGAACAAGTTTGAGCAATCACTTGTCACTTGCAGTTAGCACAAAAATGTATTATAGCAAGATATTACTTGTAGAATTTCCACTATAAATCTTTTATTCATTCCAAGGAATCCCAGTCCAGGCATTTGCCATACTGCATTGTCAAATATAATGCCCAGCATAAATGGTGTGCGAGAGACCATGAACATCAGAGATAACAAGAGTACTAACACCTTATGGGCCTTAAAAACCCAGTAGTGGTATTTCTGGTCTCTCATTAAAAGTGAAATAAAAGTATTGTTTAAGAATGACTTTTATGCTTAACTATTAAATGCAAGCATTGATTCTTTGCTTATGGTTTTTCCCACTTTTCTTCTTAAAAATTGCTGAGTGGATGTAAACAAGAAAGTAAATTTTTACAGCCCCATTCTGTTGCTGGGCAGGAGAATAACCGAAAGGTGAAACAACCTGGCAACCTAAACGAGCATCAGGAGCAAGAAAGCACCTGTAAAATACCAACCAGCACTAAGAGAAGGAAGAAGAAAACTGGTTGAGAGGGAGCCATGGTGTAAACCAGTGTGTTTCCATGGAGGTCAGGAGACCTTTGGCAATTTCCATGGGTGAAGGAGATGCAGGCTCTGACCTGTATGCCTGAAAAATTACATCTGCATTCAGCAAAATTGCTAGCAGCAAGTGCTGAGCTTCTTTATTGCGTTGGGCCAGCCAAGAGCTGTGGTTTCCCTCGCCACCAGTTCCTAAAACTGGTTTGTAGTTCAGACTTACCGCGGTGAGAGACTTTGCCCTCAGAGCTACTTCCCTCTGCGTCAGGGAACTGGTCTTTGTGGCAGGACTCAACCCCTAGTTAAGCGAGGGAGGTCCTCTGCACTGATTTTGGTGAGCGTTCAGTCACGCTTATTATTAACTTTCAGAAGTACAATGCAGATGAGGGGAGACCCTGGSTTTTGTGCCAAAGCAGCAGTTCACTTCAGCTCTAAGCATTCGTGCCGGCTGAACGCTGACACCTTCACTAACGCGTTGCACCCCCTTGTCTTATTCTGAAGATCGCTCAGAAAACGTGACTTGACAGCTACTACCTGGAACTGAGGACACTTTGCTGAGTCTTTCCTTTTTCAAATTTCCATATTCAAATCCTGATAATTTTTTTATATCAGGGTTTCCTCTGCTGTGGTTCTCTCTCTGCATTGTCTTTCTAGTGTGTCTGTCCTTCTGCTGAACTCTTTCCCATCACTTTTAGCTGTATTTTCTTCCAGATTCAGCTAATTTGGGAGTGTGAAGGGCAGAAGGTGTGCAATAACAGTGGGAAATGTGAGGCAGTGTAGCTGTGTCAGTAGCGTGACATGCCCGTACCGCAGCTAGATCAAGAGAGCTCCTAACCAAGACAAGTTTATAAAGCAACTTCTGCCAAAACTCCTGGCACATTTATATCTCAAACAGGTAAGCAAGCCATGAGGTCACCTCTTTCTTGGTGAGGTTCTCTTCCTTTCTTTCCACCCTGCTTTAATCTTTTCACCAATTCTTTCTTTTCTTCTAAGTCATCCCTCAGCTTTTTGTTTCTTCTATTTCTCTCTTCCTTTGACCTCCAGAAGCCATGAGGGTTAAGAAACAGCTTTTCTCCCAGCTCACTTACCAGAAGTAGATGGAAAAAAAAAAACCCCACAGATTTCCCAGATAGGGAAGATAGGTTTCTAGTTTCTTTAACATATCCTTGCTTCCATAGCAGAAGCACAGGGCATGTTTCCTTCAGCTGAAGAAAACAGAGAGCAAATTAGGGGACACACAAAATGGAAGATGACCTCCATGCTTTGGTCTCTGATGGCGCTAGAAGATGTAGACTGAACCAGCCTCTTTCTGCTAACATCAAGCCTCATGGAGGCCTAAGGTAGGATAGCCAAGAATAACAACTTGTCCTTGATTTTCATCAGACCTGGAAGGTGGCATCAGCATTTTCTCAGCACGAAATTTGGAACTGCTGCAATAACTTATGCAAGATCAAATGCCTGTGAGCCACATAACATTACCATATGTCCTATGTATAACCAAAAAAAACAAAAATCAAAAATTAATTTGCAAATGTTTGAAAGAATATTTTTAATTAGGGGTATTTCTCATACCCCCCACTTAGAAAGGGTGCTGCCATGTTTCTAAGAGTTATTGTATAAGCTATAGAACTCATATGAAAGGGAAAATTGTAACYGTAAAGGGAAAATTATAACTGATCAAATTTTAAAGAAACCTCTAAAAATAGCTTGTCTAAAGCCCATAATGTCACAATGATAAAGTCTAAGATCTCAGGTCCTCCAAGAGCTTAGAGCAAGATACGTCCCATTAGGAAGTTTGGGCTTTTCCATTAATTTCCCTACAGGATACAGATATTTCTTCTGACTACAAAGGCTTGAAAGGTAACAGAGCTGAAGCATCTCTCCAGTCAAAACTGAAATATTCCTAAACTCCCATGCATCAGTGTCTGGGAAACAAGATTTAGCACTAAGCAGATATTTGTCTACCATAAGATGTGGGTGTGTGCTTGCTTCCAGTTATGGAAAACTAGGAATTTGGAGCTGCTTTGAACAGTGGGTGGGCTAGAGATAGCCCTGGCAAAGATGGATTTGCAAACAACACAGGCGATTTGGTTAGAAGCGCAAGATAATTACGGTTTGTTACACTGCACTTCAGTTTATCACAGCGGCACTATGCCATCCATTCAGGGGTCTATTTGGGATGTAAGATGACCTCTAATGTTAAGCAGACATTACTAATAACCACTTTTTTTGCCGTTAGTATAATAAACCGCTGGTGATAAACAGTGACCTCATCTTTTGGAGTTAAGTCCTACAGCATTCACTAAAACAACAACAAAAAAATACCTCTTGATAGCCAGTGCAAGTTTTGCTTGAGCACAGTTTTTTCCAGTTACAAGGTATTTATCAGCAGCAGGAACACAATTTATATTATACAGCCTGTGCTCACTGTTAAAATTTATACCAATCAGCAGAGTCATTAAGTCCTACATTTGCTTTCCCCTAATCCACTGTTAGATTAAACGGTTCAATTAATAATAAATATTAGCAGTTTATTAGATTAATAGTTACACCACTACATTAGTGTATGTGGTTGCAGAGAGACAGAAATGAAGCAATAGTTTCCCACTAAATCATTTTTAGCCAAGCAGTGTACCATATGTTGTTCTGCTGCACTCGTCTCTTCTTTACAAARAACAAAGCCAAAACCTTCGGCTTCACCTGCCACTTCTAGTTATTCAGCCACGGCCCAAGGATCTAGAGAGAAATGAAGAACCAGTCTGCGCTCTGAGCAAAGCCATTGAACTCAGCAGGGCTGCAGGAGGGGAGCCAGCACAGGCTTTGACCCATTTATTTGAGAAAATTACCCCTGGACAACAAGATAATCCTCCCCAATAAGCCTGGCTATGGGCAGGAGGAAGCACCAGATTAGTGAATTTGGTTCTGCTGAAGGGACTGATACTTAGCAGCTGGAGAGCCTCTGCTATCCCMCGCTGAAAACGCTGGTGTGATAACATGCCAAATTATTGCATCTGTACGTGGTCTGTTTTCATCTACAAAATGGATTGCAAAATGTTCTAATTTTATAAGGTAGGGGAAGAATCAGCTAAGGGGAAAGTTGGTTACGTTGTCCAGGAAACTACTGTTAAAGTTAATCTGCTATTTGTCAAATATCCATATGCATTATAAATATGCGTACCATTTTGCAAGCACATGGCCTAACTGGTAGGAGAGTGGGGAGATGACAGTCAGAAGACTGGACTCTGTTCCCAGCCTCATCCCTAGCTGGACGCCTTTTTATTTCTTCCAGTTCTCTCAGCCATGTCCAGTGAAGTGTCTTCTCATCGTTGCAAATTCATTCTTTCCAGACCTGATCTTTCCTTATAATTCTCTACTTCTTTTGCCTCATCCCTGGGTAAATCCCATCCTGCTTTGTGCCTCAGTTTCCCTCATCCATAAAAATAGGATAATGATACCTTTCATAAAGTGTCTTTGGATGAAAAGCACTGTCAGGGATTGTTGAAGATATTACCAGGGAGTGACAACTACATTGGACCATATTCATCTCAGGGACATTTGTGGAGGGGCTGAGAATGTGTTTTCATGGTCTCCTCTGCTCGCAGTTGATGGATAAAAGCAAATCTGTAAGAAAATAGAGGAGGTCTGCAAAGCTGCATGAAAACACCATTCAAGTCAAGCAGCTCTACTTAAACTGGCGTTTCCTATGGGGAGAAGTTTCCACCCTGTCCTGAAGTTTGAACACGTTTGATTTACAAGAAGGGAGTAGGGCAGAAGGCCTCACCATCTTGGCACAACAGTGGTTGAAAAGATCTTGATTCCTCTGCTCTTCTGAGTTCAAAGAGACAGTAAAAATGATTTAACTTTGGAAATGTACACTGATGGGTATATTCTTAACTCCCATGGATGTGAATAGCTGGGGGTGCATGACTACAGTCCCACGCACTGAGATGAGATAATTACAGTTGTACAGTAGTGGAGGCATTGCCAATATCCCATAATTAATTTACAGACAGAGTATTTCCTCCTCCTTTCCCCCCATTAAGTGTAGAGAAAATAAATGTTCTTAGGAGTTGGCAGTTTCTCTTTAGTTTGCATATTCCTCCTAAATATGAACATTATGTTGTTTACTCATCTGTTAATGACAGCTGATTATCAAACCATAAATATACATGTATCTAATGGTTTGTGAACATTAAACATCAGAATGTAATATATGTGGGTGTACGCAGGAACCCAGTACCGAACAATTGCCATTTAGCACATCAGCCTCTGTAGCGATGTCTCAACCTGGGCACTGTCACTTCCCATGTATAAGAAGAAGAGACCTGATTTTCCCAGCTGCTGTTAAGATATTTGTTTGTTGCTACATGTAAACAAATTATTTTTTATTTTGCTTGAGCCGCCTCTCCTGCACAATCCAGTGGTGTTATGGCTTTTTGCTGGCTTCTGAGTGTCTGAGAAGGAAACTTGACGAGCCAAACAGGTTTCCTTTTAGTTTTAAGCCTTATCTCTCTTTCTGTCTTTGCTCTTGGTCACCAAGTAAAATAAAATAAAAGGATGCAGTCACTACGTCAGTGTGAATGCTCCCAAGAAGTCAGGGTTTTAACGCTAACAAGCCCAAGGCCTCTTTCTGCGTTGCCCAGTTTATTCTTTCTTTCCTCTGTTGTCTCCAGCTCTCTCCTTCAGCTCTCTTTTCCTCCTAAGTATCTTGCTGTTATCTCAGATTTGGTTTCTCTGGAACAAAGCTGTTTTCCTCCCTCCTTACACTTTCTTTGTTAGAGCTTTACTATAACCTTTCCACTTCACAGACTTGTAACTTCAGTGTCGCCTTAGTCTTGACTCTTCTGCTCCCCTTGCACTTAGGCTCTCCCACTTGGTTCTTTTATTTCCTTTTTCTAGTGCTAAATCCATCCTTTTCCCTTTCCCTGTGAAGCCAAAGCCCACAAACTGTCTTCTTCCTCTTCATTTTCCATCCATCCCTCCTCTGAAATCTTGCTTAAATTCTCTGCTGAAGTTGACTTCTCCTGTTATTCTGGCCATGTGAACTTCCACTTCCCTGAAGTCCTTCCTGATTTCTTGTCTCTTGTTGCAGAGGTAACTGGATTTTCTTTTGTGTCACCTCTCTTCCAGCTCCGTATTTACTCTTCCTTCCTGTTGTCCTCCTAATCATTTCTCTTTCTCTGTGTGCCACAACTAACCCTCCACTCTCTACTTGCAGTGCTCTCTTAAAAACTAGAGCTGGGCTAGATACAAAGTTTTGGATCTGAATTCTTGAAAAAGGTAAAGGGAACTGTGTAGAGCTCCTAAGTTTTTGATCTCGGAGAAAAACCCAAAGAAACAGGCAACTTATGCCTTGGAGCCAACCTGCAAAATGCTGTGCACTCCCCGTCAGTACCAACTACCCTCAGCTTCAGCAGACTTCTGTTAGAGGTAGGACTGATGGTGTCTTCCCATGCCAAAGGCCCTGGGAACAGCAGTATTTATGATACTGTGGATCTAAAGATATACGGATAAAACTGATAGGTCCGTGCTCAGTCTTGTTAATGCATTCGAATGGTCTCTCTACTTTGTGCAAGTGTTTAGATCTGGAAGTCTCGGCTAAGGAGAATTTTGCATTGCAGTAGTATGTTCCCAACTGCGCTGAGCATTTTGCCATTGCTTTTGATGGAATCAGAATAGGTTGGTCAACCATTTTTGGACAACCTGCAAGGAATATGGTGAGCATGACTTGTCTCACAAGTAGCTTTTGGAATTTCTCAAGTTAGGATGAGGCATATGTGTAATTTTCAAGACTGTAATTTTTATGCTGTTCCAAGTTACAGAAAACATTTAGCAATTTTGATTAAACAAAAACACTGCTGTGATATAATTCCAGAATCAATGTATGAAAAATTTCACTTGTCTTTTTAGCAATTATCGATGAAAGGAATAAAGCTGCAGGTGAACATAAAGGGCTGGCTGTTTGCATTCCCGCACTGCCAGCACACCAGATTGGATAGCAAGCAAGTAATTTTGCCTGGAACTAAACCAGTTGAATGCTGACAGATAGGTGTTTGTGCAGTGCAGGCTCAGCAATGAAAATAAGCCGTCACTGCTTACACTGACCTGCGCTATTTGATTACGCTATGACGCCTTTCTTCTCGAAATGAATCAGGAGGGCTTATTCAGGTGATGTTGGTTCAATGCTCAGTGATGCTGAGCACCACAGGAGCTCAGGTGCCCTGCGACATATGTATTTGTAGGGCTGACTCCTGGAGAAGTGTTTGACATCCTCTCCCATCTCGTTTTTATTGTACAAGTCAAGAGAGTTAAATAACTGTAGCTGGATGTTTTAAAAGGGCCGTATAGTTTTATGAACAGTTAATAACACAGGTGTATATCGACGTTAAGAACAGCCGTTATCTCATGATTCACCCTGATTGCTGCCAGAGTYGGGAAGGAGACCTCCCGAGCGATTGCGGCACTGCCCTGCTCTTCCCAGCCGCTCAGCTCAGGAGGGTTTTTGCACAGCACGCTAGCCTAATAGCAAAGGACACATCTGGTTTAATTTTTGAGGTGTTCATCTTATTATCTACCATCAAAAGCTGCATCTGAATATGATACTGTTAAGTTTTTCACTACCCCAGGCCAGTGGAATTAATGCAGAGTTGCTACTGTTTTACTGTGAAATGGCTTCCTTTTGGCTGGTTTATTAAAGTAAAACAAAGGCCCAGCAAGTTTTGACAAATCCAAACCATTCTGTTTTCAGAATTTTCTCCCTGAAATAAACCTGGAAGTTTTCTGATTTTGTCCAGAAATGAGAAAAGACAAATGTTGAAATCTTTCAGACATGGAATTTCCACCTTGCATGCAGGTTGACAGGAGATTACATTTCATTTGGCTTCAGGTAGAGGCCAATCTGCTAATTAAATGGCAGACCTGCTTTACTGGAGATAAAAATAAAGCAAGCACTAGTGAGAAAAGGGGAATGGGGACCAAACAAAAGGGAAGGATAGCAAAGGGATGAAGTCAATAACAGATAAATCCCAGTCCCAACACAAGTACTAGAAAGACAATACTCTGTTGTGTGCTGAGAAGCTGAGGTTTATTAGCTGTTGATTAAGTCTTGTGAGGAGCAGAAAGATAGTTGGGGAGAATGAAGCAAAATACAAACAATATCTCTTCTATTTTCTTGGCAAATTTGATCTTCTCTATTAGGATTATCAGAGAGCTTATTCCCTGGATGTGGGCAGCGAGGCAGATTTCCAATGCCTTTCAATTGCTTTTCTGGCTGAGGCTGGCTATTCTAATGCAACGTGACGGGTAGCCACAAACATAATCCGTAGGACCCAGTGGTGCTCGAATGCAGATGCTACTCGCAGAGTCAAAAGAGAAGAGCAACGCTCCAAGTTTGCTCAAACTGGGACAGTCGCAGCACCAGTTTTTATGCGACATGGTAGCTCGAAGCTCAGCGTTGCTGCATTCTCAACTTTGGTTACAGGCAGGATATTCAGACATTTAAAAAACAATGTTTCCAAATTGCAAAAGATTACATAGCCTTTTTCCTCAGCTGATTTTACTTTTCAGTATGGGGATTTAGGAATCCCCATATTGGATCAGACTGTCGGTTAATCTAATCTGGTATACCTATTCCGGCTGTAGCTAATAGATGATGCTTCAGAGGAAGAAAACAGAAAGAAAACAAAACCACCACAATATATCTAGTTAATTGAACAGTTCTGTACATGGGGAGAAAAATTCCTTCCTGATGTCCACAGGTGATGAGCGTATGCCCTGAAGCATGAGATACGATTACTCTTATCATTATGTTAGCTTGCATAGCAACAAATGTAATTAGTGGTCATAAAATTATCCTGCTGTTTGGGATTATCTATTTTTTTTAAAGCAACAGAGCCAAGCGTGTCTCTGAGGTAACTTCATTTGAATAGGATGAATTTGGCCCACGAAGTCTAAAATGTATCCTTAAGTACAAACAATAGAAAATAGAAAAGGCAGGAATTGAAAGTACTTAGCTGTGACCTCCTACGGCTGCTATTTATCATATACTTGGGCTATTTCTTAAGAGGCTTTATTCAAACTTCATGTTAGCAAGATAAGAGGTGAAACAAACTGCTGCGATTAATGACAATAAGCAAGAGAAGAATAAGATTTCAAGCCAAAACTAAGTAAATACCATTAAGCAACATGTTGCGGCAATTGAAAGGCACATCTCAGGAGCTCGGCAGTGGATGATCAGTCACAGAAAGGGCATCAGCAAGACAGACGTGTGGCCAGAGAAGCATTAGGACTGCTGTGTCAAGCCAAAATCTAAACAATTAGACAAAAACTAAGCTAACAACGCGAGTCACCCACTGTGTCCATTCGACACAGGGAGATCCCCCTGCAGAAGCCAGAGTGAGAGGACCCGAGAGGCAAGAAGGGTTTGTTCAGCTCTGAAAGAATTAACATGTTAACCAGGTTGGCTACCTGCAACCTGCAGGTAGGATAAAAGGACAAAGCTGGGATACCTCAGTAAATCAGAAACATCTCCTAAGGCGTGCTAAATAAACCTGCCATGAGAGAAGACGCTCCATTGCTTAACAGTCCTGGGAAGGACAGAGAGCATATTTCAGCTTTGGCTTTGATGAGTTCAATTGCAGCTTGAAAGGGCATAATTACACTGGTGGTGCTGGCTGTCTCCTTCAGGACATTGGTGGCCACAGAGACTGTCAAGTTCAAGCCTGGTTTGGCCAAAAGCTTTTAGCAGTTTGAACTGCATTTCTTTTGTAAATGCAAAGAAGTAAGGGCATCAGGAAGCAAACCTGCAGGCTTGCTAGACCTTTGAAACAGCTGTGATAGCAGGAGCTGAAAACTCGGTGTACCCAGGACATGCCCTGCGTGCTGATGAATGGCAGTGCTCCATGCGGGGACTCTTCGCGTGGTCTTTTCTTGTACCCTAACTGCCCCCAGCCCTGTCTCTTGGTGCAATCTGAATTACCATCTTACTGCCACTTACATTGCTCATTCCTAGACCCACTTAGATGGGGTGTGTTAGTCCAAGCAGATGGCAAAGATTTCAGGCTKCTTAGCAGGTATTTGCCCGTAGCCTGCAAGAGACCATGTATGATGTTCAGTAGACTATTTTGTGAAGCAGCATTGAGAGCCCTCTCAAAGCGGTGTCATTTCCACCGTGGATATTTACAGCTGGGTATTTTCCATATTTCTAAATGAAACAAGAGCTGGTAAGAACTTTTTGGGGGAAAAAAGCACAGAAGGACTAAAAAGAAAATGTAACAAGTTCTCTTCACAATGTGTAGGTCTTCAGTGCAGAGCAAACTCAGGCTTGAACGTAGCCTTCACGATGGCCCCAAAATACCTGTCCCACGTTTAACTGTTTTTTCAACAGAGGGTGTCTGAATCATCAGGGTCCATAGGCCAGGGACCATATGCACGGTGAGATCATAATCCAACTTAAGGGCTGGTGGTCCCTCATTGCTCTCCCCCAGTGTCTCCGCTTGTTGGGAAGAACCACAGAGCAGCTCAGGTAACAGCAGCATTGTGGAGTTGGGGATGTTCCCCACCACTGCAGGATAAGAGGAGAGGAACTTTTGCAGTTAATCACTGAATTAACACAGTAAGGAAGATTAGCCTCACAGGCAGTGGCTTTTTCCAGGGGTGCTAATTTTTATCACCTTGCCTGCGAGGGCTGCTGTCCTTTCAGTTGCAGTTGTCCCTCTGGGTGGGATAAGGAGTTCAGCATTATTAAACTGTGGGTAGATATCCAGAAGGTGTTTCCCAATGGGGAATAAGCAGAGAAGGCTCCTGGGAGCAGCTGCTAAACCTTGTTTTAGAGTGATACCACTCCTGCTGCGGGCTCTCTGGTGTGGCTCCCGCTGCCGATTACAGGCAGTGCCTGCTGCCCGCCTGCCCACTTTGGGCAGCCAGGTTTCAGTTCCCTATGCCTGCCTCGCACAAACTGTGCTTCACCAGCAGCCATTGGGAACTCCTCTCTTGCTGTAACAGAGGTGCCTGGCTGTAATTCTATCAGCACACAGACAGCATGTAAAACTTTATAAACCACTTGGCCTCGCCACTGGAAATATTGTAAGAATTGATAGGGCATGCACCACCAGCAGCATCCAAACGACAGACCGACGGACATAAAATAGGTGAGCACTTTTATTGCTCTTTAGAGGATTCACACTTATTTGTCAAGGTTAACTGCATCTTTGAGGCAAGACATTTTTTGTTGTCATTAAATATCTTTCACTGCTGTGTCCTTCTGCTTAACGAAGATGCCCTCAAAAGATCAAAGGTAATTTACGCTGCAAGTTGCTTGCTCTCATCGTTTTACCATGAGCCCCATGGTATGCTATTTAAAAGCCCCAACTCCCAGCCAAGTGAGTACGTGAGAACCTCAGCACTTGTTTTAACAACAATGATAAAGTGACTAGTCATCACAGCTATGGACAAAAACATGAAGATGTGACCCGGGTGCATACTAAATGGCTTGGAAACCAGAAGGCGAAGAAACCCAAGTGCATGTATTTACTCACATCTCATTATTTTTAGACCAGGTTTGGGAGCCGTGACTTAAGATTTGGGAGCATGTGGGACATGTAAATCACTGCTTTTTGGATATAAGGTGCTTGGCTGCCTGTGCTGGACTGAATTTGCTGGTGTGAAGAAGCACCTTGCACCCAAGGGGGCCCTCCATCATGTCTGGGGTGCCAAAGCCACAACCGCTCGGATCACTCTTCTGCCCGGTGTGGGTTAGAGCCGGTCACTTGTCCTACCTGTCCCCCCTGTCCCTTCCTCACAGGGAGGACAGTCCTTCTGGCACTTGGCCTGCTTCTCTGCATCATGCCCAGAGGTAATGTGCAATGACTTGGACTCCTATGCCCTCCCACTCCTTGTGCACCCAAGCAGGCATCATTGCCATTGGCCATCACCAGGGAACAAACTGTTCATTTTAATGCCACCTGCTTTACGTGTGACGAGGGCCCTATATATCTCGATGGAGAATGTTACGTTTCAAAGTCAGAGCCTTCTAATTGAGCAACAAATGCTTGTTGCACAAACTATACTGACAATTTTTGATGGATAGAAAATACAATATTTAGTCAGACTGCCGTAAGTTAAAACACAGCAGACAGTAAAAGGATGAAATTATACCCCAACAGACTTTTAAATGAGAAAATAGTCTGTGTTAGGGAACATTATTCATTTAAATAGCAGAAAGCTTATAATTTCAACGAGGCCACAATTTCCATAAAAAGCCTGCATTTGGGATTCTTTTTTTCCCTTTTCCCTCTTGCAGATTGCAGTTAAAATGAATGAACCTCCCTGCTTACAGAGAAATTCATTTTTATTTTACTTTGCCTTTTTCATGTCAATTACAGAACACTTTGTTAAAATGATTACATAATTTTCGCAGAAGCTTGGTATTGCAGGCTGGAGGAGATAAACCCACTTAAATGTGACAAATGTACTCTCAAATTCCTGCCCAGAGCAGTTTCTCATCTAGACATCACTCACACCATCTTCCAAAACCCCTGCACAGAATCAGCGCAAATGTCAGAGACAAAAAAGCATCTTTCTCTGCTGAGGGAGGTACCACGTGAACTCTGTTTTTAGGCAGCGAGTCAGAGGTCACTTGCTGCTAAAAACTCTGTATCCTCAGTCCTCATCTCATCACTTGGTTCCTGTCTTGTGATAAGGTTACACTGAATGGTGCTGGCATCCTTCAAGGTTACTGTTCCAGAAAATATTTGCAAATAATTTGACGTGCTGTCAGCTAGCAGGCAGCAGTGAACTCATATAATTCAACATACTAATGTGGGTTTTCACGCCTAAAGCTATAAATAAGCTTGATATTCGAAAGTTTCTGTAATGTTTATTTAATAGCAATATTTTATAAATAAATCTTGATTATTCCATTGCACTCCAGTGGAGATCTTCTTCCAAGATAGCAGTTGCTTCTAACCCCAGGCCTCTTTTTCTGACCCCTCCCTGCCACCCACATCTCCATTAAAGAAATAAAACACTTCGTTCTCAAAACCTTTTTCAGACACAAGGGAATTAGGGCCACGGCAGCTCCTCCTTTACCTCCTCCTGCTCCCTTCCCCTTTACTTTGCCCAGATTGCTGTTCACTTCCCTGGAGATTTTGCCTGACTTATGGTTGTACAAGAATACCTGCAGGAACTCTTGGAAGTCCAGCTAGAGAAAACTCCGTATGTTGGGCATATCCCATTTAAAACCACAGACTGGGGGTGCATGAAATCTAAAGGAAATGTTGCATCAACTCCAGTTGGAGCATGGGCTTTGGATCCTACCAGCCAGACCTCAGGTGCGCTTCATGCTCCTCAGCTGCTCTTTAGAATGCCCTCCCTCTTCTTGTGCCTAGGAGCACCACAAAGCAGATGATGCTGGAGTTCGGCTGCTTTTCACAGGCTCTATTCCTGCATGGTTCTGCACAGTGTCAGTTCACTGTCTTCCACCTTTGTGGCTAAGAAGCAATGCAAAGCCCACTGAAACCCATTTGAGAGGTGTTCAAGATACAGCACCAGGCATTGGTTGAGCCTTTTAGGAACTTGGAAAAGCTGCCCCTTTTCTGTACAGCAGCTGCTGTCAATTTTTTCCTCTTCTTTCCATCAAAAAACAATTCATGAGAAGCTTTCCAATTCAAATGAAGCCTTTAATTGAAAAAGCGCTCTCATGGAGCTGCATACAGTTTGGACCATTGCACTACTGTGACATTGTGGTTTTTTAAATGACCGTGATTTTCAGCATACTGTCCACAAYTCAGTAAAATAATCCTCCACTTGGGAAAACCAGCAATGGCTGATAACAAATCATCATAATCATGCATGACCCAATACATACATGCATTGTATGTATTCTACATACATTCTAAGTATGTTTGGAAGGCTATAGCTTCTCAAACAGCTGGTTCTTTATACAGATGGTACATTGCCGTGGTGAGTGATGCAGGAAGAATTTCTCTGCTCCATGTTGCTAAATGGAAACTCAAGTCCAAGAATGCAGTATGTAATACACAAGGATCAAAGCACGTCTCCACATCTGGGCTTGGGTTTTGGAAAGAAAGCAGAAATATCTGTAGCTAACGGCTGTTCGATGGCCCTGCACAGGATCAGGGACCTACGCACAAGATTCTGCTTGCCAGACTGGAGTTTAGAGGGAAGTTCACTGTAATTCAAATGCCAAGGAAATCAATGACCAAAAAATCTACATGACATCAATATTTAACAGCAATATCACCACTAATATTCAGAGCTTTCTGTACCATGAGGGACTGGACCCCAAATGAGCAAACCCCATTTTCTTCCAACAGGGGAAAGGGAAGTGAGAAGTCTCATCAATGAAACAACTTCTTTGTGCTGCACTCTGTGCAAATATTTGGATAACTAAAACGAATTTATGAAGCAATTACTTTTAATGCTATATGAGGAAATTAAGTACTCATTGATTCGTGATATATAATCTAAAGCTAAAAGATCGTGAAAAAGCAAATATAACTTAATTAAATGTCCTTTGGCTTTGCTACTATTGCAGACCCAACTCATAAAGTAAGTAAAACAAACCATTTTTAGAACATAAATGAGTATTGGTTCTTCTAGTTCAGAAGACAAATAATTTACTGGTTAAATATATTCAGCAAAGTTTAGCCATGTGAAAGATTTTTCCAGTGGCCTCTGGGTCTTGAAGGAAGGATAAAAACTGACTGGGACAGATTCAAGGAATTCAGTGTGCTGCAAATGACAGAAGCATTTGCTATGAGAAGAGGAAAACAAAAGGCTATTTCCGTTCTTTTTATACTGGGAAAAATATTTTAATGTATTCATGGAGTAGAATATATTGTGAAAGGAACGTGCCTTTATGGTCTCTCCATTGGCAACGCACTTGTGATTATTCACTCCTGACACCGAGTCCATTAACCTGGGGAAATTTAATCTAATGCTATAGTAATGTTGCTATTTTTCCACTCTGAAGTGTAAATAATTTGAAGAAAAACCCACCCAGGTTTTTAGAATGAAACATCCCAAGTGATGTATTCAGTCAGCTAAGTAGTCAGTTTGACTCTTCCTTTGTACTGCAGAAGCAAGAGGGTTGAATTTAGAAAAAGAGTGAAAAACAAAACACTACTAAATAAATCACGGAAGACCATCCATTGTAACTACATATTTCAGCAAGATAAACTGTTTCTGAATATACTGGGTTGGATGTCTCTCCCTTTCAGTCTGTGAAAGGGTGTTGCATGTGCATACTGGAGGAGGACATTTAAGACAACTTTGATGCCCCTTGAACTTCATGTGTTTCAAGCGAAGGATAAAGATGAGGTATTTGGATGTCTCTGTCCTCCTTGAAGAGTCTTTCTGTGTCCTCTGACCCCAGGTACAGCACAACAGATTTAGAGGGTGTGATTGCTCCCAAGTGGTGGCAGCAGTGGTAAACCCAACCACTGTAGAACAGCAGGGACAAATGCAATCTGCTTTCTATTTCTTGAAATGCACATGGGAAAAAAGAGCAGTATAAAACGTACACCCTCCCTGCCCCAGGCCTCTCGAGCTCAGCTGCATTGAAGAGACCTGCAGAGCCTCACTCTCTCCATCAGAGTTAAGGGGTCCTGCAGAGTTAGGCCATCATCTTCATCATCATCATCTTCATTGATGAAGAGTGAGGCCATCACCTTCCATCTGCCCAGGTGGTGAGCAGTATGCAGAAGGGCTACCCCCTGCATGAGGGAGGGCTGCATGTACGTGGCTGTCTCCAAACACTTTTGCTAATGGCAAATTGACCTGGATGTGCCAACAAGAAATTCTCCCAAGCGAATTAGCCTGGTGGGTGTATTGCTGCCAAGATTCAAGTCAGTAACTTGGCATCTGACGTATCTCCGTGTGGAATTGCACTGGCTCCTTCGTAGAGAAAGGGAGCTGAGGTGGCTCCAGCCTCAGACCCCCAAACCTGAAGGACGTGCTTCTTCTAAACCCCTGGGGTGGGGAAGTTGATGAGTACTGACACATACATGCAATATGCAAACCCAAGGCTGATGGTCCAGAGAACAAACCATACATGACAAAGGTAAAGGTGCTCAGGCCTGTCATGCTGTGAGGACAGCCAACACCTCTCTGCCTCTTAAGAGTAGTATGCTTGTGTGTCAACTAAACATGCAAAACCCAGCATATATAAAAGCATTATAATGCTCAGATTCCTAAGAAATGGATTTCTCCCCCAAAATGCATCAGAGAAGTCATTCATAAATAAAAGGGTGACTGCTATACATGGGCCAAACACAGTCAAGCGTATCTGAGACCTGGAGAGCAGTGATAATAACTCGTTGGAAAACATCGGCTTGGCTGTGAAAAGAGACATCAGAAATACACAACATTTCCAAGAGACCTTGGAGCTGAGGAAGCATCTGTCTTTTTAAAACCTCATTACTGTAGACTACAAGGGCTCCAGCACACAAACCACAAATTACATCAGGTGAGTAAGTTACCATACATCAGCTGGTCTGTGTGCATGCTCTGAGTGCACAGAAAATACACCATAATTTGAGTTAACTTAGCCCTCTCTGGTTTTACACTAACCTACGGCAACATGCTGCCTTGCAAAGGACATAGATCGAGAGTGCCTACATAGACGGTTACCCCAGGCTGGCTGACATGCAGTAACGTGCTAGGGAAAAGTCACTTTTCTGTTATTCTGAGCCATCCTCAGGCTGGGGACTACATTCTGCAGGTCCTTTATTGAGGTACCTTAGCTAAGGAGCCTACATGACCACAGGTTCTCTCCGTCTTTGATGGAGAAAGATTGGGGCCTCCAGCGAATTCACAATTTAGGCAACTCCAGAAGAAATATTAAGGGTATTCCACTGTGTTATTAAAAATATGGCAATTAGTCTCTTCTCCTAATTTAGAGGGAACATGAAAAGCTAAATTTTTTCAGCAATGCCATTTTTAAACATCTATGGTTTTAAAAGAGTAAATTCGTTTCCAACTTAAAAAGCAAAATTACAGCGTACCCTGGAAAGCATTTTGCATCTTCGCTTAATATATAAAACATCTAACACAGGAACATAATCTAGCTGCAACAATAACTGTAAAGTCAATGTAAAATGGCTCCACTATCAGTGACTGTATTTACCTGCCATATAACACAAGTCTGAAAAGCTTTTTTGCTCTTCTTCACTATCCTTTGCAACAAATGAACTCACATCTCATTCTAAGGGCACAGACCCCAAAAGTGGAAGGACATGAATACTGATACTAGACTTTCAGAAAGACAAAGAAAAGATGCTGGTGCTTGATTTGGGGAAAATACTTATGTTTTCTTACAAACTGCAACTAGCAGTAAGAAGTCAGCCTTGTTACTGTGATCTGGGAGGGTGAGAAGCAAGACGGACAAAGTGTGATCTTCCTCCTAACAGCGTGGTGTTGTGAAGATGAGTTCACTGGTGCGTCCAAGGCACTCGGATACCATCAAGACTACAATAGATGATGATTTCTATATTTAGGGTACATTGTGAGCAAAGTCTGGATGGTGCACACAACATAAGGCAGGGAAGTCACCAACTGAATGAAAAGCAAGATGGAATTTGCCCTTGCAATTAGTTCTATGAGTTCTGGGCACTGAGTGAATTCTTTGGAGAAAATAGCATATGAACACGTAACTAAAGACAACACCATACTTCATATGCACAGAGGAACTATATTATGCTTGCAGGTCTGACACTATCTGTCTCCTTGTGCAAACTTTGCCACTGCAGCCTTCTTTTAACATAGATTCTTTACATGTGGGTCTATTGGGTGTCTGATGTGGTTTGCTTCGGGGCTTGTAGCTCCTATGTTTTCTCTGTGAGAATTCTTACCATGGGTATTAATATCCTGTAGCAATTCTCCAAGAGTTAGATCAAAAGGTAATGGAAGGTAATAGGAGTCTTCTCATGGGCTTTTGTGTCTATAAGTACCCATGGTAGCAACCTTAAAATGGATTCCTTTCCTTCTCTTGTCTGGAAGGAAATCTTGGTTGCCATGTAAGTCTACACTGTACATGCAATATTTTAATCCACCTTCCTTGGCCTCAGTGAGTTAATATTTTCTTTAAAAAAAAAATTCCTAAGAGAATGGCACCATGTCTGGCACAGTGGAAAGGGACTCAAAACTGCATTTGCGTTAGACCTGGAAAATATATAACCTCTTCCCCATATCTTGACCAAAACATTTGGTTAATCTGAACTATTTGTTTCTGTTTGTTCTCATTTTGACAAAAATCTAATATTAAATTATTTGGTAATTACTTAAACTAATATAGCGTTTCCTGTACCTTGGTCACCAAACCAGAAAAATCCAGTATTCAAAGGCTCTGTTCACTGCTTGTTTTCCACATTGCCATCTTACATCAGTCATTCTTCTACCTCGGCATACAATACCTCTCACCTACCTGGCAGCCTCTCCCTTTCTATCATCTCTACCTCACACCTTCTTATTGCAACATTTCCATTATAGCAACTACTTAACTTTGTGAGAGTGGTATGGGGATGATGCAGTACCACATTCATTTGCATTATGTTGTATGAACAGTGGTTGCTATGAAAATTATCATGTCATAAACGGGAAGAGCATGACTCAAGGTGAACAATATACAGCAGAAGTGGATGTGTTCTTGAAACCTCTCTATTACTGTTGAAAGGTCACACACAAAAGCATGTAATGTGCAGAACATAACGAAGTGCACTGTATCTTAAAATGACCCTAAAGAACAAGAAGATAATGCTGTATGTATAATAAAACAATAATAGTATCTTAAAGGCCTCCAGAGAGAAATGTTTGCTATTTCCCTTTATCTGACAGTTACAAAAAAAAAAAAAAAGTAATAAAAAAGATGTATGGTTAAACAGATTGACAACCTATTGTTGTGTGTATTGAGAGATGACCACAAGTGGGACTGAACAAAGGCATCTAAGACAAAGAAACAAATTACACCAAATTAGAAGAGAGGCAGAGGGGGAAAGATTTGCAATAGGGGGATATCCCAACATGCCACTGATTTCCATGAACATGCGAGCACCAAACGCAGCTGTCCAGAACTCGTTCGCTCCATGAGTGAGGTCTGCTTGAGCGGACCTGCTACCTATGACGCTACACAGGTACTATAAGGGACCACACAAAAAGT
Organism: Phoebastria nigripes; assembly: GCA_035582835.1. Taxonomy (NCBI): domain Eukaryota; kingdom Metazoa; phylum Chordata; class Aves; order Procellariiformes; family Diomedeidae; genus Phoebastria; species Phoebastria nigripes. The sequence continues at coordinate 1,703,107 of JAYKAV010003166.1, read as the reverse complement.
TCAACTTCAGTACTTTACTTCATCTTTATGTAGTTCATTGACAAACCTGCACCAGGCCTTGATCTTTTAATCTACTCCAGGATGTATAAGAGGTTTAAATGCTTCCTATTTTTAAAACTCTACATGTTTCTCCAAAGAAAGATAGATTCTCTAGAAGTGGATGAATTGATCCAAAGACCATTCGAATGCTATGAACAAAAGGAGTACAGCACTGATTTACAATCATATAATGACTGCCTTATAGGACGTGTGTGTGGAGCCATGTGCATCAACAGTTCAGGTGAGCCTGGGATGGAGGAGGAAAGCCAGACTGCCTGTCTACAGTCCAGGGCCACCGACTCCAAAATACTGTCTTGGGAAGAGTTAGGGCCCAAAGGCTGTATTAACATCTGCATCTTAGGTGGACAGATGGACCAATCCCTCTTAGAGACACAAATGCCATTCTGATATCTCAAACACAGCATAGTTTTTGCATGAAGTTTCATTTTTTTGTTGTTTGCTGCAAGGGCTGCAGTTTGGCCCCAAGTTGCTCCAAGTCCTCTCAGTGACCCAATAGGGATGTGCTCATCCTCTGTACACAAGCTGCTGGCTTCTGGTACAGGGCGGACCTCTCCTCCACACCACTGCTGACAGCACAGGAACAGCAGCCTGTGTGTTGTTCCTAAATGAAGCCCACAAGGCTTGATGTAATTAGCAACCAAGATTACCTATTTGCAGTTGAACTGAAACCAGCTGTAGTTAAGCTGAAAAGTGAAATGCAGAGGATTCATCGCTGCCTGCAGTGGTAAGAAGGATCAAACAGAGGACTCAGTAGAAGAAATGTTTACTTATATGTTGAATTGGTAACACTTAACAACAGAATTTGTTTGTTCATTTTTAGAAGATTGAGATGGGTGCCTGATTTCAGAAGTTTCCCTGATGCCAGAACCTACGCCCTGGAGGGAAGCACCAGAGCTCCAGAGAAACCTGCAGGTAAGTCCTTTGTAAGCGATGATCTGTTTTGGATAACATCCTTCACCAGTGCTAAAGCTGAGTGGGCTTTAATTCCACAGCAAGATCAGGTTGAAAGTGAATTTGTGACAGAGTATGCAGCCATCCTAAGAAAGCTATTAGGACCTGTGACCTTGAGCTCAATCTAGAGGGCTCTTTGTGGGACCACTTTGCCTGCGGGCAGTACAATAAAAGTGTTCAGCAAGCTTGCCTACAGAGGGAATCTGACATACCAATCAGTGCTGGAGAGATTGATTTCAAGTGAAATAGCAGTGAAGGACACTTATGCTAATAAAGCAAGCCTGGAAGGGTAGTTAGATATCATGTGCAGCAAAGGATGGTCTGTTTCCCTCTGAAACTTTCAGGTGGTCTTTCATCTATGTCTAAAACATGAAATTGGGCATAGCTATGGATAGAGCTATATATAAACCCAACTTCATGACTAGGAGCAAGGGAGGGAAGCCAGTGGAGGTGGTGCTGCTTGGAATATTGGGGAGGTGCACTCCGCTGCAAGCCGGTTGTCCATAAGCAGGAAACGTGATAACATCACCTGAGTCACCACGGAGCTGGGAAGTGTTCTCTGGGGCCAGTAATTTCACTGCAGCACAGCTGAGGGAAAAGGGCTGGAGCACTGACTGCTACGTACACCACACTCTGGAGGCAACAGCTCCAGACAAACTGAAACACTGCCGCTGAACCAGGCTACTGATGAGCAGCGTGAGCGCAGGTCCAGTAGCAAGTCCACTGAGGGATCAATTGCAGACCGTGGAAATTACTAAGGAAAGACTGGTCAGTGAGAAGGGCCGATCACCAAAATAGTTTAACTCACAGCCTACCTGATAGCACCTGCATCCCAGGAGGGCTATACAAGAATGGCTGCTTCATGGATAAGTTGTCTCTGACATTGGATATGGCACCTCAAATACCTCCACCCCCTCTTTTCTCTGTGACAGAACAGGTTTCATTTCAGGCAGAGGTTCTGCTGCCGGTAACACCCAGCCTGTGCAGTCCTGGGATTCCCAGCACACACGTTTGATCTGCGATAGGAGTGGGCACATGATCGTATTTCTGTTGAAGGAGCCAAAGCAGATGAGATGAAGTTCATGTTGGTTTTATGCCAACTTTATTGCAGCAGTGGGAGTATAGACAATACCTGATTCAGCAGAAAACCTTATGCTATAATCTATCAAAAATTTTTCAAATAAATTTGAACTATGAGAGTCAGTTTGTATTGAAGCAGCACTTTGCATCACTTGCCTGTGGCATTTTGGATCCAATACCAAGAGTCTTAGTGCCAGATTTACTGTATCGATGAACCACAACCTCAGCTTCTGTCAAACAGGGCAAAAGTAGGAGGGAAAGGCTTTATTTCAAGCATCTATGGAATATTTAGAGACAAAAAAAGAACATTTGGATGGGAGAGAAGAATAAAAAGAAACATGGAGGCTGATGGCATCTTCTAAAACATCCAAGTATTACCAAAGACCTGATTTCTGAATAATTCAGTGTCGTAGTGATCAGCAGCAGTGCTATAGCTCTGAAGCCCAAACAACAAGATTTCATTACACCCTAATAACATGTAGTCTTTAGGCTGCAATATTCATCTGATCAATACTTTTATTTCTATCAGGACATTGTACATTTGTTTTGTTACCCCTCTAGTATCTCCAGAGAGTCTGTTGTTTTACACAAATAGTCAGCCCAGTTCCTCTGTTATTATAATGAATTTTTCTGAAAGAGACATAAAGCACTCAGAAAATTGCAAACTACACTTCTAGCCAGCATGGTTTCTAGCAGTTTTAATAAATGTTTTAAAAAAACAAACCACCCTGACAGCAAACAATTGTGTTTATCCCCTGCCTGCAAGGATCTGCCTGTTCTTCAGATAATCAATTTCTTCGAATTACTAATAACAGTTTTAAGAGCAAGCAAGGCTCCCAGTACCTGCAATTCAACAGTTGGAAATAAGCTATAATTTGCATTAAAAATAAAGCCAGTCATGTCCTACAGTTTGGACATTGCAAGCTGCAAAATAAGATACACTAACTACCTAGGCTTATGACACAGTGCTCCTGTGGCATCCTGCACTCCAATTAAAAGTGTGTCAGCACTTCTTCTATAAAACTCTGTTTCTGAGGGCTTTATACCAGCTGCTTAACTTCATGTAGCATAAATGTTCACAGTCCAGCAGCAAAGAAATTATGTGCAAATTGCCCCTGCTGTGTAGAAAATAAGGCCGGAGAACCAAAACTGCGAAATACCGTAAAATGTGAAATACCTCTGTTATTTATATACCCCCAGTCTCATCTAAACATCCTGCAGTAAGTTTTCCGTGATGAGGAGTGTGTAGGGGCCCCAGAGACTGATGTGGATCCCATGAGAAAGCTAAGCGTGGACTGAGCTGATGCTGGATGTAGTACAAATGCCTCTGCACCCTTCAGCAATGGGACACCAGTAGCAGCTGGAACCCCCAAACCCTCAAAGAAGTTTTAAGGAGGGCTGAAATTCCTGCTCGTTCTCTCCCTGAAGTACCACGCAGAGGAAAACTCCATGTGAGGAGCCAGGTAAACTCTTCAGACCAAGACATAACTCCTACAGTTTTTGATTTATGGCACATCGGTCCATTTAGAGGGCAGCTGATGAATGATTTTGTCTTTGTGCTCTTCTATCTAATCAGAAAAATTTGACCCTACATATAAAATCAGTAAAAATATTTACAACACCGCAAAAGAAAAAAATAATTAAATTTTAAAACAAAACAGACTCAAACAAACAATTTAGGTCCAAAATGTAACCTACTGTGAAAGTCTTTATACTTAATATGATGGTCAGTGCGCTCATTATTCAAATAGCTTTCCTTTTTCATTTAACTATTCTCTTTGTGTCTGGTGAAGTTTTATCAAAAGCAAAACATTGCCTACTGGTTCCAACAGAAGATATGATTTAAACACTTTTTCTTTGCTCTGTCACAGCAGTGATTCAACCAACAAAACACTCATGGGATCACATAAGGTGCAGATGCTCTGCAAAGTTAAAATACTATCAAGATCATTAATCTGAGCGGTTCTAATAATCTGAGTTACATTTCATTTGGTAATCAACAGCAAGATGTGAAAACTGTTCTCCCTCTCGTGCCACATGCTGTTGGCCGCCCATCAGCTGCTGCATAACTTGACTGAGCTGAGCCAAAGCCAAAGCGCATCCCTACATGCCAGCTGAACACACGCAAGAGAGATGTATGATACGCACAGAGATGAGTGTGTGGACAGCAGTATCCCTTCTAATAGCTGAAGGTGGAAGATAATTCTTACCAGGAGCAGGAGAGAATCTAGTATTTTAACTGTCTTTTCCCACTCAAGGCAATGAAACATAATCTCCAAGGCAAACTATAAGTTATTGGTGAATGTGTGGCAGTAGCATCTGTCTCCCCACTGCCTAAATCTCTTCTCCTAAAGTAGCTTCAGATATGTTGAGGAATAACACTCTAATCCTTTCCTACAAAATTATTATTCATGCTATGCAATAACTGCAGTCCGTGGCTGTCCCTCAGAATACTGGAAGTGTCAAATTATTCATAAAGACAGATTTAATATGGTTATCGCTGCACTATGACAGACTAGCTCAGGGAAGAAAGTACTAGCTGCTATTTGCGTGTAGGTGACCCATCCGATGCTCTTTACAGTCTTATTGTTTTAAGCTATTATGTCTGATGGCTGCCATGTCTAATTTTTCCCCAAACTTACCAAATTCTACTAAAATGAGAGTCAGCATGAGCTCCCAGCACATGGCTGGGAATGGGAAGACCTGGTTTCTAGGGCTCTACCTGTCACTGCTGCGTGTGCCACTGGGACGGTCCCTTCCCTCCACCCATTATCTCGCCAGCTGGAAGGTTTGGGAGGAAACAGTCCTCCTGCAAAGGACCTAGGAAGATGAACGCGCAGGCTGCTTTAGGGACGTCATTAATGTTATTCTGCCAATCAACTGCAATTAGGAGTGATTAGTGCTGCCTAGTGCAAACGACTCTGGAACAGGAGAGTATGGATGTAAATCAAACACCCCAATTCAGCATCTTTATTATCAACAAGAATCTTTTCACGGACATCAAAGGACTCGGGACATGCCCGGTCACATTCAGACTCCTCATCTTTGTGCAGATGTACATATTTTATTATTTAAAAGCAGGAACAGTTAAATGTTTATTTAAGGCACAAAGGAGATATCATTATAACTCTATTTTATAACACAGTATCTATAATGCTTCTCTTTATGGCTCATTCCCTAGAATGAACTGGTTTTCAAATGAGAAACAGGCATTCAAGGTTTTGTGGCATAAATGACAATCCTGACTCATTTATTCTTAACAGGGCTCAAGCCTTTTCTGTGGGTTTTGTAGAGCTGTGCAGAATTGGATTAAAACCTTTTTACTAGGAAAAGTGCTGCTGACCATCACTCTGACTTTAGCTGTCAAAGGGTCACTGTGGCATTTGGGTATTTAAGAATATTCCTAGTCCCATTACTTATAAGACCAGATCCTTTTCATAGGTGCAGTACAGCACAAAAATGCAGTCCTTGTTATACAGTTAGAGGACACTGCTCCCGATTTTCATTATTTCATTTGGAATTGCAAGCCCTGGTGCAAAAATAAGGCTTCTGGCACCTTTACCTTTTTGCAAAGCTGTTGACATCGTTATTTATTAAATCTGATGCTTTCACCGCTACTAAAATCTATTGTTTTCAGTTTAAGTATAAAAACTCCTAAATTTTCTGTATGCTAATTTATTTATACGAGATACGTATGCATTAGATCTGCGATGAGACTATTAGCAACACACAAACTAGGCTATCTCTATTTTGAATGTTTAAATATTCAACTCCAAATGATGCTGAAAGACTTAAAGCTCAAAACATATTCAGTCCTTTTCATCATAAAACTCTTTTGCACTGATGATTTTACAGAGCTTTGCTTGTATGCAGGCACTTAGTGGAAGACCAATTGCATAACCTTTTTCCCCTTACAAGCATTCCTGAGGCTAAATAAGACTTTACCAGCAACAACAACACCCATCAGTTATCTATGCTGTAGTGTAAACAATGAAATTCTTATTATGTACTCAGAATTCACAGAGCCATTTCCATGGTAACTCTGTTTTCATGTCATATCTTTAATGAATAGGTAATGAAAGAAATGCTGCATTTACAACTTCATTACTAGTAAAAAAAATACAGCAGTAAATTTGAATTATAGTAGCTGTCATTTTCAAAACATGCTGAAGATCATGCAGGAATTTCAAGGCTGTCATTTTGAAGTGACAAAGTAAATACAAGCAGAAAAATATACCAGGCACTCTTGTTTTTAATTCCACTCTTCAGTTTGTTCTGCTATTCATAATTTTCTGATACAGAGTAAAAGCTTAAGTAATAAAACAAGGTCATCTTGGGATGATGGAGCAGGCATAGTTGGAGACAAGTTGTGTACTTGTGAACACGTGTACCAGCGCTAGTGAATTTTAATGACTTGATCCATCATATTGTAATTACATAAATCACTGAAGTGCTGACTTCTATAGGTATTACTTTCTGGAGAGATACAAAATGCATCATGGGCTGGAGATGATGTTTACCTGTTGGAAAGGACTGGAAAGCAATTTTGACTTGTACAATAGACAGGGAAGGAGATAATCGGAGCCAGCCAGGTGAGTCAGGCAGAGGAAGATTGCAGCGTAAACCCCACAGATATTGTAACCACTCCATCGAGTTACAACACAAAGTAAATCAATGAGCCAATCCAACAGGAGCTGCCAGCTCGACAGGCTGGTGATGCAGGGTCTGGCTCATGGGAATGTGCGACTATTTGAATGCAAGACACGGAGCAAAGTAACTTTCCTTATTTAAAATTTCTGCGAGCTTAATAGACTAAATGTCTCCATTGCCCCTCCTCACCAAGAGCAGAACTGCAGCATGTTTGAGAAAGATGCTGAAATCTTCCTTCTCGTGAGCATGCAAATGGTGCTGCAGGGCAGGAGCGAGCGCCGTGCTACGTCATGAGCCGCACACCAGCCTCCACGGATGCTGAACCTCCTCCCTCCCATCACAGGCTTCAGGCGAGTAACCCAGAGTCACAACGCCACCACAAATCCCTAATATATCGTTTATTAAATCTCCCATTTCTTATTTCACATGTGAATACATGGGAATCTGTGTCCATTAAAAGGCTCAGAGCCCGCAGAGCAAACAAGGACCTCCAGAAAGTGCCTGAATCCGGTACCGAGCTCAACGGCCTTGGGTTGACTCATGAACACCGGGGTTGGCCTGGGCACAATATTCCTTAACTGTGTCATGGACATAGATGTCATTCCAGCAGGGCAGGCTCGGGCAGATGCATGGGGAGCTTTTGGGACTGGGGAGAGGATTTGATGTCCCTGAGGAGTGCCCAGAGGCTCCAGAGCACACACAGACACATACCACTGAGAAACTCATTCCCCCATGGCAGGGGAGACAGGGCCACGGGCTCTTGCAGAGAGARTCGGGGCTCCCCACTCCTCCCCGCAGCTCGGGCAGCTCCTCTGGCCGGAGGAGGCAGATGGTCGCAGCCCTCTGCAGCATCGCCTGCGCTCCCCGCAAGGATGCTGGATGCGGACTCACCACTGCCTTCCCGCCCCGCCAGCCGGGGACCGAAATTATGACAGATGCATGTGAGCAGAGGAAATCTCATTAACCCCCCCGCTTCCCCGCACACACGGGCACAGGACACAACGCAGCCCTTTCTTTGCAGCTGGTAGAGGAAACAACACAGCCCTTCCTTCATCCGCAGCTCCCAGCGGTCCCTCCGTGTGGACTGAGCCTTGCAGCCATCACACGGAGGTTCGGTTCTGCCGAACAGACCCTTCACGGGGCTTCAGCCAGGCTTTTCCAGCTCTTGCTTGGGCAAATCTTCCACGAAACAAACTGAAGGGCAAACACACACACACAAAAACCCCCAAAAGCCAAGGAAAATAGGATTGTGGAACAACAGCCCTGAGAGAAGCCCAAAAGCATGGGTAGGTAGCAGGTTAAATTGGTGGTCAGCCGCTGCAAGTTTTCATTTATTCAATTTTAGATAATTTTAAATGAAATGTTTCCAATGGGGACAGAATAACCAAGCGTATTAAACACTTGCTGTTTGGGAGCTGCCGGGAAAGAGGTGTGTGTGTTTGGGATGTGTGTTTGTCTGCAAAGAAGATTTGTTAGTTCTTGAAAGCGGTGATTTGGGAGAAACTAGCAACGGTGCAAAGTCATTATAGATGGAGGCCGGAGATGTTGCAGAGATTGAACTTGTTACAGGAATATTTTATAGCCCACCTGACCAAAACCGAACAACTGGACTGTGAAATGATTGAGCAAATAAAAAAAAGCAGTAAAAATGCTGGAGTGATAGTAATGGAAGATTTTTAACTACCAGAGCATAGGCTGGAGTCCATTAAGTGCATGAAATAAGGCCGGAGGTATGCGAGAATGTGTGGCTCACAGTGGATTTTTTTTTTAAAGAACTCATTAAATGCCCCAGCAGTAGTTATCTGGGTATTAAATAATACAGAGAATAAATATATCTGCCCCAACACTACTAAACTGGGTATTATTAAGAGTTGGGCATAAAGGACTGTAGACATGAACTGCAGGAAAACAAACCTCATCCTCAGCACACAGCYCCCAGGAACATTTCTGGGCACCATCTCCAGGTCCCTTCCCCATAACTATTGGTACACAAGCACCAGCATCTCTTCTCCTAGCATCTTCCTGCACGGGAAGCTAGGGAGGGCATACCATAGCTAGAGGGGCAACTAAGCAAATGTGAAGGAAATTTTTCATTTAATTATTTTTTGAATCTTTTTCACTAGTTACATAAACATTTCACACCCATTGTAGGTGTTTTGATTTGTCATCTCAGGATTTACCAGAAAAAAAGAGGAAGAAGTATACTGAGATACTGGCGTCGTTTTGAGGTAATAGAGTAGTGAACAGTGACTTAAGGACTCAGGATCTGTTCCTGCAAGACTGACGCTGACAAACTGTTCTCAGTGTATAACCAGTCTTCCACCTCATCACCTCTAATACTCTGGAAAACCTTTCCCAGCTAAATTGTCAGTTCTGCCTAGCAAACAACTGCTTTTATATGCTTCAATTCCCAGTGACTCATCGTTACAGATTTGTGGAACTGGGGAAAACTGATGATGCTTCACCTTTAGAAAATTATTCTACTTTTTTTTTTGGCCCATTTGTAAATTAAAATTTACTTGATGTAAAATGTCAATCTCATTTAAGCCCCTAATCCCTACTGAGATCTAGGGAATAGAGCTATTTTCACCTGGAAGGTAGGGAAACATTTTGAGTTATTAGAGGTGGAATTATTTTAAACATCTGCGAGATATACAAGGCTCTCAGCATGTGTTACCGCTTCCATGCGACGTCTGGCAAATGTTACAGGCACCACTCCTCCTAACTTATGCTTTCATTAAAAAAAAAAAGGAAAGAAAAAAGAAAACCCGGAGGTTTTGAGGGCAGACTACATGCTGCGTTAGCATGGGACCCGGGACCTGCCCTGCCTCGGGATGCTGTAGGAATGGCTGCACCTCCAGCAACACAGCCTTGGGAACGGTCTGCATGCAGGAGGTATTTTTTGGGGTTGAGGAAAAGCAATGGAAGGCTTATATTCCCTATGCCACCCCAATGTAATTAGTCTTGCTGCCTCCTCTATGTTTTTAGGATTGAATGACCAGTCCTGTAATCAGTTGCCACTTGAGAGTCACCTCAGACCAATGTCCCAGAGACCCTGGGGAATGCACCCACTCATTCCCTACACACTCCCGCAGCACCGACAGCAAGTGATGGGCTTTCCTACCATGGGAAGGGGTCAAAATCCACCACTCAAAGAGTAAAAGGGACACTGGGATGGGATGAGGCTGTAAAGTCTCTGCTTAACACCAAATAATCTGATAAAGCAATGTCTTATAAACAGTTATATTTCTCCCACTTGCTCCTGCTGCTGAAAGGCACATTGCGTCTCTGAAGGCTGGGAATCCAATTGTGATCAGAAAATTTATTAATGGTCACTTTATACCCATTTGTTTCTGTGTCAACATTGTCCATTAGCTCTTTTCCCCTCACTTGTGTTTGTTCCCTTGGCATTTATCAGTGAACGACCATATCCTATCACAGCATTTATTTTGCTCCCCTAAATGATCCAGGCTCTTGTATCCTCTCCTGAAATCTCGGCTCCCAGTGCCGGGGCCAGCCGTGGGTGCAGCTGCTTCTCCCCAGCTGTTCACGCCGAATGGATCTCGAGCAGAAGCAGCAGGATGCATGCAGACAGGAATACCTCACTAGTACTACTCGAAATACCTTCACGGCATCACATCATGGCTCAAAATCCTCTGGGATTGCCAAGTATGGCCAGGTTGCTCTTTCACCTACGTGCCCCTAACCTGCGAGCCTCAGCTTATCACAGAAATCCTCACTGTTTGTCCCTAAGGGCATATACTCAACCTTACCCTTTTCTACTATTCCAGTCCCAAATTCCTTGTATACACCATAGCAAGTTCTTGTACTGATGATGTTTTTAATTTTGTGCTATCTGCAAACTCAGTTAGCATGGTCCTCCTCCCCAAGGCCATTACTGGAAATATTACACAAGATAGTGTCAAGACCAGTCTTTGGGGAATGCTACGAGTAACCTCCTTCTAATGTGATGTCTTCCCTGTTAATGCAATCTGTTTTCATTTCCACCTGTTGCTTGTTCCTTATCAACCTTTCAGGTTTTCTACTAATCTCCACTGCCTCCATTTTAACTGATAATTTCCCATGTGGTGCTGTATCAAATGCTTCGCTGAAGTCCATAAAGATGAGACCTATTGCATTTTCTTTGTCAAGAAAATCAGTTATCCTACCAGAGAAAGATATCAGGTTAGCACGGCATGTGATACCATTGGACAAAAAAATTGTATGTTATTCTACTTTCATTTACATCCTCTTTTGCAAATTATTTAATTAATTTAATTAAAGCTTTTAATTACTGCTTTTCTCCAAATAGCATCTGAAGTCTTGTACACTTCAGAGAGATCAGACAATCCAGGCTTTGGCTGTCGAGAACATTGTTCATCCCCTTGTCCCCCCATTCTCAAGAGCAGGTACTGTGTGYGCTATTCTCCAAACATACAGCGCTGTCTCCAATTAGACAAATGTATTAACCCTTCCTAATCTGAGCACAATGAACAACTTGAATATTGCTTCTACTTGAGACCAGGTAAATTCCTACAGCTTGATTCCTGTAGCCATTCAGCCTCTGTCCCATACTATCACCTTTCTTGAAAACCAAGACACAGACACTGATTTTTCAGGTCATACTTTGATTATTTCTACCCAACCCCCTCTGTATAGTCTTCATTTCTTGTTCTGTCTTCTTACCCTTAAAAAGCCTCAGTATCCCTTTTATTTTTCCTTGCAAAGTCTATTTTGGCTGAGGTTTTGTCAGCTTAGCTTACTTTATCCTTACATTTCCTGAATTCCTTCAAGCACCTAACCATATCTTTAGGACCTGAGAGTTTATAAAAACAAGTTATGCATCCTCTGTCTGTGCATCTGTTCCCATCTATAAAGCAACTCAGTTCATTCATTTCTAAAACCATCTGCCTCATTTGATAAGCTCCTGCCATGTGCAAGTACATGGGGGAGTTGAGTCGGCCTCTGTGCCTACTATCTTAACTAAACAGGAATAAGGGGTGCAGTAACAGGACYGCAGCCCTAGCACAGGAGTAAATACGTACAGGTTCTGCTGCTTGCCCAGGGTGTTGGGTACTTTCCCTACAATTTAAGACAGTTTTAATACTATTTTYGAGGTGGACCCACAAGGTCAAGGCCAACTCTATTTGGGTTTTATGTGAGTTCCTAACAGTTCTTGCTGAAATCCATCGTATCGATGAGACTCACAACGCTGTTCAGTAAAAAAGCAGTATTTGCACTCCAAGTTTCAATAATGGGATGAAGTAGCATTAGGAAAAGAAAAGGAGACAAAAAATTAGCTCATCCACCCAAACCACTGTAATACTTTAACAAACACTGATCTTTCTCTGCTGAGAACAGAATAATGAAGAGCAGCCAGGATTGCACAACTGCAAAAGATTTCATTCTCTAATTGTCAAAAAGCATTAAAAATAAACTATTTATTGTGTAGGAAAGGAAGGGGGAACAGACTTCAGTGCRTCCCTTCACCAGAGTTTGTCCCTAATTGTCATGCATAGATTGCAACCAGAGGTTACTGAGTGAAATTTGTTTGCATTTATTAATCAAAAGGAGTCAAAGGCACACAAAGATACCATCAAGGCTCCCTTGTGCTTGGGGAGGCTGACAACTAAAATTCTTGATGAAGTGTTTGCAGAATGTTTGCAATCTGTTCACAGCCTTTTTACTTTGCAGGTGCAAACCTTTCTATCTGTTACATCAAAGAAACAATTGAAAATTAAACATAGTAAACATCGCTGTACAGGTTTTAATCTCCCATTTCTACAGGACAAAGGGAGTGGTATAATTAATTTCAAAGCAATGTTTGAGTTCTTTCAATATTCATTTGTGCACATTAGCATGTCATTAGCTATGTTTTAAACACTGATCCTTATTTCCTTCTCCCACACACCTTTCTTTTAGCCACTTTGTTAAAAAAAAAAAAAATAAATGGGAAAGTTGTACTTCCTGGGAGATGTCTTTCATGCTAAAGCATCCATGCATAGATAATTATCTTGCTCAATGAAATAGATTGGGGGAATAATGTATGGCTTTTGAGGTAAAGCCATGCAGCAGAAAATAGATGAAGAGAGATAATTCTTTTCAGTGATGTTAAGAACTTGCAGGGGCAAAGACACTCTCACTGAGTTTTGCTATCATGCCTCGTGAATAATGTATTTTATTATATCCATTGTGGTTATCTTTTAATATGTTAATAACACTTCTAACACTCTTCCCCCCCTTGTTCTTTTATGTAGTTTTAAAACTCTTTTATTAAGATGTAACAAATGGAGATGCAATCAATAGATACTTATTCTGCTGGTGACTAACTAGTAAAAGGATTTTCTTGTAAGTTTAATTTTAAACACAGATCTGTTTGAACAATGTCTACAGGGTAATTTCAGCCCTCTATCTGCAGCATTTCCTGTAGCATTTCCGAGCTAACTCCTAATAACATCCTCCCCCTTAGGTATATTAATTTTATACATCCTGAACAGGAGATTGAACAGTCCTCGAACAGCCACGCAAGGTCACTGACACTAACAAAAATAGAACCTTTCATTGTGCTTTTATCAAGTCACGCTGGCGTTTATGTTAGCCTGTGTGGGCCTGAACAGCACGTATATTTGCTGGAGTTTAATATATAATTGTTTTCAAGAACCATTCAGCTCAATTTGTATTSAAAATATTACTTGGGAAACAATGAGCCTTTCAGACGTTTTGGCTGTCTTTCAGCTAAAGCATATAATTTCAGTGTTTGTAGTGAGGTATGTGCCATAAATGTATGCAGGCTGTCAATCACAGGGGAAGGGCAGCAAAATCCAAGCTGTTTGGTCCTACAAGGACCACTAATGTGCTTCTGCTGCCCCTCTCATCCATGGCCAACACCACCCAAAGTGCCTAAGCAGGAATTGCCCCTGACGGGCAATGGATCTGCCTGTACAAAGCCTGCTCGCTAGCCATGCTCCAGCTCCTCCTGTTAAATGTAGTGGCAAACCTCCCGACGGCTGCAGCCGCACGCCAGGCTGGGCAGGCAACAGTAGCACACTCCCACACCTCTCCTCGGCAGCCTCCTCTCACTGAGAACCAGCCTGGGCTTTGAATCTCATCTGCGATTACAAATGGGCACAGCACTCAGCAAGAGCCCTTAGCTCAGGGGCATCTTAAGAAGTCTCCAGAAAGGCGGATGAGTGGATCTATCTGCTGCTTTCCGGTCCTGCCTGCGTTGGGCACCCATCTTCTCTCCACCCTCTCCAGAACTACCAAGAGATGGTCACCAGGAATGATCCTAGCGCAGCAGAAAGGACGACTCATTAGGTCTTTATTTGTGAATTGATTCCTTGCATTTACGCGAAGATACAGTGCATGCACCCTCAGAGAGCTTCTCAGTAACACGTATGTTGGTCATRACTATCAAAGCAACACTGCGTGGCACCGACCCCGCAGCCTGACCGCAGCTCACGGGCAGGTGATAACGCAGGTGACAACGCAGGCAGTGGCAGTACAGGTTAGCGAGCTGGCAAATTTCCCTGGGGCAGTCAAAGAAAGAGGTGGGTATTTCATAATTACTTAATTACCTGAACATCTTCACTCTCATCTCAGGCTTTTCAGCAAGAACAAGTAAATGCACATGAAAATGCTAATTAAACCTGGATGGAACAAGAGGAGGGATTCAATTGTCATATGAACCATAAGAATATTGAACTCTCCGAGTCCTCCTGTGCTCTTCACAGGGAGGAAGGAGGGAATAAGTGTTTAACAAGACAAAAATACCTTACTGAGTATCTCTGAGTTTTGTTAAATACTCTAAGTATTCCCATCCTTACTGACACACATACAGGATAATTAAATGAGTGAACAGTCCCCTAACAGTCGTTTCCCTATGTCACGAGCAACAGTAAGAATTTTACTTCAAATATATCTATTCGTAAGTATGATGAACCCCAGCTGACTAAATACCAGGGATGTACCCATACATAGGTTGAAGTCTTGCTACAGTGAATTTTTCAGTCCTTCTCTCTGCTTCTACCTATAACCTTGCTGAGTTTGCGCATCTTCAGGAATGTGCAAAATCAAGGACAACAGACTATGTAGCAAAGCTTTGAGTCAGTTCTTATTTTTATCAGAATTGTTCTGCCCAGCCCTCTAAGCAGGATGACCCAGCTGCTCAGAGCACCATCAGGAGCCCACAGACCTGGGCTGTCCCTTGCAGCAGCATAATCCACTGCAGCTGCATTCAAATGAGAGCAGAACTTGCCCCAAGGTCCCTTTTCTCCTTCCAGCAGCCTACATTTCTGCAGGTGACCCTCATCGTGCTTCAGACTCCACGCGATCAAACAGCAGCTTGCTCCAAATGCGGTTCCCATTTGGACAACATGAGGATGACCCACCTGAGTGACTTCTTCTCCGTGCAAATATGATCTCCAAAATATGGGTCTACGTGGGGCTCCTCGGCAGTGACGTGAAGAGAGGTGTGCTTGTGAAAGGCAATTTTCAGCAGCAAACATGCAGAAGTGTACAAGTCTGTGTGTATATAGTGATACACAAATATCTGTATTTGTATACRTACAGTATCTACCAGAACTGACTTTTTCCACTCAGGGTCAGCACACATTTCACAGACATATTTGTCTCTCCTGATGTTACAGAACTTAATTACAAAAACTCAATTTTCATACATTCAATTCATTTTCATACAGAGCAGAAGCAAATGAAATTGTCTTTTTTCTTTTTTTTTTTTTTTACACCCAACAGGGTGTTGCTGTGATGAAATGAAATTAAGTATGACATAGTTCCGAGAGAAACACTTAGTTCTTTCAAAACAAAAGGACTGCTTTAGGTCAGAGTTTTAATTGTGTGAGTATGCTCAAAGCCATCTTAACAAGTGTTTCACATGGCCATACTGTCCCAGAATTCAAGCTATAAAGTTGCGATATGAATCTTCCATTTTAATTTACAAAAAGAGAGAAAGAAACAAAAAAAAAAGCTAGATCTCTTGCTGCAAAGCAAACCACTGAAGCACGAACCACTTATGGAGACCCCCCGAGCAATCCCCCTCCCTGCTGCTGAACTCCCCTGCCCTTCAGTGGGATGGCACCCGCTGTTGCTGCTCACCCAGATTATTTTTATTTCGGCTGTTCTCCCTGATCCCTCATTACAGGTCCCACACGCTGATAAGGATCACGCTGTTAACAATTCACCCACCCAGGTACATCCCTGCTGTGCACCCAGCTGGATCATTTCAGAAAATGGCAGCTAGGAGCTGTGCTTTCCTGGGCTGGGACTGGGATTAAGGTCACAGTTTTATTGTCAGTTCTGGCACCGCCTTTTCCTATAAAACAGGGTGCAACTTTGCACCTGCCCATGCAACAAAAGGTTTTTTAGGTCATTCATTCTCTTTTCCTACAATTTATTGCAAAGGGCAGGTTCATCTCCCAATAGCGTGGTAGTATTAGAGTTACTGATTAATCAGTTAGCCTTGCCTCACTSCCTGATGGTTTAGCGAGCAGCAAGGGCCAGCGTTGGTGTGGTTCCTTCTGCCCACTCCTCACAGCTCGAGGTCCCCCCCATCAGTAAGTGGTACAAAGCAACAGTGCACAGGATGGCCAAGCTGATCCAACAGCCAGTCCCACCACTGCACGATGGGGGACATCCTGATCTCGTTCCACCTTTTTCCTGATAATCTAGCAAACCATCAAGGCTCATGATGAGAGCCCACGAGTGGCAGAAGCAGCACCAGATAAGCAAGAAGACTGTGGCCAGAAGCAGAGAGGGGAAATGAGACCATCTCTTTTTTGATGACAGCAAGCCATTCATCTGGCTCACCAACTATAACTTCACCAAGCACCCACCTGTAGCCCATTTTCTCAACCCATCCTATGAAAACTGTCCTCTCAAGAACATACTAGGTTTCTACCCTTGCTGTCATCMCCACTGACATCTGGCCATGCCACCAGGGATGGCTGCATACTCACGCTCGAAGCCAGTTCCCCCGAACAGCACAGCCACATCCCCCTATTCCCATTTGTCTTCTGGAGAACAATGCAGTGAGCTGTTTCTGCTACTCTCCAGAAAGCCTTTGCAACACATCCCTGAGCTGAGCCTCCTTCCTCATTTCTGAAATTTCCAAACTCTTTCAAACTCCCTTCCCCTTCTTTCCTTTTCCTGGTTTCCCACTAAACACACCATGAACCAGACTGTCCCTACTCTGTCCCTATTCATCACCACCATCGCTAGGTACCATATATCTCATATACCTCCCCCAGCATCCCTGTGCCTGGCAGCTCCTCCTACCAAACAGGCGAATTCAGATAATGCAGCCAATTACCAGCTGCTTTGTTCTCTCCAAAAAGGCTCCGTTTCAGCATGGTATTTCATTCTGTTTCACCTAGCAGTCTCAGATTACTTTGATTACTCATCTGAAGAATTATAAAACAGCTTATCAAGGCTTTAAAAAATAATATACCTGGACATGGTTATTTAAGATTGAAAAGTCGGGGTGGGGGAAATAATTATTTTCAAAAGGAACAGAGCGAAGTCTCTTACTACACAGATGCAAGAGAAACACAAGCTACTCCAGAAAGAAAATATCATTGAGACTGGCTTTATAGGAGCTACAGGTTTGTAACTAAAATTAAAATACAGAGAAGAGTGTTTGGTAATAAATAAACTCAGAGACACGGCACAGCAATTAAAACCAATCTACTGAGAGGTGAATCTATGGAAGTGCAATAAGATGCTACAAAAGTTTACAAAATGGGACATAAATCTAATTAACCTAAGCAGTAGAGACAACCCAGTCTGAATGCAAAGCATTCCCGCTTGCTAGTTCCTCGGTCCCAGAAACACTCGCAGAGCCCAAGAACACTGGAGAAGAAACTCCTCAGGTGTTGTGGCACATCTACGGTGGTAGGAAGGGAAACGCTGGAGAACTTGAAGCCAATTTGCTTCTGATGGAGGTTGTAGCGAGGTGGGGGTCGGTCTCTTCTCCCAAGCAACTAGCGATAGGACAAGAGGAAATGGCCTCAAGTTGCACCAGGGGAGGTTTAGATTGGACAYTAGGAAAAATTTCTTTACTGAAAGAGTGGTTAAACATTGGAACAGGCTGCCCAGGGAAGTGGTTGAGTCACTATCCCTGGAAGTATTTAAAAGAYGTGTAGATGAGGCGCTTAGGGCATGGTGGTGTTGGGCTGATGGTTGGACTCGATGATCTTAGAGGTCTTTTCCAACCTTAATGATTCTATGATTCTATGGTTCTATGATTCTATAAGGCACGGACAACTTCTCTGAAGGCCCTAGGGCGTAAAACGATTATCAGTGGGCAGAGAGTTTAGCCACTGGCTTTTTGAGCTGTGTGCAGGCTCAGAAGTTCCCATACACCTATTTTCCAAAATTATTCTGCACCCCCAAGTTACATTCAGAGGACACAGTGCACACAGCAAGGAACTGCATTCCTAATGCACATCCTTATTCACRCTCTCTTTTACAAGGATGTAAGCTTATTAATAAAGGTGATGTTACATTATCTTTATACCTGCAAAATTTAGATTGCAGACAAGCTCTTCCCCAAACCAGGGGCTGAAACRAAGACAGCTGAGAAGACAACCTGGGAGAGTCTGGGGAATAAGCTGAAACCGGCAAACGTTTGGAAATAATACCTATCGCTTAGATTAATTTTTTAAAAGACAAACAAATCCTTGAGTCCCATATTTATAAGCAGAGAGTTAAATGTTTGGAGCTCACAGAGATAACTCACRCGGCCACCAGCACCAGAGGAGGAGATAGTTACTCACTCTGAAGTGCCTCCAGCACCATTCTTCCGAAGAGCTGCTAAGCCGAGGGGCTGGTTATGATGGGTTGTTATTTACAGCATAGCAGTTGCCGCATAAACCCCATGGTGGGACTACATTGTTTGTTGCTTTGTTAAGTGCTCTGACATCCAGTGTGAGGAAGGACGTGAATAAATGACAATACAATGCATATGGAAAGGGAGCACAATGGTAGTAGTTTGCAGTTTATTTCTGGAAGTCAATAACTATTCTTTTAGCTGTAATTTTTAGTCTTTATTATCACAAGATACAGTTATTTGTAAGTGGGTGAACGAGGAAGGGCTTCACGTACTRTAATGTAATGATGCTGTCACATTGTCGTAGTATTAATCAGAGGATCTAATTTTATGCGCAGTCCAAACATCAACAAATCTTTTTTAAAGGTATCGATTTTATTGATTTTAAGACATATTGTAGCTCTTGGGACAAAGACAGAGGAAAGTTCTACACAGATGTTGTGCAGCAAATGAATAGATGTAATTACTACCACCTTGTGTTTATAATGCACGTTGGCTGTGCTGGTACTCCACATGAAGTCAGGAGTTCTGCCACTGATTTCCACAGAAGCAGGTTAGAGCTGGCTAAAGGCAGTGTTAGAGAAATATCGATTATTCTACCTGTTAGAGAAAGAAATGAGCAAGCGTGGAGTGCTACAAGCCACTCTGTGGTGAAAGCTGAAAAGAAATGTGAACTGGGGCTCGAAGTAATGCCTTTGGTTATTGAGATTACCAGGGACTCTGGGAGCCACCCAGGATCAGTCACTCAATGTGGGTCTCAATTCCCATGTGTGAACATGTGGAATATACAGCTTTTTTTTTTTTTTCATTTTCATTAACTTCTTCAGACAAGGACTTTCGCTTACTACTTGACTGTATGATGTCTCACACCAAGACTTCAGCCTATTTGGTGTGCCTAAGGATCACTGCTAATGACAGCTAAAAAGTACAAATTGATCTTCCCTTAAAGTTTGATTTAAACAGCTCCTCTTAAAAACATGCAAAAATCACCTGTGTCTAAATGGATAGGTTAGGATAAAGTGTATGTCCCTACTTTTCTACAGAAGGTGAAGTGAAGCCAAAGAAGAGAATTATTTCATAAAGTTCCTAAGTTGAGGGCCACAGTAAAAAACCTGAAAGTCTCTCTGTTTCTGCAGATTTTTCTAGCTGAGCTCAAGCACCCCACCCTAAGTACGGTGTTGCGCACATATTGGGAATATAAGGTAGTAACTGTAGAAAAAACAAGATTGAGAACCATTTTTTTGGCTTTAGTGGGAGGACTGACGGTAGAAGGGATGAGGGTAGAGCACATCACAGACTTTCTGAGACATCTTCTCAACCTCTGTTAACGTTTAATTAATCTCTATGTATTTGGACAGAGACAGGCCTTCAGGCTTCTCGTAGGCAAATGTGGTACCATCATGCCATAAAGCCACCCACACTTTCTCCAAGTATTTTCTACAATGTGGAACCCCACAGGACAGACTGTCCAGCCCACAAATGCTCCAGAGTTTTCTCATGAGGACGCTGACCTAAGAGTGGTTGGTTCAAATTTAATTCACCATGCTGCTTGAGCTAGTACCTCTGATTTCTTAAGAAAGAGTCCTAACTTGGAGGCGTTCAGATGATCCAATTCCTGCCATGGGGGAACTTCCCATCAAAGACTGATGGGAAAAAGGAAACCACTACCACCGTTCCTTGAAACCTCCTCTCTCTGATTTTGGCAGTTGCCCCACATCAATTTAGATTTTTTATTTAATAGTGAACTACTACCAGTTTTGACCCGAAAACGTATTTCAGATTTTGTTTTGTTTTTCATTTTGGTGAGAAAACATTTTCAGTTCAGATTGGAAAGGACTATTAAAAGAAGTTAACTGCATTTTTGTTCAATTGCTGAACTGGCAAATACATTTTTCACACTCTTCTCCTGTGGCCCTGCCAGCAGGACACACCAGCACTCTGCCATGCTCCGTGATTGCCTCCCCAGACAAACAGTCTTTCCTCCCTAAAATGCTCTCCTGTATATCTCAGGCCGAAACTCTCTATCCCATAAATACTAGGAAGACTTCATGGAAATACTAGTGAGGATGATAATAGAATGAACTTCAGGGGGAACATGATGAGTATTACAGAGAGAAATCTCCTTAACTTTATTAAAGGAAATCACTTGCAATAGATTTTAAGCATAATCCTTCTTGCTGTTTTCTAATACTGGTAGGAACCACTGAATACATCTTTTAGGTTCCCAAGAAGACTTTGTGAGACTCCCTTTGCCTACAATGTCCTGAAACAGTTCCTGCGGTGGGTCCCCTCTGCGGTCTCTCCAAATAGACTGCTCCATTTTTGACTGTGCTGCTACAAGGTACAATGAGATGGTAAATCGCATGAGCAATTGTTTTGTTGCTTACAAGTGTTTTTTTTTTTAAATTAAGAACTACATAGATTTAAATGCAATCAAAAATGTCAAAGCTTCTCAGGATTCACTAAAAAAGACCATGTCTGTCTGGGATACTTTAAGGACTGCTCCAAATCACAGTCCTGGCTGATATCACACAAATGGCACCTTTTCCATCTCCTTACATTTTCTCATAGACTACCAGGCTTTCAAGACTCATTCCATTTTCACCCTACTTACACAGACCTCATTTCCCTAACACATCATGGTCTTCTCCGTGTTCCCTCTTATCACCTTACGCGAAGGACAGAAAGTGAGTGCAGGTGGAGGATGGAGTTTACTGCTACCTCTCTTGGAAAGCCCTGCTACCACAAAGACTTCCTTTATCCTTTCCCCGTTACTCAGGTCTCCAGTTAACACACTCCATGCAGGGTTTTTCTGAGGTCTACGGTGTATGTGCATTTTTCACTTCTTACTGTGGCAGAGGAGTTTCTGCAGCAGCATCTATGGTGTTTCAGAGAAACTCGTGCAAAGGGCTGGCTTGGGGCCATACACCGAGCGGGATGAAAGGCAGGCACAGAATCACAGAGGCAGGCGTTGTGCATAACCTGGCTGGCAGAGGAATAGAACAACTGGGGTATAATAAGATTATTACAGTGCAAAGTTATTCTGTTGAGATAAGGAAGAATTTTAATGACTTTTGTAGAAGGTATCAAGCCATCGTTAGCCAATCAGCCTGACTTTCCGAGGCGGCTGATTTTGCATACGTGGGATTGCTTTGCTTAGAGGCTCCCGGACAGCTCCATGATACCGGGTGACTGAAAGGGGAGATAAATCTCTCAATCTCTATTTTAATTTCAATACAATTGCCTTATTACAGTGTTATGTGAGGAATATGCATGGTACTTCCCAAGGGTTTTGCTTTTCCCAATAGCAAATATCTCACTCACTGTTTGGGCAGAACGGTTCTCTTGCTAAATTGCTCACAATGCAAGCTATTATAGAATAGAGGTACCCTGTGGGTATGATTGAAATTTATATGCAAGGAACAATCAAGAATGCCAAGTGCACTGGATAAACTGTAGGTAGGTGGCAGAAGGCAGATAAGCAGCCTAGGAGGTTTAAGTTACAGGATCTTAAGCCATAGAAAGATTCATTCTATAATTTACATTACAACCAGTTTCATTTGTAGAATGAATAATGGAAAGCTCATACAGATAAGTATTTGAGGTCCAATCCTGGGAGGTGTTGAGCACTCAGCTCCCACTGAAGTCAGCGTTCAAGCCAGGCTTTTTAAAATGTATGTCTCTGCAGCACAGGGGAGCTAACTTGTTGGTTAACAGCCACTGCAGATAATCAAGCCTGAGAAGCGGGGCTTTCACAGTGCTGCTCCTGCCCTCCCAATCYAACACATTTGCTTGCTTTAAAAAACCACTGCATTTTAAAGATATAAATCACCTCATGAAAAAGTACAGAGTGAATGATTTATTTACTTTAAAAACACCAATAAAAACATTTAAGTGTTGCTATAGGAAACTATCCATTTTCCTTTTGCTGAGTAGTCAGGCAAAGATTTATGCATATTCGTATTCATACATAAATACCTCTGTTCAAGTCTAACTCCAAACTAGTAAATCTCCAGCCTTCCCTCCTTTCCATGATCTCAGACCTTCACGGGTAGAAGGACAACAGCACTGAAGAAGTGATGCACCACAGGCAACATCAGACTGTTTTCTGCTTGCCAGCCTCAGCTGTCACTTCCCTGTTTCCTGTGACCAGAGGCAATATTGATGGGCTCACGGGCAACACTTGTCCACAGGTCTATGGGTCTATGGGTGTCTGGGCTAGGAGCATGGTATTAGGTTCTATCTGCATTTAAAAATTATTCTGATTTGTTACATTTGTTTTTCAGCAAGTTAAACTGACAAACCCCTATTTTGATACAGCTTAAATATTTTCCTAATGACTTAACTGTCCCTAAAGCATCTCCAACTAAAAGAAAGTATCCAAAATTGTATACCTATTAAAGAAGATGAAAGAAGGTGAGCATTGAGTTGTAAGAATCTCCTCAAGGTCACAGTAATTTTAGTTAGACTTGAGTTCTGCTTTACGCAAGCCACCAAAGTTTTGAGGAAATGCAGATATGGGTTTGATTTTGACCCATGCCCATATGCTATTACATAAAGCTGAGAAATATTCATAAGCAGGGTATGAGAAATTTAATGTGTTCTTAATAAATAATTATTAATTTAATTATGTCATTTGAATGAAACATTGCAATTTCCTTTAAATCTGCATTAGCGTAATAAAAAAGGCTTGAGAAGTATCAAAACTCCCGAAGCATAATGCGGTTTTGCCTGGAACTTCGTATTTAACATTTACCCTGTGAAACAGCCAGCGCTATTTGGAAAAAAACATTCAGTTTAAATCACGAAGACATTCAGGAGCTGAAATTACACTCTCCCATCTGCGACCTCCAGCAGCCCCCAGCAAAGGGGATATCCGAGGCACTCCAGAAGGACAGGAGGCAGAAGGGATGATATAAAACTTGTGCTGGAGGGGCCGGTCCCTGCGGCAGAACAAAGGCAGCGGGAGATGCGGCGGGGAGCGAGTGGCAGCCGCAGCATCAGGAGAGCGCGCGAGCAGCGAGCACAGTCCATAAAGCCACAATGAATGGTAATGACAGGCAATAAAATACCCCTTTAAAAATCCAGTAAAGGATAAAGACTGTAGGCTGCAGCATTGACTGGCAATGCTGTAGCTGCAAAACATCAGCAGATTAGCATAAAGCATGGCAAGAAAGTACAACTAAAAATTATTCAGTCATACCAAATGCTTGCAGAGAATCTAGGCCAAGCAAGCAATCAAAATCAAATAGAAACAAGGTATATGTAATCCCACAGTAAAAAGATTGAGCAATAGTACATTGCCAAGACATTTTAATACTCCTTTAGCCCACAATTTTTGAAAACCATTAATAGAGCCATAAAAAGTGAGGAAAGCTGCACAATGCAGTTCAGACCAACACGGGGGTGTAATTCTATGCCAGCGTAGCACCAGTGTTAATATAATTTCTCTCATGTTACACAAGAAGCCCAGCAAGAGCATCATAAAATGCAGTATGTGTTTTCTCTACTAGCTTAAGTGTCTTTTAGCATAATTATTCCTGATGCTTCAGTTATGGGAAGGAATGCTACCAATCTAAGCAGCAAGAAGGTATTTATTTGCCCTTAAGGTGCAATTACATTCTGGAAAATGGCTATTTTTTAATTCAATGATCTACTTGTTTTGTGTGTTAGGGGTCATACACTGCTAAGACCACAGTCCTTGCGAGTATGTGTTTACTCCTTAAAAAGCTCAAGTTCTGTACACTGAGGTGTTGTTTATTTGTTTGTTTAACCCTCCTGCTTTTCCTCCGTTTTTTTTTTGCAGCTCATGCAGCTCTAGGTGAGTGAGCGATATCTATTTTGGCATGTGGAAAATCATCAAATCATGATTTAAAATTCCAAACACTAACTCTTTGTGCTGAGGATGCTCAAGGCAAAAAGGCCAGTGAGTGGCTTTCTCTGTTGAATTCAGAGCTACCAGTTAAGGAAAAAAAACAAAACTCCAACAACCTTTTATTTAATTTTTAATTTCAGCAGATTTGAAGCTGAGCCAGTCGTCATGATTCATCCCAGGGAATATCTCCGAGGAGAGACAAAACTTGATGTGAAGGCTCTGCAGTGAGCCCGGCTGACTTGGGACACATCTGCCAGCCAGGCAGCACTGCTGCCCAGCGACTGCTCAACGGTGACAGTGCTTCCTCCCTGGGAACAGCCACCAATCTTACCAAAACAGCAAGTTTTAGTAAAAAACTCTCTTCYGTGCAGCTGGGAGCCTTGGGAGGGAAACCCCAGCCTCTGCAGATGGGGAGAGGGAAGAAGCCCCTTTATTTGACCCTTCCTGTTGGGGTTGACTTGCCCGACAGAGGAGTCCAGGGAGACCACGCTCTCCAGGGGTGTCAGCTTTGCATGGCACAAGTGTAATAAATTCTACTAATACAGGGTAAAGAATAATAGAAACTAGCACTTTTTGACTTCAGGAGAAAAATGTAACTGCACAAATGACATTACAGTGGTACCACACATCTGAGTTCACTCAGATTAGCAACCACTAATCAGCCCAAATTATAAAATATAAAACAGACCACTGGAGCTATGCCTGAAGAAAAGATCATTTTATGCAGTAGAGTAACCTGTCAAATGGTGAAAATCATGAGTGGAAACTGAAATCTATGTGCATGTCTCTCTGTGGATGTGTACGTGAAACAGAGGCAACGGTGTTTGGTACCAGATGCAAACATAAAGTTAATGAATGAAGAAAAAAACACACAAGTTTTGGATTTAACATTTCTGACTCAGGCGTGTATGGTCCTACTTCCAGTTGCTACCGTAAATCACACTTTCCAGTCAAACATGGTTTCTATCAAAACACAATGATGGGGTGGGAATTCCCTGGCGTCGAGGCCAACTCCTTGTCCGGGGAGCCCCAAGCCCCACGGATAAAGAAGGTGAAGACTTTTCAGGAGCAAAGGTGTTTTAGTGTAGCTGGAAAGAGGTAGGACTTTTCCCTTTTGGATCATGTTCTTTGTGTACCACAAAGATCCTCTGGCGTGTAAAATCCATGACGATAACAAATACATGGCAAGAGCTGCTTTTATTAAATGATTAAGTGTTTCAGCTTCTCCCCTGAAACTGTATGCTTCAGCAAGAGGATTTTGAAGGAACATACGCAAATGAAAATAATATTAAAATAATTCCTTAGTCTTCTGCAACCATGTGTAGTTATTTAACACTATTAAATAGCAAACCCTTTTTTTATTTCAAAGTTTATCTTCAGTTTTTCTCAAGGGAAAAAATAAAAGGTGCCTGTCCTTGATTCTCTGATTTTATAGAACTGGGTAAAAATGATTGTGCACTAAGCAAAGAAACTTGTACCTCCCAGCTAAAGCCAAAATCTCTGCAGAAAAGATGGATCTGGTCCAAGGAGCTGTGGGCAGGGAAAGATGGAGGCAGAGTCCTCTTGGTGGGTCTCCAACTGCCCCACGTCTTGGCCTTGTGGAAAAGACACACGGGGATTGCCCGAACTCGGGGAAGCACAAAGGGCACTTTACCAGAGTGCTGGGGGGTTGGAAAGGACCTTCAGCGGCTCTTGCTGCTCATTTCTTGAGTTTGAGCACAAGCTGAAATGGAACCCAAAGCAAAACCTCCCACCACCAGACTGAAACCCAAGGGGTAAGCCCTGCGCTCATGGCAGGGCTGCAAATCAGTGCATCCCCTCAGCTGGCTGTTGTTATTAGCCAGGGCAGCTACGGGCACCCCAGAATGCCTCTCCCTCTGGCTGGCAGAAGGGATAGAAATAAATGTGGGCACAGCAAAAAATACACGTGCTCCTTAACCCAGTTTCAAGGAGCAACTCAGAACCGCCTTCAAAAACCTCCACTTGGCAGCCACAGCTATTCCCAAACTTTGGGTAATGGGCAGGAAAAAAGAGTTTTTCACAGCAAACTGAGGAGTAACAGCGGTCAAAAGAAGGCGTCCAGGCCGTTAGTTTTGAATGGCACGCGGATAATAGGCAGGAGCGTGAGCAGGGAACTCTGCCTCCTTCCCTGACACCGACTGTTCACACTTGTGCAGCACTTCAGCRATGCACTTAGTTCTTGCTTTACTTTAAAGTGCTATATTTCAACCGGAGAGAAAATGTGCAGCAGCTTTCGTGCTCCTGCTGTGTAACTGTGGGCAAGCGCAGTCTTTTAAATGGCAGTCACTGCAAGCGAGGAATGTTATTTTTGTATGGAAAGGCTTTCTGGCACAGTACCGATGATTAGTGAGGGAATAACAGAGAATTAAAAGAGGGAACTAAGTCACTCTTGTCAGACATCTTCCTACTCTTACCTCTTGCAATATGGACACGAAACTGTATCTAGAAATGAAGTCTGGGACGGGGGATGTTGGTCACAGAATGAAGTTTTAATAATATGAACCCTGGACACAAGTTAAAAACTTGTAACTTGGATGTTTTTTGCATGCACATGGAGTTGTGGCCATGGTTATGAACACATTTACACAATTTCCAAGAAAACAAAGAAGTTGGGAACTGAAAAAAGAACCCACTCCTTTTTACCATTCAAGGTCTATGAATGAAGTTGGGAATTTGCACTCTACCTTATTCATTAAAATAGAAACTGCCATCACTTTAATGAGCAGCCTGAGGGTGGACAAAGTGCCTTGAATAGCTACGTACCATAGAGAACTTGGCATCCTCACTGAAACATAATGTGGGATTGCAATTGTGGGATTTCTCCAGTGAATGCAAAGTGATCAAAGATAACACTGCCCCAAAAAGAATTAAAACAGTGCAACATTGCATCAAGTTACAGCCAATGTCAATCATTACATGCCTGAGTGCACAGGATCTTTTAAATAATGTTATAGACATGCTGTGGCATTCAAAATATTCACTGAATTTCAAATTAAAATGCAAAAGCATGTTCCCTGCTCATCTGACCAGAATAGTGAACTCTAGGCACATCTTTCCAAATACGGCTCTAATGCCACATCATTTACTGTCAGCTGGAGGACAGGCTACTTTTATGCAGAGCTGGATGATGGGAGGACAGTCACATTAAATGGATTCCAAAAAAGTTACCTTCAGCTTTGGTCCTGGGAGATGAGAAACTAGCAAAGACGGAGTTACAAAAGATTGGGGACGGAGAGGGAAGGAGCGGACTAATTGCAGACTGATCACCTTTCCTACTGTGAAAGAAAAAACCCTTCGCACAATGCAGAACTTGAACTCATCATTGTGTAGATGAGAGTTTCTGGCATATAATGCCAGCCTGAGCTACTTACTGGAAAAAGTGTTGCTTTATTTACATGCTAAAGGGAACCACCTCCTAGCTTTGGGCTGCTGATAAGCAGCCGTGGTGTGGGAGAGAAAGAAAGGGAACAGTACACCATTCTGGAAAAGGAGAGGGTGGGAGGGAATGGAGTAAAGACACACATCAAAGGAAATATTTATCATATGCCACTACAGTGGGGTGAAATGCAGAAGTCTTTTGCAAACATAACAGGGAGCCCAAAGTCATTTCAATTTTTAAAAAGGTCAGTAAGGAAATAGCAGAGAAAACCTTTACTCCAAGCCCAGAAATAGCAATAGAAATATTGGAGCATTTAACCTCAAAACCTCTATGAAAACAGCATGCAATTCAGTCTTCAGGTGAGAATAAAAAAATACTTTCAGCAGTCTATAGAAACCAACTGAGAGCAAGATAATATACATAGTGTACAATTGCAATTAAGTGGAGGATGGAGCAAGCAGATTTAGATCCAACAAAAACATGATCTACAGAAGTGAAGGGAACAAGTATGCGTCACCTACTACCATGTTAATTCTGCATAAATTGATCCAATTTTGCTCTAATTTCCAACACTGCAAGCTCATGGATTTGCACAAAGTACAGATCAGCCCAGGATCTGGCTCAGAAGCTGACATAAGTTATCTAAATCTTGAATAATCTCCTGGCAGTTAAACCGAGGTTCTCATGTTGGAGCCCTCTGTCAAGCTCTGATGGCCAGGAGCTGTGTTGGGGATCCCACTGCCTGACTCCAAGAACCTTCTACCATCTCCTGAGAACAGGGATCATCACCTTTTCTCTTCAAACACCCACACCACTTCCAAATCTATGAGTAATATGCAGCCTAATTTTCCTAAATGATTTGTAATTACAGTAATTCGTGCCTATAGCTCATGCCCATTTGCGGGAGGTTTTCACTGAGAGAGGCATTAGTATCATCTTCTCCGTAGGTCTGCAGTTTGAGAACTGATCTCATGGAGCTCTTACATATCAGCTCTTATGCGACGGCCCTGTTTGGGTATGGTTTTTAATTATCTAATTTCATCATTTATTTTTCTATGAATACAATTGCATTTGGTTGCAAAGGTTGGTTGCTCAATGTCTAGAATATGTCTGAATTTGCTCTTTGTTTTAATTGTTTATATGACAAGGTTTATTTCATAATATTTGCTGAAGTGAAAAGTATATCACAGATTTACACGATTTAATTTAAGGCAAATGCTTAATTTAACATTCTTATAAATAAGAAATGGAGCAATAGGAACAAAAGGGTTTTAAATGAGCAAACTGTAGAACTGCTTATTTGATGTGGTGAGGAAGGATGGTCTAATGAGCTGAGCACTGGACAGGGAGCCAGAAACCTTCAAGATCTATTCCAGATTAGACACTGCTTCAGCCTGTTGTCTCAAGCAAGCTATCAAACTCATCCAAGGTTGTCCAGTTCTCTGCCTGACAATACTTAAAAGATCAAAGTTTGCTATGTGTTTTGATCATTTAACTTTATGCCACATTTCACATCCACACTATTTTCAGCCTCAAAAGAACAGAAAATATAGTGGGTTGGATCTTCAGCTACAACACTTACGCAGGCACGGCCTTTGCATTGCTCAGCCCTCCTGCTCTTATGTCTGGGACCATCCTGTTTGTGCATTCACTAAGGAAAACCAAGCCTCACGGACAGAAGACCTACCTCATCTAAGGTCCATGCAGGGCAATGGCATGCTGGTTTTACAGCTAAATTGTGCCAGGTCGATATTCTGCACTAAGACTTGCCACTCACAGACACAGTCATTTAGAGCCAGGATTCCCAAAAAGGCCAAGGGGCTTTGAATGAGTGCACATTACCATCTTCCGAGTCACCACTGGACATCTCAGCTGGACAGTGACTGACATATACTAAGAACCATGAAGAAATAACAAAAAAAAGAGAAGAGGAACATAGAAAGCAGAGCTGAAAACATGGTAGCGCAAGCAGGAACAAAATAAAACCAAAGATTAGGTCATTAATGCAAAGATCAGCAAGCTTTTAGGAATAGTGTGCCAGACTGCATCCTTTTTTCAATTAGAGGTTACGTGCGCTGGCAGGGATTTGGTGGGAGTCAGAAGATAGGGCCTCTCAAAGAAACAAGATGCTGCCAATTAGCTGCTTGGCAATGTCTTGCTGCTATGGGAGACAAGGGCTGCCAGTCCCACTTCAGTCTCAAATTCAGTGGGAAATGGGGGCTGTGATCTGCAGCCTCCCCCAGACGCTGCAGCTCACAAACCCCGGCCTATGTGGACCTGCTGCCCACCACTCACCCACCACCCACTCACCCCTCTCAGCATCTGCACTGTAGATTGCCAACCCTCCTGTTAAGGGACCAAAAAGCACATTTGATGTTCAAGTCACCAAAGCAATGACAAAAACAACAACAAAAAAACCTCCAACCCCAAAGTCAAAGAAAATAAACATTCCCCTATACATTCAGAAAGAATGAGTCAAATTCAGTTTCTAAGATCCACAAAACCCAAGATGCCCAGCTGTGCACAGAGGATTTTCTAAGGAGGTTCCCTGATCACTACCTGGGGACAGAGCAGAGTGTTGCAGAAGCAGCTGGAGAAGAATAAACTGAATTCTACAAACAAAGCAACATGAGTTCTCGCTTTTATTCCCAATAAACAACGGGTTTTATATTTAAGTGCTTATATGACTTTACTACACCTCAGGTCACAATTTAATCTCTCTTTAACTTTAATTTAATGCCCAATTTAATCTCAATACCACAGCTAACAATTAAGAGAATGCATGCAGAGCCACTTACTGTATCATTGTATTGGTCATGTATCAACATCGGATACAGTATTGTTTTGCTGTAGATCATAAAACTTCAGAGCAAAAGATTGCACAGTTCAGAGAAATGTCTACTGTTCTCAGCAGCTTTCAGGATTAGGACTTTAATGAGCCACAACTGGGTACACGCATGTATGTGTTGCAAAACCCCTATAGTTTTAATAACTTAATTAGCGAAACATTCTATAGTGGACATTTTCAATGCATTACTTCAGGTATGACACACTCTTTTCTGTATTTAAATCTCTGTCCAAAAAGCTGAGTCTGTAATAAAACTGTTATACATACTGATCTTCCACAAACTTTGTATTTTTATGACATACATACTCTAAACATGCAAACTAACTAAGGGCCAGAGGTCCCAAGCATCAGCGTGCACCGTGCAATGCCTTGGCAGAACATGGGAACAGCCACCTGGGCTCAGACCTCGACTCCATCATTTATGTGCTCTGCTTCCTCCTCTGAGCTAGTGCAAATCCACCATTTGTAACAGTATAAATGAGGAAAAACATCTCACCCAGGTTATGTATTGTAGAGGTGGGAAAGCCATGCTTTGTACAAAAGCAAGCATGGGCTCTGCTCTGTGTTAGCCATGTTCGCAGATTTCCATCGGTTTGAGGGTTTCATAGATTTAAACCCGTGCATGTGCCTTATACAACCCAACTTCAGCAGGATTATTTCTAATGCACAAGTTTGCCTAGACCTTATTTGTCATGTTCCAGCATTTCTCGGTACAAACCTTAAAACTAAGATAAAATTACATTGCATTTGAAAAATCACACCCTGAGTGATTTTATATAGTAAACTATTTATTTTAAAACAAGATTAAATATTGCACCTCACTGAAATACTTTCTCTTAGCAGGGAGCACTCAGATGGAAAATTTCATACATTTCAACTGATTTTTTGCCTGAATGGTTTTCACATATTTTTCTAAATCCTAGTTGTGTCAAATGATTTATTCTCCTCTAACAATACGGTACAAGTAGCTAGGAAGATGCAAGTGCTGAAATGGTTGACGGCAGTTGGCCAATTAAGTGCTCTACAGTATTCTGATTTTTTTTGTGCTTGCACATACTAATCCTTTTTTTAATGTATTGAGGTTCTATCCAGCAGAAAGAATGAGCTAACTGCAAGGCATGCCACATGAGGAGTTTGAAAATGTACAGCGACATGCTCGTATCCAGGGGAGGTTTAGCCAAGTGTGAAGTATAAAACATATCTAAGAAGAAGCAAAAACCGAGGGAAGGGAAGGAAGTCTGGCTGGAGCCGCAGGGTGTCCCGGGAAGCAGGGGCAGGCGCTGCGTGTCCTYGCTAGCTGTAGGAGGGCACCGGCCATGGAGGAGACCGTCCAGGAAAGGTGCATTGCTTGGCCACCATCTCGTGCTGACAACGCTGACATTAACTAACGAGGGCGACCCACGGGAAGTCTCCCTGCTTGCCTGCAGCACATCATTAGAGGAGGCGGATAGTATTGCTGCCATGTCTCCACGCAGAGCGAGCCAGCTTCACCTAGCACAGCTGTGCTTGTTTCAGACTCCTCTGGTGGTGCTTTTTCTGCTGCCTCATTTATCTCCGGCTCATGAACTGTTGGGTAGCATGAGTAGACAAACCTCTTCTTCAGAAACATTGCTATGTCCCAAGCACAATTTCTTGGTACCAAGAAAAAAAGAGACAATATAAAATGTGGTGAACTATTCCTATCTGTATTGGAGGGGTCTCTTTTACTAAAAAGAAGTGGTAAGAATGGTGATGCTTGGTTTCAAATATTGTACAGAAGTAGTAAGAAGTAACACATGTACAATACAGCAGTAGTGATAGCAGCAGACTTTTGTAAGCACTAAGTCTGCTAAAAGCAAAAAAAAATCTACTTTTATGTGGGATTTTTTCAAAATTTTAAACTTTATTTTATTAAAATAAAATCAACATTCAAAGTTTTCAGAAAGCTTTCCATTGAATCACACTCTGCTTCCTCTGCAACCTTTTCTTCAGCCTTACTGCTTATTAAGTAACCCCCAAAACATTTGGTAGGTTTCTGGGAAGGAAAAATAAAACCCTAAAATTTCAATTATAAAAACCTAAACTCGGATTTCAGAACCTTCCCACCTGCTGTCCTACTCAAATTGCTCATTAGAGAAGAGACACAAACACTTGTCAAGCACAGGGAAGACACCAAACCTCTGAAGCCCAGGGAGGAAGACAAAACGCTGTGAAGAATGCTGAAGCGATTTACAACCCAGACCAAATTTATTTATTACAGATTACTTTATCTAATTCCTCTCCTGGTGAAGTTATCACTGCCKTCAGCATCGGGTGTCGATGACAGAAGTATTACCACTAGTGCYACATATCAAAACATTGCTATAATTTCTCTCACAGATCTATACCAGTCACAACAGGTTGCTGTGATTTTTCCAGATAAAAACCTGCAAGAAAACTGCTTTTTTCTTGTTAGTCAGCTGCAGTAAAAACAAGTGACAGCCAGAATGAACAGACACTCCTGGCAATTTCAATGAGAGGCTCTTAATTACAAGTCACAAGAGTAGGGGTCATCTCCTCTGAGGCCAGTACATTTAAATGCCTCCCTCTGGGTTATACCATTTCAAGAAAATGTATTTGCTTATTTAGGACTTAAAAAAAAAAAATAGAGTCAGCAAACAGGGTCCCCAGATTTGTTAAGGTATAAATTTTTGCAAGTTACAACTGCAGCTTCGTCTTTAGAAAAAGCCTGAATTCTAGCTAGTATGTGTAAAAATTAAGGGATATTTGCTAGCATTTAAGGATTAAATCTTGAAGAGCTATGCGTAAAATAATGTCACTTCATCACTCTGTTGTTGACATGAGTGCCGATGCTCCTAAATGGAAATGGCGTTCTGGCTTTGGCCAGAAACATTTGTGAATGAAGAACATTTTTGTTCACTAGCTGAGGTCCAGCAGACTCCTGTCTTCTCCACGGAGAACTCAAGGGTGGGCCAAGTGAAAGCCTTCCTTGTAACGGGAGGGAGCTGCACGACATTGATCTACCATTTCCACCTAACTCTCATATAAGCTAATAGACAAGAGAAGGTCAACTGAAGGAGATGTACAAGGTGACACTGCCTTTAGGCTCTCCACACTGGAGAAGTGCACATCACACTTCGCTGTCTCCACCTGAGCTGTGGCACAGCCTTTGTTGGGATTCTCCCCTTCCACAACCCCACCACATTCCCAAAGAGAAGCAACGTTCCCAGCATTGCTGATGGACTCAGAGCACAGGCATTTCACCAGCTTTTAGTCTGGTCCGTGTTTGAGCAGGTCTAGCTGTTAAAATGGGAGAAAAAAGGGAGCAGACACTTTAGCACTGACATTGGACTGCAGCCCAAGTGAGGGCAGCRGTGGGAGAAAGCCAGGAAATCTTTGCTGGGAGGGAATGCTCCCAAGAACAAGGAAGACAAGCTTTGTGCTTAGGGGTCCCAATCAGAGCTGGGTGAAAAGTTCATGAAAACAAATTTTCAATACATTTCACTCATTTTCTCCTGCTCGTCAGTTGTCCACTGTCACCTCAAGTGTATTCCTTACTTGAACCATAACTGGCTTGCTAGACCAAGACATGGTTCTCTACTTCTGGGTACACATTTATTAGGATTACAACTTTGTCTGAGYGGCATGATATATGCTACTAAACAAAGGAGAGATGAGAAATAAAGGCTTTGTATACCAAGCATAATACAAAAATATTTTCATTTAGTACAATAGTACTGCCCCCCTTTTTGAACATAATTCAGCCAAAATTACATATATGGAAAAAAACAGAGTTTTTTTAATTTATGATTTATTAATTGTAAAGATGATTTATTAATTGTACGCAACATGCCTGAAGGCAGACTGGGAATGGAATTCAGATGGATGGACACAGAGGAGGATTAAGCCAATAATGGCAATGCACGGTGCAACTTCTTCTTAGTCACAAACACTCTCATCACATGAAATTATTTTCACKGATGATATTTATACAATAGCAGTAACTGTCCTATAGTTTATCTCTTAAGCATTACAGAAACTGAAATGCTGGTGCAATAAAACTTTTATGCTTACCAGAGGCTTTCTGCAAAATTCTTTCATATCAAAATTTGACAACTAAGCACTCTATTCCTAAATCTGGTCATACAGATGCTCAAGTAGTTTGATTGGGAAACTTGCTCTTTGCTTAAGTTGTGCAACATCAGGGCTCGATTGGCCCCTTTCCATATTAAAAAGGAAAACAAGGAAGGAGCTAAGGGAAGTGTGGAAAACTCCACAAGACATCACTCTTTTGTTACCTGAAAATAAATGTCAGGTTTGGTTTTTTTTCTGAGATTTAAAACTTTCTGTCATAGGGCTTAATTTAGCTCATGATTTATGAGTACTGGGAAGAAGTGTTCTGAATTGGTCTGGCTTATCCATTAACTGGCCGTGTTGATATTTCTTGCATTTTCTCTGCACTGGCCAGTGCCAGAGATARGATGCTGGAATAAACCAGCCATGCTCTGGTCCATCAAGGCAACTCTTGCGTTTGCTCAAGGACAAGAAAATCCTCTTACTCAAAGTGGGAAGACAGAGCACGTTTTCAAAATTCACACAGCAATTTCAGGGATTAGATCTATTTGTAAAAAAAATAGGACCCAAACATAAGCAGGTAGGTTTCAGGTTAAGAGGAAGACTGTTAACTTTGGATATACACACCTGACCTCTGGCTGRCATGGTGTGGTATAGGCAGTACTCTACACCCACGTGAAACACCACACGTAAAATTAATGTGATAGATTTACTTGCACTGCAGCRCGTGGAGGTACTCAGCCAGGGCTCACACGAATGCTTCTGCAGTCGKCTCTGCCATTGCGTCCAAAGAGGAACAAGGATTGGTATGAGAGCCATGAATGGCTTGCAAAGTATTTTTAATTTGTAAATAGCAGGAAATCCCAATCACATTACCAAATGCACAAGCAACCCTGGAATTCCTACTCTAAAGCACCTCATATCTCTCAGCTGGGGTGTAGACCAACCCGCGAGCCTTGGAAGGGCCATTACAGCACAGCAGAGACCTCAGCGGTCTGTCCTACCAACCCCTGCCCCTAACTCAATTTCTAAACAATCTTTCTTCCAACAGGAACAAGGAAAGACCAAAGAGGAGTTTCATATTAGTAATTAAACCTGAAAAGAAATTCACACTCTTTGATCCTTCCAGGTACATGTGCTGGACTGTTTCCTTGCAATTAACCTATTTTGGTGAGGCAGAGGCGGAAGGAAGCCTACAGATGCTATTAGACAAAGAGCTGGTCCCCATTACTGTTGCAGATGGTCGAAGCAGAATCCTCTTTCTTTTTACACTATCAATTAAGCAATGTTGCCAAACCCACATCAGCTTCTCAGTCAAACATTTCATTTCTCAGCAGTCTGTGCAAAGTTTGAAAGCTACAGTATGTTCTGCCAGCGTCCTCCAGAAAGCTGCTTTGCATTGTTTTGCTTAAATGGCTACAAAAGTGCTGTCAAAGAGACACTGTCAACTGCAGCTTTTGTGTTTATGTCTTTTTACTTTAAAAAAAAAAAGGGAACAAAACCTTTTGGAGTTGAAAGAACTGATTTCTGCTTGTTTTATCAGTTCTTTTTACATTCTTTTGGCAGACATTGGATTTTCCTCTCAGCTATTCAAAGTGCAAGCATATTCAATATTGAATAGACCTTTTTGACAGTTTTGAACCTGTTCCATAAGATTCCAAATGCACTGATTCATGGGGACTTGCAAAGTTCCTACAACATTAAAAAAAAGTCTACCCTGCCTCAAGAATTGTTTTGCATCAGGATAATTTAAAACTTCTGCTCCTTCATCTGTATGATTTCTCAGAGCCAGCAAGAACACATCCATAAACGATTTGTCTAGCTTACTCACAGAGAGGGATACAACAATAAACACTCACTGTCTAGAAGTCAAGAAAATCGAATTATGTGCAATATTATACAGGTTCTTCTTCTGTCTTTCAACACCAAAATGGGGGCAAAATGCTGGTCTCTGAAAAAATAAAGTCCAGTGATTCTTATATTTTAATGAATATCAGTACAAATCCGACATTGACCGCACACATTCAAACATACACGCTGCATTTCAGTACTACGGTTGCAGATTTTTTTATTAGTTGCACACTCTGTCATATTTGGAGTTTCCCAGCAGCCTGGGGATATTTTCTTCCTTGAGTATCCCCTCCACTCCCCTAACGCTGCTTCTCTGAAAACTAACACCATGGCAGTAATATTACTTACGGTTTAAAACTGCTCCTGTTTTCCTACTTCAGGGGATAATTCCAGCCTGATCTTCGCTTTGGAAAGGCAGATGTGAATGTGTGTAAATTAATAAATGACAATGGTGATGATTACAGTAATGTGTTACAAGTCTAAATGTGGAGGCAGCTATTCTCAGTCGCTTATAAACACAGTGAGCGGTGGTTACATTTTCTATTCCATGGCCAGTGTAAAGGAAAGCAAGCAAGCAGTGGTTCCCAATSTGTTGTCCATAGATCCACCGAGTCTGCCGACTTCTAATTCCCGCATAAAGCAGTTAAGTCTATGGTCACTGAGCTTAAACTCAATACACAAGAGCCCACGCATTCTAGTGGAAAATTTTTCAGTAGGCCACAAACAAAAAAAGGATGAAAACTACTGAATACTAAAGCACATACAAGTAGAGCATTAGATCTCTCACATATGTCCTCCCAGAAAAAAACTCCCATAGAAAGCACTAGGAATTAAATCTATAGAAATGTAATACAGCTCTATGGAATCTCCTCTAAAGGCCTATAGAATTTACTACAGCAGGGAGTCCTTCTCAGAGCCATTTTTTCAGACAACTTGCAGAAGGATATAATTCTAATGAATGTTTTTTTAAAAAAAGTCATAGAATGACAATAATCTTCTATTAAATTGTTTTCCATAGGAGTATTGACAGCAATAGCTATTAACATTATTTTATAAAACTGGAGAGATATGTTGATCAGTGGATCCATTCTGCCCCTCTGACACAGAGAACTCAGACAATTTATGTTGCTATTCATTGTYAGGCAGAGGGTTTTGTTCTTTCTGTTTTAAAAACATCTGGAGTCCCATGAATAATTACTTTAATTAAAATAAGAGACTATTTTATATGCCCTYCTTGGCAAGAACTTTGCCTTCATGCTATCTGGCAAGTCCACTATTGCTGCTGTATAAATACAGCAACGCTTATTGGTCATCTGATACTTTCCATGGATTTTTTGTGATTTAAGATACAATCTTCCTTGGGAATTCCCAGCTCTTAGACTTTGCCTGAGCCTCCCCAGGTCACACGGAAAGGAGCAGTCAGCATAGCAGGGCTGGGTTGGCTCAGYGATGAACAAGGGATTGGTTCCATACCTGTGACAAGCCTGGGGAAAGCACAGCTCCTTGCATAGCAAGTGAGGTAGAGGCAGCCAAAGGGAAAAAGGAGAGGGAACATCCCTTTCGTTTGGAGATGGCAGAGGGAAATGGAATGGCTGAGGAAATCCCTCTGCCTCTAAGGGAAGGTTTGCACTACTCTGAGACTTGGTSTGCAGGGAAATTGTGATAACAGTAAGTATTCAGGGATAACACGAGATCAGTCCATCTCCCCACCACCAAGGAGACAGAGGGATTTCAAATCAGGAACACCAACAAGGTCAGAAGAAGCTGTGGGAAGACCTACATAGGACTGAAGAAAATTAAAGCCAAGCGCTCTGCTCTGGAAGCTGGCCAGCCCCACAGCAGCATAGTGCCAGAAGACATCCATCCTGAGATGGACCCTCTGCTTCAGTTAATTAAGTAAACCTCAAGCTTTTCTTCTAAGACCTTATTTTCTTGTTTCAAAAAAGTCCACCTCCATCTTTTTTTCTGCCCTTTGCAATGATCCAATTCATAGAATTTGTTCTACCTTTTCCTTTACTTTCGGGGATACAGTGCTACCTGTAATTTTCCAAAGGACCATACCCCCGTGTGGGGCACAAGAAGATACTTGCCCTAAGGGGTGGGTGACAAAGGAAAGGGGCAGAAGAGGGGAGAATACAGGCTCCAAATTGCCCTGAAGGCAAACACAGGCACTCAAAGGTAGATTCAGAAGATGGGATCAGAAAGAAGAGCCTTAAACCTTGTTGGGTTGTATGTGCTTATGAAAAATATACATGTCTTCGTTACAGCCAGGGATACTTGATATATTTATCTCACTTTTCTATTTAGAAAAACAAAAGCATTTTTAAAGAGTCCCTGCATATACTCAAGGAACAACAAGCCAACAGTTCACTTATTCTGGTCTCAGTTAAGTTAACTGAGAGACACAGAAAACTGAGAAATTGCTATATCATTTTGTAAGAGCATGCTTTTGTTTGTGAGGAGTTATTGCTATAGGGCTAGATCAAAAGGATTGATGAAGACTGCAGCAGGAAAGGTAAGAGTGGTCTAGAGGAGCATCCTCTGAAAGAGGAACGCCACATAATTGAGGCACAAGGATCAACTCCAAAGTACCAGGCATTGATGACAAGGTTATTTGCCAAAATGGATAGCCCCAAGATCAAAAGACACGAATTTGTTAAAAAATTGCTTTGACAGAGGGGGAAGGAGGAACAYGCACAGCTGGTGCAGGCTTACACAGGACTTTACTAATGGAGTAGCCTGGCATAGTGGTTGGAGAATAGCCGTTGTGCCCTTAYTGCCCTTGTGGACTTGCTATTCTGCTCTCAAGGCACCTGCACGTAGTTCAGTGTAAGGTTTTCCAGATGCAGGTTCAGCAGGCAGTAAGAATACCCAGGAAGGGAGTAAGCAAAAAGAGTTTTTGCACTGGGAATCCAGGTTCATCGTGACTTTCCCAGGCAGACAAGCTCAAAGAGACTGAAAATGAGGGTCTACAATAAACAGGCTGTCACTTGGTACCCAAGGGAGTGGAGTCTGAGGCTAAGCCTACCTAAGGGCCTGAGGAAGCTGCCAAGCACAAGTAAGGTAACCTCTGCTGGACCGAAAATGAAGGAGACAAGCACATGGAGAGAGGCTTCCAGTCCCAGAAACTCCTCCTGCCCCAACCTTCTCCCCTTCCAGTTGAGAAGCATGATAGAAAAATTGTAATGAAAAAAACCCTACATGCCTTGTAGTGCAGGGTTTTGTGAACTGATTAAAAAATCCTGCAGAAAATACTGTCTATTTGGTTTTGACTATTTTCTCTAGATCCTCATTAGTTTTATCCTTATCATCATCTCTACGGCTTTCCTGTAGTGAGGTGGCAGAGTCAGTCTTGTAAGGATCTATCAGACAAAAGCAAAAACCTGAGGAAGGAAAAGGTGTTTCTGCCTTTGATGATGCAAATACATCTGGAAAGAATTCCTTTTCTTTTATTTCTTGTTGTCTCCCCAGGGGTCCTTCAGTTTGTTTTCTTTTSCCTCACTTACCTAAATATTGGCTTAGTGCAGGGAAGCAAAATGTTAAATTCCACCAAATTTGGGGAGTCGACAACCATGAGCACACAGGAGCCTGAGCCTGATTTTTTTTTTTAAAAGAAAAATGTCCATGCTCTACATGCTAAATCCTAGCCCCACAGAAGTCAGTGGCAAAATTCCTAATGCCTTACTTCCCTGGGAGCAGGATTTGGCCCGGCAGGAATGGACAGTAGCTAAGCCTGCCACCTCCCATCCCTGGAGATCTTCCCAGGGCAGCAGTAATCAAAATAATTCATTTGCAGTTCTAAGCCTTTGACGCATGACTGCTGAGAAAGAAGATTTGTGAAAGCTGTGACAAACTTACACCTCAGCTTTCAGAAAAGGAGAAAAAAAATCTGTTACTGGAAAATTTGCCAATTTTTTTCCTCTAGTCCTTAATGCACAGCAATCCATTTGACCATATAATTATTACTTAAAGAAAAGGAGTTGGTGAAAGAAGTGTAATTTATGGGGATGAACAAGGAAACAGATGAGAAACACAGAAGAAATATTAGAAGAAAAATACAAAAATAACATAGAAACATTGCTGTATACTGCTGTCAAACCTAAATCAAAGTCATAAAGGAAAAATGAGATGCTCGTGTACACAGATTATGCTACCATCAGTTTTTGTTGGAGCAGGAAGAATCTTGGCAATCAAGATTATCTGATAATTACCTTTCTTAATGCATTAAATTCAGTCAGCTTCACCTTCAGGCATTTAGCTGAAGAAAATAATGACATACATCTTCATGTTTAATGGTTAAACTCTATTTCCAAGAAATCTATTACATGTGGTGTCAACTAGAAACCCACACAATAAAGCATCTTTAAAAGATGTACTGATAGAAAAGAATGGTGTTTTGAAACATGAATAGCAGTTGTTTGCATCAAAACATTTTAACTTGCAGGCTTTATTAATACTAATGAAAGTTTGATTGYCTTTGTTAATTACCTCCCCACCCTCCTTTGTCAGGATCAGCTGCAGAACAAACCTTCTCCTGCCAGCATCTCAGGATGCATTAGACCTCATTAAACATCATTTTTAAATGAACATTTCATTTAAAAGAGATTAATTTTTAAAGTATGCTAGTGCTTGAAAACGAATCTGTAAAATTATACAGTTGCTGAAGAACACATTCTCCTCCTAATTCACCAGTATTTATATACAGGTAAGTCCAAGTGATGCTACTAACGAGGTTTTGAGAGTGTATTTGATAGTCTACTGGCTCACAAAGGGGCTTTGCCAAGTGGCCAACACCTTTCCCATAGGATGTGCAAACTAGCCTTGGGCCAGTAGAGAGCTGAATATATGTCATCCTCCCAGTCATGTAAGCTCTGGAAAGAATAAATTTAACCTGAATCTGCTTTTAATCCCTTTCTACAGATGAGGACACATCCCTCACAGGCAGCATGTCCAAGACAAAGTCCTGGCAGCATGACCCTCATCTCAGGGGAGCAGATGCTCAAACCAGCATGTTCCCCAGCTGGTGGAGACCTCCTTCACAGCACACTCCTTTCCCAGATCCTATCCACTGCTATTTCCAAAGGAGTTATGGAGTTTCACCTTAAAATACTTTCCAGGTAGTTGTTGGGGTATTCTGGGTGTCTGAATTAGTCACACCAGGCAGGAACCAGCCTTCTTATATGGCTTACTACCATCACCATTGAGTTAGCATGGGAGAAAAAAAATGGACCACTGCTATTTTGTAAATTCAGAATGAAAAATCATTTTTATGTAAAGTTTGGGTTGGTCTTATAGGAAATTTTGGACTGACCAATTATTTTTTTTAATGAATAAATAATTTGTTACTGGAAAAATGGTCATTTCTACTTGAAAGCAAGTGAGGTTTTTGTCTTTAGCATGCACAAAGTCATGTGCTTCAAGAACTTGAGAAGATGGTTCTTCCCAACTGGATGCCCTTTACCTGACGGTAGGTTTCCTCTGCAGTGTAAACTGGACCTCTCTGAGACCAAAGGACCAAGAAATTTAAGGTAATTCTTCTCAAACGAATGGGCTGTGGACTSTCTCATGTCTCCAGCTAACTCCACTGGAATATGGAGATTGAAACCTATCAGTCACATCAATGTGAGTAACTGTTTTAATAGCGCATAATGAAATGGAATTTGTTACAGGATTTGGGAAAAGAAATTAAAGATTACTGGGACATCTTATTTTCTCCTGTGCTAATATAACTCTGGTGACTCCCACAGGACTACTGCCTGTCACAGGCCTTAAWTTAAGTCAACTCTTCAGCAAAGTCCGGGAGTACATATGGAAATTTTATAACTTTCCTTAAGTCTCATTGAAGTTGATGAGATTCAGGCATTATCTTTGGGCACAACAAATACTAAAACGTACGCTGAATTGGATTTCACTTGTTATCATTTTAAAGTGTTCTTGTTTGGTTTT
The DNA here is from genome assembly GCA_035582835.1 of Phoebastria nigripes. Lineage (NCBI taxonomy): Eukaryota > Metazoa > Chordata > Aves > Procellariiformes > Diomedeidae > Phoebastria > Phoebastria nigripes. The sequence goes on along the minus strand of JAYKAV010003166.1, from coordinate 1,660,548 downwards.
TTCAATGTGGACTGCTTAATTAGAAACACAGGTGCATTCACTGTGCTATATTTTGCTTCTCAATTTAAAAAGCCAATTTAAAACTACTGATACAAAGTAAAACAATTACTTGCTGTTTAATTGGTTTTACTAAGAGTCATTTTAAATTCAGGGAGGTCCCAGTTGACTGGAAGTTAGCAAATGTGACGCCCATCTACAAGAAGGGCCAGAAGGAGGATCTGGGGAACTACGGGCCTGTCAGTCTGACCTTGGTGCTGGGGAAGGTTATGGAGCAGATCATCTTGAGTGCCATCACACGGCACATACAGGACAACCAGGTTATCAGGCCCAGTCAGCATGGGTTTATGAAAGGCAGGTCCTGCTTGACTAACCTGATCTCCTTCTATGACAAAGTGACCCGCTTAGTGGATGAGGGAAAGGCTGTGGAATTTGTCTACCTGGACTTTAGTAAAGCCTTTGACACTGTCTCCCACAGCATTCTCTTGGAGAAACTGGCTGCTCACGGCTTGGATGGGCGTACTCTTCCCTGGGTAAAAAACTGGCTGGATGGCCAGGCCCAGAGAGTGGTGGTGAATGGAGTTAAACCCAGTTGGCGGCCGGTCGCAAGTGGTGTTCCCCAGGGCTCAGTGTTGGGGCCAGTTCTGTTTAATATCTTTATCAGTGATCTGGATGAGGGGATTGAGTGCACCCTCAGTAAGTTTGCAGACGATACCAAGTTGGGCGGTAGTGTCGATCTGCTTTGAGGGTAGGAAGGCTCTGCAGAGGGATCTGAACAGGCTGGATCGATGGGCTGAGGCCAACTGTATGAGGTTCAACAAGGCCAAGTGCCGGCTCCTGCACTTGGGTCACAACAACCCCATGCAACGCTACAGGCTGGGGGAAGAGTGGCTGGAAAGCTGCCTGGCAGAAAAGGACCTGGGGGTGCTGGTTGACAGCCGGCTGAACATGAGCCGGCAGCGTGCCCAGGTGGCCAAGAAGGCCAACAGCATCCTGGCCTGTATCAGAAATAGTGTGGCCAGCAGGAGTAGGGAAGTGATCATCCTCCTGTACTCAGCACTGGTGAGGCCGCACCTCAAATAATACTGTGTTCAGTTTTGGGCCCCTCACTACAAGAAGGACATTGAGATGCTGGAGCGTATCCAGAGAAGGGCAACGAAGCTGGTGAAAGGTCTGGAGAACAAGTCTTACGAGGAGCGGCTGAGGGAACTGGGACTGTTTAGCCTGGAGAAAAGGAGGCTGTAGCGAGGTGGGTGTTGGTCTCTTCTCCCAAGTAACAAGCGATAGGACAAGAGGAAATAGCCTCAAGTTGCACCAGGGGAGGTTTAGATAGGACGTTAAGAAAAATTTCTTCACCAAAAAGGTTGTCAAGCATTGGAACAGGCTGCCCAGGGAAGTGGTGGAGTCACCATCCCTGGAAGTATTTAAAAGACGTGTAGATGTGGTGCTTAGGGATATGGTTTAGTGGTGGACTTGACAGTGTTATGTTAACGGTTGGACTTGATAATCTTAAAGGTCTTTTCCAACCAAAACGATTCTATGATTCTATGATTAATACATGTTTTTGGGGAATCCATTAATTCATTTTAATTACACAATACAAATATTTATATGTTAAGCAAGCATCCGTAAAATTAATATAGGAAAGGAATAAAGGTATTATCAGTTATTAAACATCATTACAAGTTACTTGTGGAATGGACAGMGTCTGTCACTATCGTAATCGTGTCAGTTACTAATGATTGGCCATTATAAATAAGATTTTCCCTTCTCTTATATGATATTATTCTGGATATTTGTTGTACAGACTAACAATTAAAATACTTCATCTGTGACTCAGAGTGTAATTCTACCCTACCAAAGTCAAGACTCCAATGTATTTTTCCATGGTCAACACCTATACAGTTACAAATTACCCATAAAGTGGAGGTGAGTAGTCCTGACAAGCATGTGTCAGAAACATTTTGTGCTCCACTTGGAAAAGCAAAACTTGGCCCAAGAGAGACTGTTTATCAGCAATGCTATGCAGCACTTTGGCTACAGAAATGCCCCAGTAGCTTTCCTTGAGCTCTTACGGGTTGTGCTGGCAACCAAAAGCCATTTTTATCACATAGTTACTTGCAGTTTATGATCACATATTATCTGCATATGTAACGGCATTATCTCTCTCTTGTGCAGGATTCAGGGAGAATGCCATTAAGTCGGTCCTTCAGCTCTCTGAGGTAAAACAGCCACATTTAAAGCCTGATTCTGTGCACGTTAGTTACTTAAGCAGATTCCCTGGAGTTTACTGCAGGAGAAAGGCAACCCAGATTTGGTCATTAAATTTAGATTCTTTTCGCTCATCTTATTCACGCAGTCAAAAAAGGTATTTGTATTGTTTTTCTTTTCAATGGATAGAATAAAATTAGCTGCATAACAAGTGCCCTCGATCATGAACTATATAAAGCAATACATTTATTTTGAAGTCAAATACACAAAAGAAGTAAGATGGTGGATGAGAAAATAAACCTGCCAAAAAAAGAAAGGGTCCAATTTTCCATGCATAGTACAGATCATATTCCTAAAATGGCTGGAGTAGTCTGAAAATATTATTCTAAGGGGGATATCCTGACAGTCCCTCTGACGTACCTATCTTCATCATTGACTGACTGAGATTTTAGGTACCTGCACTGAGGGGCAGAGAGCAGGGGCAGGCGGGTTCATCTCATATAACTGCTTAATCTTTAATGCAGTTAATGGAAAGCCTGAAGAATCACAGAGAGCAATCCAATCTGTCTAATGTATGCATTTCCTTCTTTCCAACAGCTATATACAAAATTTAAGTGCCTCTAGACAGCAATCCAATCCACTGAAGTTAAACATAAGAATGGTCATTCTTGAGACGAGACCACAGGTCCATCTTGGGCAGAGTCCTGTCTTCTAGAGTGGCCAGACCAGTACTCCCATTCACTGACTATTTGCAAACAAAGGATTTTTTTGAGCAAGAGGTGGTTTTTATAGATTTACTAACCCCTCGGTGGGTTTCCTTTTTGTGAGAAGATGAATGTCTGCCTCTTTGAGGCTATAGGGAAGCAATAGGAAACATCAGGTGCTGTTCTCCACTGCGGACCCAGGTCTTCTAGGTCTTTTCATCTCTGAGCATGCTCATCAATTAGATTAGCAGCAGTGGGGCTCTGCTTTTGCATACTAGTCTAGGGGATGAAAGAGGATGGCCCTATGTTCTAGGCATTGAGGGCAATTGAATCAACCTCACAAGAAAATGCTCTCTCCAGGAGATAATCAGATTGAGGGGACTCTGTCTTTCTTCCTAACACTGCAGGCGGGCATACACAGCTCACGAGGCAGCCGGAGAGGAGCTCAGACAATATCTCACTCCCACCACATGCTTTGCACCAGCTGGGCAGGCGGAAACCCTTGCATTTTGGTTCACGTGTCCTATGATACATGCCTGTTTTATATGACACCATTAATGGCTACCAAAAAATCCAAATGCAAAACAAAGAACCTAGTCCTGGCTACAAGGGCCCAGAGCAATTTCAAATGTTGTAGAGAATTATCAGATGAATTTAGGTGCCTACCAGGTCAGACAGTCCTGGGCAGCTGACTGGACTGGATTGCAGTCTGAGACCCTGGGCAGAATGGATTCCAGCCAATATTAATAATTGCTTTACTAGTGGTTAATTGAGGTTCTTTGTTTAGTATCTACAAATTATAATTTAGGGTCTGAGGCATCTGTCATTTCCTTTCACAGAAAATTAAGGCACCTGGATGGCAGTATTGCTATTTTTCAGCTCTTGTTGAGACACACCAGTTTTGAGATCTCGGGGTTTGTAACATACTTTTTCTATGTAGTTCAGTGTTTTCCTTGCTTTCTTCGGTCCTCTGGAAATGATCAGAACCATGAACATACTCTGGGTGACCACCTTTCACCAGGGGGAAATATTCAACAGTGATGCCACCAATTTTGTTTACACTAAAAAGGAGAATGAGAACTCTATGCCACCATTTTCCCACTTTATTTATGCAATAATGTAAAAGCCCAAACCAACTCAAAATTATGCAAAATACTAGGACACGAAGCATCTAATTACATTCTGACTTTACTGCTTTCTAACACCCTAAGTCAAAATAGGTGAACGATGAAGAACATGAAATAATTGCAATCATTATCACATAAAATGTACTGTACATGATTTTAGAGGGGTTTTGGGCTAAATCTATCTTTAGCTTAGACCCATGGCRTGAAGTCTCATTTATGCTAACAATACCAAACCCCAGTTCAGGGGAGTGCACCATAGAGCTAGGTGAAAGCCAAAGTTGGGGGGGTGGCTGGAGTATTTCATTCCTACGGTGCATGTGAAACTCCTCTGCCTAAGAAATAGCGGATATTATTCTGTTGATGTTACCTCTGGCAGAGCCTGATGGAAGGCAGTGGTAAAAATTACTGATCTGGGCCCTGCGATAAGAGAACTTTAATTACTTATACCTGTGCAACATTTTACGAGATCTACTATAAGCCTTAGGTTCAATCCATTTGCTCTTAAAATCAGCTACTCAAATAAATTTTAAAAAAACCCTCAGCTCAGCTGTACTCTTTTATCCTTTATTCATGCTTTGTTTAAAATTACCAGAGTTGATAAAACTGAGCGTGGTTGCTTTGCACCTTTCAGAAGATGTGTGCACATTAAACATATTGGCAATATTTATTTATTCTGCCATCTGTCCCACTATCCCCACATTTTCAACAGTTTGGCCTAGAGAGGGCCAAAAATCACCTGAGCATCATAAAACGAGTCCCCGGCTGTCAGCGTAACACATTGAGACCACAGCTGCTGTCCTGCTGCCTGATTTAATGAGGTTCCTAAAGTATGTGGACAAGTATTCGGGCTCTTGGTTGCCATGGCGATGGGAGCGGGCGCTTTGAGCGGGTGTCAGCAGCATCCCGATCAATATGAATCAGCTCACGGCCCATCAGCCGCGGCAATGCGGTGGCCGTGGCGATGCAGACACGCCGGAGCCCGTCCTCTTTGCCTGCACGGGCACGCTGGAGCGTGCAAGGCGGATGAGCAGCTTATTGCCAGCTCTGCCCTGCCAAACCGGGCTGTGGCTCAGGATGAGGTATCTATCAAAGGAGCAAAACTCTGCACTGAGATAAACACATTATTTTTTGCTCTGACTGTCCAGTCTCATTATTTTGCAAACCTAGTCTTTCTTACTCCCCCTCTGAACTCGATCACTTCCCTCAGGTACCAGGAGAAACTTGGTCAATACCGCGTTCCCCAAAGGAAAAGGATTCTTCCATGGTTGACTCAAGCATCTCTGAATTTCCCATCACTTTTCACAGCATGTTACTATACTAGAGTAGTAACATTTAGCATCTACATTTCTGAGGCCAAATGCTTTTTTACTGAGTCAATTCACCTGTATTCACAAGACAAACATTCATGCACAATCTGTTTCACGTAGATGTTTCCTCACGCAGACTAAGAACTGAAAACCAGACTAGCAATCCAGTGACAGGGAGCAAACATGTCATGCCAGATAATTCAGGTAGGATTCCCATACGTTTCCACCACAGCAGACAGGGACAGATTTTTTTCCCACATTTTAAAAGCTAAAATGCTTAAGTGTATTCTTTCTCCTGTGCAGAAACATGAAAGGGGTAATTTAGCTATTTAATAGCTATACCCAGAGCACTCAAACCTGAATGAAAGGTTGACTCAGACAATCACCTCCCAAAAAAACCCCAACAGTTAAACGTATTTTAATGACTGGTTCAAATCTCAGTTTATCACCTGATAGCCTTTCAAGATTATTCTTCAGATCCAAAGGAAGCTGCTTCTTGCCTCTTTCCAACCCCTTCTCCTGACAGGAGCATTCAGACATTATCTTTCAGCCCAGAATATTAAAGACCAAACAGCACCATATCAGACGGATTAGTCACACGTGTTTACATTGCACTGGCCATTCAACCTAGCTTGTCCTCAGATGGATCTTAACAATAAAGCAAACAGTTACACTGTGTAACAACCAAAGTGGGTAATCAAGACCTCTGAACAAAGACAGAGAGGAAATTAAAGTGTTTGGAGTTTAAGTAGCACAGAAAGCAGCATAAGATGTCATCAAAGTTGGTACCAGCTGACATTTAAGAAAGTATCACATTAGGCTCAAAAAACGATATAAATATTTTGTAAGGGTAGGTGGAAAAGCACAACACTACCATGACAAAAATTTAATCCCTCCAGAAATCACCTTAGAAAATAGGATCCACATTTCAAGCAAAGAAATTCCCCAAATAACCCACTCCTCTCCATATGAAAAAGCATCAATAATCAGACCTGTTCTTGACATGGTATTTTATCACTCATTAAATCCTCTGCATCCAGAGAGGGAAAACAAATTCCAAAGGAATTCACATGGGGGGTAGGAATTTCCTTCTGTAAAAACTAATAACATCATTTTCGCTACAGTTCTGAGCAGATGTTACAGCTTAAGATGCTCACCAAAATGAAGCTTTCAGTGCTAAGCCCTCAGGAACTATGTTGCACAAGCAATGCACTCCAGACAGCATGGTACACGTCACTTTGTGGTATGTCACTCATTTAAGTTGGGTAATAATGCAAACATGGCAAACAAAGCCTATGCACTTTTATTTACAGCTAGCAATTTATTTTATGCAATTTACCACAGTGACAGGTATCATCAGGGATTTCTTACACACTGGATTTCCTCATCAAAATGTTAACATCTTTGAAGATAGAGCATTGTTTTGTAAACTTTCATGTCCAGTTTTCCTGTGGCAGCTAGGGAGGCCAATGGACGTCTACAACTTGTAGTATTGTTTCAGTTAAAGGAATTCATGACTTGGAGCCAATCCAAAACATGCTGATCTACAGAACAAAATCCACTGCTCTGCTGGTGCTAACTGCCAGTCCTGGTTAGTCCTACCAGTCATAGCAAGAGGAGATAAAAGGCAAAGGCACATCTACAGTCCCTCCAGTGAGGAGTGAAGCACTTCAGCAGTGCGCCACAATGACGCATCTCATATTGGCAAACCTGTTCTTTGGCAAGAAGCTACTTCTAGTATGGTGTTTCATCTAGTACTTTTCAATCAAATTGGGCTTTATGGCATCTTTGGCTTCCTTAGATTGAGTTAGAAAAAAGAACCTACAATTCACTTGGAAACAGTGCTGAGGGCTGGTGACATCTTACCCTGCAATTACACGGGCTTCAGTGGGCGGTCATGAAATGCTACACTCCATACAAAACATCATCCCGCTGTGCCCATACATGTTTGCAACCCAAGCACAGGACCTGGCCCCACCAGGCAAAGCTAAGACTAGAAGAGCAGATAACATAACCTGTCCACTCAACAGGTATTCATACTACTCAGATTGCCCAACATATCAAAATCGTGTTTGCTGTACCTGACAGCTTGTGTAGTATTTTCGTGATAGCCAATCCTCATTTAAACAAGATATAAAAGCAACGGAGCTGACCTTCTTGTCATTGCAAAGGCAAAAAAGTCTGTTTTATTGAACTCAGGGGAACTTGGTTCAAGGTTCAGAATAGGCCTGAAGGAAAAGGTAGCATATTCCTAACAAAAATTGACTCAGCTGCCCAAGGGCAGTCAAATGAAGAATTGCAATGTTGTCCAAGACATTCAGCGTAGTACAGGAGCATACAGACAGGTAGAAAAGCACCACCAACTGATCTGCTCATTGTATTTCATATTGCACTATGAGTCTTTCCTTCCACTAGGAACCTCTCACCTGCATTAAACTTCTCAGACCAACCAGACCAGAGCATCCACTGGGACGGCAGCAGCAACCTCCTGTAATAGGGCACTAGAATGAATGAATCAAAGCCAGCCCTGAACACCTAATGCTGTTATCTCCACTGACACCACCAGATAACTGTCTTAGATCTTGATAGTATAATCCTACTCACTTATTTCCGCAGCGTTAATTTCCACACAAAGCATTTCTCTAAAGCTGAGTGGTCCAGAAAACTCTGGTTTGGGATTATTTTTTTCTTTCTATTTCATGGAATATACAGAAACTTTTAAAAAAAGTTTTTAAATGTTTCAGATTGAGGTTGTTCTTACAATATACAGACTCCAGATTTGTTATACTAAATGAGCGCTCTGTTCCATCTTCTGCACAAAGACACAATTCTGACTTCTCTCCCAGCTTGGACATTAAAAGTTAACTTCAAATCCCTTCATGAAATGGATGTTTATTCTTGGGTTTTTTATTTGCAATTTTTGGCATAGTGTGATTTGTTTTATATTTACTTTTCCCCACCATAGCTATAATCTCCTCTTTCAGGATAGTGAAGTGTTCTCTAATTTGCTTTTATTTTGCTTCATACACTCACTGCACCTCATAACAGAGCTTCGAAGAGCTCCCATTCTGCCAAAAAAGTTCCTATGGAGGCTGCACTTGCTATAAAATATGATGAAATTAGTTAAGCGATACGATTCCCCAAACACACATCACTGACATCAGTCTCCATGACTCTCTATTACAGGGAAGCATCAGTCCGTAATAAGACCATATACAACAGGGAGTGATGTGATCAGAGCATGTCCTACTGAAATACTTGTTCTTATGAAGTCCATGAATATTGCTTTTAAGTGTAAAAAAAGTAATCTATTCTAGAGAGAGACTTATGAACAGAAAGGGGGAAAGAATACTCTCTGATCTCTTGAGCCGAGCTCTCAAGACATCAATGACTATGCACTCATTTATAATCTCCACTAATTTACTGGCTGCCCTAGAGACACACTTTGATCTTTGGGAAGATCTACTGTATCTATCTGCTTTGCAACAGGCAATAAAAATTGTAACCCCTTATAATAAAGCGGTCTAAATAATGTAGTCATAGCATCTAGCCCCCAATTCATCAAGGAAGATGCCACCTTCCACTTTACATTCATGCCATAAATATTCATCACCAGCATGGGAAGGCTTGGCTATGTACAAGTTTTGTAGTAGATGTCCTTTCTCTGCAAGTACGTGTGCTGTGTGAAACTCTATATACTTAGTATCCAGGATTACTGCCACACTTTAAGCTCATGATGGGAAGTAAATGCAGTTTGCTTCACAAAGCTGGCTGTTTGGTTATTCAAGTTGCTGTCACTATACGAGACTTCTGTTACTCAGGTTTATTAATCTGTCGCATTGGGTATACATGGTACCATCTCACAGCCATGGCTGCACAGTGATATGTACTGCAGGAGGCACTTTGCAGGGGAAGAAAAGCACATTGCAACTTCTTTGGCCAAGAACTAAGACCAGGGGCTGCAGGTGCAGAGTTGCGCTGGCAAAAGSAACCAGGTACCACTGGTGAGCATGAGGGGCAGCACTGCCTGCATGTCCAGCACCTAACCACTCTCATTCCTCCATGTACAGCTCCTAGAGCTCCAGTAGCACCAGTTTCTCCTTGCCACACCACTCTGAGACAGGAAAGAGGGCTCTTACTGTTTTCTACTATTCACTTTAAATCTCTTCCTGCTGACTCTCAGGCTCAGCTCACTCCTGTTTCTCTCGCTTGTCCTCTGCTCTCTCTCCCCACTTCTTTGGCGGTTCAGCCCCACTCTAACTCACAAAGCACACACGCAGCCATGGAGCCGGCATGCCGTTTGCTGCCACCGTGCCATTCGCCCTGCTTGTGTGTCATACCCTTCCCTCCACCCTCCCACGTGTCTTGTCTACTTAAATCGCAAGTTCGGCAGGGCAGGAGCTGTCTGCTGCTCTGTGTTTGTACAACAGTCAGCCCTTAGGCACCATCAGGAAACACGTGGATAAAATAAACACTGGAAAACCTATTTGTTTCATTACTGAAATAGGGTTTACTCAATACTGAAAAGTAGCAGTTCAGGGATAAGAGAGAGTAGTTTTTCAGGAGTTCACAACTAGAACACAAGAGTTTAGGCAGGAGGTTTTGTTGAATGCTGTCTCCTACAGACATTGCTGGGGAATTGAGAAAAAACAAACATAGTTTCTTAGGGCAGAGTATGGCCAGGCTAACATAGCTATAGATTTTTTTTTTTTTCTCCATTAAAGTGCGGCCCAGTGTCTAGCAATCACAAGAGGTCACTTCACGTCTCCTACAGAAAAGACCCATCGTGCACCTGGTACTCAGTGCAGCGCAGAGGGCTCCTCCACTTTCCAGGACAGGAATACTCCTTTGAAGTTACTGCTCTCAGCAGTGGAAGTGGGACGCTCTGCACTGCTGCAAAAAACAAGTCCAGAAAACCCAAATGAAACTCACAAAAAAGCACGGCCCCAGAACTGACAGACATTTTTTAATATTTTGGCCTAAATAATGAATAAGGCTCCCAAACAAACACTCCTAGGATTAGCCAAGATTATGAATGTTGCAGGACTGTAAAACAATAAAAATCAAAGCCAAATTTAACAGCATTATTTAGCATATGGTACAGATAGAGGAAGGATAATAAAGTAATTCAAAGAGTTAAAAGTCCCCCATTATAGCTTCTGAATCTGTAGATCCTTTGTACAATTTCGGCATATCACGTATAGAGAACAGCAGCAGAAAAGAAATCCAGCTATCGGGGCTGCAGGAAATCCCATGGGAGGCATTTTTCTTAATTGTGTGTCTAAATTTCATTTTGCTGGAATAAAATGGTTTAAATGTTTTCTGCAGTTTTAGGAACGATGCATAAAGCACCACCAAGAATCACAGATCTCCTCTGCGTTCACTTTCTGTAACCCAGGGTCACTCTGGAAGAGCAATCCAACACAGAGCAGGATTAATGACAGCACATTTATGTAAGCTTGGGTTTGTCACGTCAAGATTGGCTTTCTATCCCAGCGTACCTGTCTGGGAATCATTTGCTTAACAAACAGCACAGTGCATACACACAATTTCTCGGCGGGATGCTTTCAGCCATATCTGTGGCTGAAATGGATAGCAAATTGCCCACTTGCAAGCCAGTCAATACTGAAGCAAAGAACAGAATTGCCGCTGACTTTAAACAGGTCTCCTTTGTAACAATGCAGGTGTAGCTGAGTTGGTTTCTTTCTTATGAGAAAGCCCCTCTTCGGTGTCAGCAATGAAATAACACCACCATATGCCTCTATACCTGTCCACACTTGTTGATGCACGGATGCGAGAGACAGCACATGCACAGCATAGGAAACGAAAGAATACACATCTGGATGCCAAAAAGCATTTATTGCAGCAGTTGCTCTGGGAACTGTCTTTCCCACTGAGTAGCCAGATACACAAGGCTGGAAATATTACCACAGGGTAGGCAGTTCCAATAGCAGATTAAAAGTCAATGGAAAGAATAGAAACACAGTGGTATTTGGGTAAAGAGAACTAGAAGCACAAATAGACCTCCTGTCCCAGAACAGACACATGTCCTTGAAGGACTGAAATAGAAATAATTGAATTTTGACATGAAACCAAAGTCAAGAGGAGACAGTGCAGATAGAGGCATCAGCATGAAGTACACTGCTCACCTTGGAGCTCGGCTGGGGAGAAAGAGAGAGACTTTTGCACAAGTGAGGCCAGACACAGCTGGCCTGCAGCAACAGCTTTGTTCCCCAGAAATGAACTGGGTTTGAGGGGCCTGAGTGTTGCAGAGATGTGTAACAAAAGGCAGAGATGTGTAACCTACAAACAGGCAGCCTATTGCAGCAACAGAGGCAAGCTCTACAGCTCCTGGTGCACCCACAACATCTCCTCAAAGTCTGAGCAGCAGGACCTGGAGCAAAGGCTGATGCAGGATCCAGTTTCTGGATGTTCCACATCAAGTGCCAGAGAAGGACCACAGACTCCAGACTGGACGGACCCAATGTTTCCCCCCCCAGACTCCTTTCAGGCCCTGTCTCACACTTATCTCATTGAGGCTCCCACACTTCGGAGATCCCGCTACAATGAGACAGGTGATTTCTCCCCTCTGCAATAGCCTTTCCCTGGTCACAACTGTAGAGGTTTTATGGGAAATAGCTTGACCAGGTTGCAATGCCTATAGGGGTAAGAATCTTCTTCTCCCAAGAAGCAGGAGATATGGACACCATGGAAGTGTCTCCACTTGACCCCTCAGAGCTGCAGTCCCATGGGCTCCCCATTGCCCATCCGTGTCAATACTGAGTTACTTGGCAGCAGCAGAGGAAGCCACTGAGATCTATACATGCTTTACACACACATACACAACTAACAATTGTATAGGGTCATATAACCAGAATCTATCCATATGGAAACTCATTCCACGTATGGAATAGCTCTCGTAGTCACAAAGGAGAGGAAGCAGGAACATCTTTTCTGGTGGAAAGGTCAGATGCAAAGGCCTGGCGTGATTTCCCTGCAGGCTTTCTGCTTTCTTGTAAGTGCTTGTGACCAAAATTAATGACCAAACAGCCAAAGCTAATCACTCACACTGTTTTCAATAAGTGAGCTATTCATACCCATTACAGATTATACCTCACATTTATTCTGAACCTTTCATCCTGAGAATATAAGTGTTCTTTACAAAACTGCAACACAGAAATGGGACCCAAACCACTAACTTCATTAGAATTAATGATTAATATTACCCAGAAGCCAGCCCTAGAGCAAACACCAATGCATACAGTCATTTTCTCAGACAGAAACAGAGATGCTCTGTAATGTCTCTTCACAGCAATAGACTGGAGGGAAGGAGAAACCCAGCGTGATCAACTAACAAGGAGGAAATATTTAGGTAGGCAACATTTTGCTTTAGCTACATGAGGTATGCACATAAGCTCCAGGACAGCCATTGGAGATACTATTCTTGCACATCAGTTTATTGAGATATTGCTGTCACAAAATGACATCTATAGCCATCGTGTAGACATCCTAACCATCACAGGTATAGGTCACAGGTTTCCCAGCAGCACCAGCAATATTGAACGTTCATATCCTGGAGATATGAGCACAGGGTTTGGCCAGAGCTGCAGCTGGGCCATGCCTATGAGGAGCAAGATAGAAGGAAAAAAGGCAGAGAGCATATTTGAAACAGAGAACTGGGATACAGGAAGGGGAGCAGGGACCCTGGGGAGTCTGGCTGGCTCTCTGCTGACCACATGATGGAAAAGAAAGAGATTCACTGTTGCTGTTGTGGGGGACTCCTTACACCCTATTCCTGTTGGCCGTACCTGCCATGCTTTCCCTCCAGAATCATGGTTTGCTTAGCAGCAGAAGCTGCTCTGGCTATCCGGGGGGTTTTGCTGTAGCAAAGCAGGCAGTGGATAAGGGCCATGGCCATTTCGCTTCCCGTACAGTCTCCTGCTCCAGGCAACTGCCTCATTTGCCTGAGCCTCGAGGGGAACCTAGCTCAGTGTTATTTTCAAGGTGTCATAAAAAGTAAGTTATTCAATACCAAAATACTCCTCAGTCTGATCAGTCTGACAGACATTAGAGCATGGTATACTCTACTGCTTAAGTTGCCCTGGTAGAAAGCCAGAGAAATGATGCTCAAATAACTGAAGTACTATGGATAGCACTAATGACACATAGTAAAACTTGATCCTGTAATTTGCCATAGATAAATGAACTATTTTTTCCATTCATACCACATCTTTGTCAACTATCCATTTTGGGAGGGCTGAATCTCCATGCCTATGGGTGAAAGAGCTGAATTTAACCGATGGTATATAACATTTGTGAAAGTATGTATATAACAATGTGGTTATTCAGTAAGATGCTCAGACTCAAAAATGTATTGATGTTTTGATTTTTCTAAATTATCTTTTTTTTAGGGGGAAAAATACAAACGTAGAGCAAAGGTAACCTTGTTCGTGTCCTGGAGTGAGCACACACATGGGAGAGCACAGCTCACTTCTCCTTTCTGTGGCTCCAGGGCCACCCTGTCCTCACTTTTCTGCCCCAGGCCCTTTTTCCCCTCCAAAGTATTTCAATGCTGTTGTAATCTCTTTCTCAACTTTGCAACAATTTTTTCTTTTTTGAATATAAAAACTAGGACTCCTTCCATCTGTAAGAAATCTTTCTGTGCCTCACCCCTACCAGATACCAGAGTATTTGCAGTGAGCAGGATGTAGGGAAAATTCTGCCGTGGCCTCTCCATCACTGAGACGGGGGCTATTGTCTCTAAAGCTTCAAGATAGCCTCAAATCTCACTGAAGACATGTTCAATGGGGAAACCGAACACTGTTCAGAGTGTTTTTTTAAGAGTTTCAATTTTTTGGTTTTCATTGTATTAAATATTCATATTTTCTATGTTAAAAGTTTTCTATTTCTGCCTTGCTGCACTACGCCCCTATTTTGGAATTTCAGACACCTCTGGTGTGAAAATTAAATCCCCACTTTAAAGTTGGGAGAGAGGAATTATATGCCATTTGCTGGAACAGGTTTCACACCAAAATGGGAGCATGGAACATGCTTCTTCCTCATAATTACCATGGAATTTGTGCAGAAGGAATCTGACAAAATCAACAAAAATATGAACGAGAAGAAATGTGTGTTAATGAAATATCATGTACTTGGAATCGATACAAAGATCACGACAACTCATAGGAAGAACACACATTTCTGCGAGTAGGAAACTCCAGCTGCAATCGTGCTATAAGTTTAGCGGAAATGGCCCTGTCACTGAGCAAAATGTCATGGTATGAAGAGATAATATACTGAATTAAGAAAACTTTTGGAAAATGTTACTAGGGGTTCTTTTCCTAAATGGATAGTCATGTTTAATTAGGTTTAAGAGAAAATATGGCAAGGGATCCTCACACAACAGAGCAGAGTGCTGTTAACTTTGGCTGCTTCCTGAATTTTCAATGAGATTTCTACTAGAAAAACCGTTTTGCCGTTGAAAACATTAAGGAAAATTTGCCTTGCTGATCAAAGAATGCCCCCTTTTGGAACATCCCAATCACGTAGACCGTAGGTACCACATCAAGGCAGCTCTGAACACCACATTCATGGATTAAGTCTTTTTTTCCTGCTTGGAAGACCATGCTGTGCGGATTAAAAATGGAGTTCACTTTATGCCCCTAGCTCATGAATGTATACACAGACTAATGTTAACTAGTACTATTTAGCATCTGTCAGCCTATTGGTGCACCAAGCCAGTTGTTTGTGTCATTTGCTTTTCCTGACCAATTTTATAATTCATTTCTAACTATACTGACTTTTCAGCATGGCATTGAGCTTCATTTCGAAAGCAGCAGCTAGTAAAAGTTAATGATCCAAAAATGTTACTATTTTAAGCTCATGGTGGACCAACCAATCATTCTAACCACGGAGTTAAGGGTTTTGCTTCATAGCCCTGCGAGAACACAAAGCCTGAAGGCTGCAGCAGCCACATGTCCCCAACCTCTGCAGTCCTTTCCATGCCCCGCTTGGTCAGCACCACCTAGAAGTACTCGGTACTTGACAAATTACCCCTCACACATGAAATACAAGCTCATTTCAATCCCAACTAAGTAATACCTGCCCTTCTTCAAGGGCTATCACAAGGAATTTATCCAGAATCTATATACAAAATCTAACAGAATTTTGCAGCCTGATACTTGAAGGCAAATACACACGTGTGCCTTGTAAATGGGTGAAAACCCAAGGCGGCTCCCGGGCACCCACACATCCCATCCCCCCTAAGCAGCTCTGCAGCTGCCCTGCAATCTCCCTAACAGTCTTCAACTCCATCACTGCAACCACTGCAGGAGGAGCAGAGCGGAGGGAGTAGTTCTGCCCCGTTCAGGATCTTTGCAAGTAGGTGGTAGTCCCATTTTTTTCTTCTCTATCTCCAGTTCCCATTACGGAAGAGACAGGAGCTTCTTCCTTCCAGTCTAGGACAAGATATTTCTCAGTGAAGCAATCGTTCAACAAGAGGGGAGTGCAGCAAGTGGGGGTGCTGGCAATCGCCTCTGGCCTTTACGAGGGTGAGAGTGACTGACAGATGAGCCAGGACTAAATCTCTGAAGACAAATCTTGGGGCTTTGACATTTACACAATATAAAACCCCTCAGAAAAAAACTTAAATTCAGGGCTTAAACTTCTGAGGAGCTCCTTAGACCATTTCAGATCCAGGGGTCCAATTTTATAGCAATGCTTTTCAGCACTATTTTGTTTCTGCTGGGAAAAAAAAAATCCAGATACTACTTCTAGACAGAGAGTTAAGAATAGGGAGCAATATGGGCACATTCTAGCAGCTGGAAAAATTATGCCTAGAATTAAACAATATAAGCGGACAACATAAAGCAGGGCTGTTCTTTCTCATTTGCCCCTTTTTTTTTTTTTTTTTTTTTTTTAAATGACACAGATAGAGCCTTTATTACAGCACCACATTCCACCTCAAGCAATGGATGTCCAATTGCATCTTTTAAGAAATATCGCAGAAACACATTAACACTGGAATTAAGTAACTGGCACTATTTGTTGCCCTTGATTTTTGAATTCTCATTGGCTTTTATTATTTTCTCTCCCTCCCCTCAACAGAAGAAGATAATTAGACAGAAGCAAATAAGATGCACAGAGCTAGAAAACAGAAGAGCCTGACATGTGTAGTACATGCTGTCAGCCATATGGCATTCTATATATATTGTTACAGATGAAAATTGTACCACACACTGCGCTGTACATTAACACTGGAATGGTATACAGTAATTCATGTGCATAAACTGATACTATCCGCTGTGTTGGCTAATAGATTTTTGAAGTTTTCTCCATAGCATTTTATTTTAAATGACAGTGTTTTCTATTAATGGGTGGGCACTGTCAGTTTGTTGACCCCAGTCGGGAAGGATGTCTTTTTGTTCAAATGGCAGCCATCATTTCTGTGAAGTGATGCATGTAAAAAAGCCAGTAAATGCAATTCACCTCACACGCAGCTGTCACTCAATTTGACATCTACATGTTGGAGTATTTTCTCAAAGTTTTCTCCATGTGACCTGCAAGTTAAAGATCAAGGAGGTTACCTTCATCCAGCCCATCCATGTGTCAATCATCCCCACCTAAAAATGAAAGTTACAAATAAACTGCAGCTACTATTTATACTCTGCTGCCTGTCCCATCTTTTCCATGTCAATCTTGCCATTTCTCATTATAGCTACATCATGCTCCCCCCCACTTCTTCTTTGTGCATCCCAGATTAAGTTTCTTTGTTTTTCTGCTGCTGTCCTTCGAGCGTGTAAAGTCCTTCATGCCTTAGCTCTCTTTTTTTCCCTGTGATAACTTTGAAAGGAAACTTAGAAAGATATTAGTGGTCTTTTTAAAGCAATGCATGGCTACAAATCAAATACAAACTCCCTCCTCCACGGGGACACACAAGGTGCCAGGGAAGTAAATACAACTCTGCAGTCACGTGAAGCTGAACCATCCTTTCTGTGCAAAGGATGCAAAGCCCATTGTTAGAGCAAGCCGAGAGATCTGCCAAAATGCCGAGCCTGGGACCTGTTCATCGTCACTGCATAGGCCACCCATGGGCCTCCCACACTGCAGCACTCCTCTGCCTGCGTCAGTGGGGATGGACCAGCAATCCACACATCGCGAGTCTCTTCTCCTGCTCCCCTGGAGGTCCTCACACAAAAATCCACTTACTAAGGATTTGTGTGCAAGAGAAGGAAAAGGCTTATTGGTGTATTTGGACGGATGAGATTAAATTTGTCCCAAAGTGGGAAAACAGACAGCTCAATAGTTTGAGATCCCTGAGACGTACATTTCCTGCATTTTGAGATGCTAAGGGAAAAAGGTGTTTTCCAATGTCATTGGTGTATTATTGTTTGTCACTGCCCATTAGAAACGAGACATTTCATATATGCTGAAGGTTGACTTGAACAGAATTACGCAAAGGAAAAGAAAATATTACTGAAAACCACCTCCCTGAAGGTGGAGGTGGTTTTTATACAGCCTTGTCCAGTCTAATGTTAAGTGGCTTGAGGTCAGCGAAGTTTCCCTCTCTTCTCTTGGAAGGCTATTCCAGTTTATTACCCATAACTGCTAGAAAATCTCTCCCAGTATTTAAACTCCCCCCTGTACTTTAAAAAAATGCTTCATAAAATCATGACCTCTTCCTAATTAACACAGTCAACTCTGTTCCCCAACCCCTGAACACTGAACTCAAGAATAACCTAGAAATTGCCCAAGAAATCTTGAATAACTTCAGCTAGAATAAAGCTTGATGGGAAGATAAAGGGACACTCCTTCACACCCAAAGGCTTGGGATCAAGTTCCTCGTACTACCCAAGGAGATGTACTCATCTGAAATATCCCAAAAAACAATCTAGATGAGAAAGAGCTAGGGAACAGCTCCCTCTCAATTACAGAGCGAGACTGTATAATTACTTATGTTACTTACTTTTTGTTATCAAAAATCTAGCTTGAGTTTAAAACATTTTCTTTGTTTCACTGTTAAATCAAGTTCATGCTGGGAGACGCGGTGAACTGAGGCAAGGCAGACATGCAGAGCCTCATCTCCACGCAGGCAGCAAACCAACTCACAACCCTGTTCAGATGTGGTACATGGGGTTTTCCAGCCTTGGAATCCAGAGGCGAGAGAGTATTTTCTGCCTGTCTCCAAAGGAGCATATTTCCAAGCACCATCTTGTGGGAAGAGACTTATCTGGCAGACAAAAATAAGCTATTGCAAAGAGCAGAAAATACTTTTTGGCTTGAAACGTTATGCCAGGGAGTCACTTTCGCAGTCTTTCTCTTCTGCTCCATCAATATTTGAGTACTTCCCACAAAGAAGAACTGGCTTAACAGAAAAGACGCATGGCAAATACATGAAAAAATCTCCATATATCCGAATACATCTCCAAATATCTCAGTAGTCGGGTTATTCTCCTTAATGGTGGGAAACGCAAACTCCAGTCTTCTCAGGCAAAAGCGGGGGTTGAATCTAGGTCTCCTTCATTCTAGACAAGCACTCTGACTCTTGAATGTTAGCAGGTTGGGACCATCACTTCCCTAGTTTCTTCTTTGCTTTCAAAGATTTAATTTGAAAAGA